>VXBA01003084.1:637185-738178 GCA_013399895.1 Serilophus lunatus | reverse complement strand
GTGTTTTTGCCTGGTCTCTCTTCCCACTCCTGCTTGGTTTCTTGCTTGGGGGAGGCAGCAGGGGTCACCCCAGCTGTCCCCCACAGTTTCTCTTAGCAGGAACTCACTAAAACGTGGACAGGCGGCGGGTGCCAGCAGATGCGGCGCTGCACGGGGTCCAGCAGCTTTCCCTCAGTTTTCTTGGTGGAGGAGCAGACAGAGACGGGAGTGGTGCCGCTGCCAGCGACTGCGTCCGTGGTCGGCACACGCAGTGGGTCTAGTTCCCGTGCTGGTGCAGCATAGGGTGCACGTGGACCCGGCTTGGCCGTGCAGGTGGCAGCGAAGATGCAGGTTCCCTTCATGGCGGCTGCGGGAGGGAGGCACCGGCGAGAGGCTCGGATCAGCACTGCTATTGCCCAGGGCACAGTCGCGGCGCTGGGGAGAGATGGTCACGGTGCCGCTCCCTGCCACCTCCCCAGGCAGCGGCTGGCTTCGGTCCCTGGTGCCTGAGGGCGGCTGGGAGGCGGCAGCGGCTGCGCCAGCCCCACGCCGCTATGAAAGAGCCCAGCAAGGCATCCCACGGTCCCAACAGCCGTGGGAATGGTCCCCGTGCAGTGGTGTGGGCACAGAGGCTGCTCTGGGCAGCTCCTGCAGTCCGGTTGGCCCCCCTTTTGGGGGTTTCTGCGGACGGCGGGTGCCTTGGGGAGGCTGCAGCCGGCCTGCGGCTGGTAAAAAACATGGCACCAGCAAGTGGCAGGCTCCCAGTTTTTGGCGGGAACCGCCATTCTGCTGGAACTGAAGATCTCAGAAAGAGGGGTGGAGCCCGGACTGCTGGGCAATACGAAGAGGCGAAGCCAGGAAGAAGACGGCGAGATTCGCGCGGGACTTGGAGGGCTTAAAAAGCCTGAAAAATGGAAGCTCGCTCTCTTCAGCTTCCTGCGAGCTGGAGAGCAGCAGCACGGCCCCTCTTCTCTGACTTCCAGGCCCCGTGGCTTGACTCCGCCCACCTCCATCAGCACCAGAGCCAAGCCAGCACAACTGCAAGTGGAAAGCTTCCCCAAATAGCATCCCTAGGTTGGAGGGGTGCTTTTCTCTGTGTTGTGTTTTGCAGACTTCAAGGGCTGGGAGTGACTACCATCAGGGAGAGGGAGAGAGGAGATGACTGGCTTTCCCTTCCCCCTGCTTCTCCTTGGCCAGCCTGCCTGGCCTTGGAAAAGCAGTTCCCTTTATCCCTTTTTTGCCTTTTCCCTTTTTTGCATGTTTTTTGTCAGATGTAATCTCTGTGTTAAGTCTGAGGTTCCCTTAAATTGTTTGCTTTCTTTGGTTGAGCTCCAGATGAATAAACTGTTTCCCTGTTGTTTAAATTCTGTTCAGTCTTCTCATCACTGTTAAGCACGCCCCTAGTGCAAAAACAGTGATCCTAAACCACCACAGTAACTTAAAACTGATGAAGAGTATTTCACTAAATTGCATGAAGTTGGTGTTTGCTAGTACTATGGTATAATGCTATTTCTTGATTCTATGCTATTTCTATAAACCCTTTTGCCAAAACACGTATTTTCTCACTAAATTAAAAGAAATTCTCTTCAAGAAAGTGTAGCATTCTCCAGATGTGAATTCATAGATAATAAAAAACTAAAGGCTTCTTGCAAAAGGTTACTTAAGCAAAATCTTTTGTAAGCCTTAAATAAAAGTAATATTCCCAGTTAAGCTTATGACTTCAAAATTGGAGTGTTGCATCTCCAGATGTCACAGATGTGGATTTCTGTAAAGCCTCTCACACATTCCCCCACAACATCTGCTCTAAATAGGAGAGAGGTGGTATTGATGGGTGGACTGTTAAATGGATAAGGATGGTCTAAAGTGTAGCAGTCAATGGCTCATAGTCCTGATGGACATATCAATGAGTGGTGTCCCTTAATAGGGATGTATTGGGACCAGTGTTATTTAATATCTTCATCAGTGACACAGACAACTGGATCAAGTGCACCCTTGAGAAGTTTGCAGAGGACACTAAGCTGAGTACTGATGTTGACACACCTAAAGGATAGAATGCCATCCAGAAGGATCTGGACAAGCTCAAGAAAAGTCCCCATAGGAATCTCAGGGGTTTAACAAGACCAAATTCCAGGTGCTGCACCTGGGTCAGCACAGCCTTGCTGAGAAGGACTTGGGGGTGCTGGTGGGTGAGAGGCTGGACATGGACTGGTAATGTTCACTCATAGCCCAGAAAGCCAACTGTATCCTGGGCTGCATCAATAGGAACTTGGTCAGCAGGTCACAGCAGGTGATTCTGCACCTCTGCTTTCATGAGACACCAACTAGAGTACTGCCTTCATCTATGGGGTCTTCAGTACAGGAAAGACATGGACCAATTGGGAAGGATCCAAAGGAGTGCTGCAAAGGTGATTAGAGGGATGGAGCATCTTTCCTATGAGGAAAGGTTAAGAAACTTGTGATTGTTGAGCCTGGATAAGAAAAGGCTTTAGGGCGACCTCATTGCATCCTTCCAGTACCTGAATGGGACATACAGCAGAGAGAGAGAACAAGAATTTTCACAAGGGCGTATAGTGACAGGACAAGGGGGAATGACTTCAAATTGAAAGAGAGTAGGTTTAAATTAGGTATCAGGAAGAAGTTCTTTACCATGGGAGTGGTGAGGCACTGGAACAGGTTGCCCAGAGAAGTTGTAAATGCCCAATACCTGGGAGTGTTCAATGCTAGATTGGGTGTAGCAACCCTGTCTTGCCCCCTGACAGGGTGGTTGGAACTAGATGATCTTCAAAGTACCTTCCAACTCATGCTGTTCTGATTCTATGATATATATTATAATATTTTAATGTAAGTCCATGACCATATCATGTATCTTTTGCATTTGATACTGTCATGTCTCCAGAAATCTTGAACTGTTAAGATTTGCTCTTTATATTCTAAGAAAAAGACAATTCCTTGACCCTAAAACATCATTATTTATCAATTATGATGCCTCCATAAAAGATCAAAACTGAGTCTAGAACATCACTATTTATCAATTGTCATGCCTCTGTACAAGGTCATGAAAGCTATCTCATTTTCATCAAATCCAGAGAATTTTTGTCCCCCAGGCTCTTACAGCTGTAAAAATCACCAACAAAACTTTGGCTGTACAAGGGGCTGGGGATAAGAGGAGCAAAACAAAGATTTTTTCCTAGTCAAAGAAGTCCCCAGAAGAAGGAAGAACAGATACTTAACTCTACCATCAATATCGAGCGTTCACACTCTTGGACACCTCTCATTCATTTGGAAGCTGCCATCCACATCCACAGCTGAGCTCTGTTCTGGAGCATGTGCTCTTCATGCTGGTGATCTCTCTTGTCACTGCTGATTTAGCTCAGCTTTCTGCTTCCAAAGCCCGACAGCTGATATGCATCTTGATTTGAAGTCTGGGATTTCCCAGTGCTGCTTAGCCTTGCCCTGTGTACTTCATGGAGAGATAGGGAGTTTGTTTATTTCCTGCAGGCTGATTAGGCTCTATGTTGATCCAATGTCAAGCAGCTTATTCTCCTCAACAAATTGCAGTGTGTAGCCAAGCTGTCCTGGATATAAATCCCCCTATCAGCCCTGGTGGGATTTTACACATGCACAGCACTTTTATTTACATGGGTTAAGTCAAATCAAGTTCTTAGCTTAAGCAATAGGTTTGGAATCATATTATTGATAGTAATAGGAGTTTTTGCCATGCCTTCAGTGGACATATGCTTAGGCTAACAGACTGGCCTAATTAGGATCAGATAATGCTCTTTTATGTATTTGGAAATTTTACAGAATTCCTTTCTTCCAAGTAGTTTTCAATAGACCTTTCATGATAAAGAGAAGCATGTTATAAAATTTTTTATGCTCCCAATTCTGGACATGCTCAAAAGCTGAGACAAGAATGGTGGTGGCTTAGTAGCTGTATGAATCAGTGACTTTTACAGAGAATAAGATCAGTTATTTAGAGCTTTTCAGGAATATTTGAAAATTGTTACCATGAAAGAAAGGAAGACCATGTAAATAGCTTTCCTGTAGGAAAAAAATACAAACTAATAGCAATAATAACAAAAGCAGTAAAGAGATATGAAATAATTTTTTTTTAGGAAAATTATCTACCATCTAAAGTAACCTGGACATGCTCAAGAAGTTGGCCTCATGAAGTTTAACAAGGCCAAGTGAAAGGTGCTGCACATGAGTCATGCCAACCAACAGTATCAATACAGGTTGAGAGATGAGCATATCAAGATCAGCCCTGCTAAGGATGACTGGGGGGTGATGGTGGATGAGAAGCTCAACATGACCTGGCAATGTGCATTTGCATCCCAGAAAGCCAACTGCATCCTGTGCCACATCAGAAGAAGCATGCAGCAGGTCAAGCAAGGTGATTCTGCCCGTCTACTCTGCTCTTGTGAGACCCCACCTGGAGTGCTGTGTCCAGCTCTGAGGCCCCCAACATAAGATGGACATGGACCTGTTGGAAGGAGTCCAGGAGAGGCCACAATGATGATCAAAGGCCTGGAGCACCTCTCTTACAGACTGAGAGAGTTATGGTTGTTTATCTTGAAAAAGAAAAAACTACAGTGAGATCTTACGGCACCTTGCAGTAACTAAAAGGGGCTTACAAGAAAGATGGGAGCAGACATTTTAACAGGTCCTGTTGAGTTAGAATAAAGGGTAATGGTTTTAAAATGTGTGTCATAACCATTTTTTTTTAAAGGGGGGGAGGTGTTTAATGGTTTTAAAAGAAGGTTGATTTAGATTAGATACAATATAAGAAAGAAGTTTTTCATGACAAAGGTTATAAAACATTGAAACAAGTCGCCCAGGGAAGTGTTAGTTACACTACTCCTGGAAATGAATATTCAAGGTCAGGTTGGATGGGGCTCTGAGCAACCTGCTGTAGTGAAAGATGTCCCTGCCCATGACTGAGGGCTTGGACTAGAAGGCCTCTAAAAGTCCTTTCCAGTCCAAGGCATTCTATGATTCTATATCCTATGAGTCTATATTCTGTGTAATAAAGGAAAGAATTTTAAGAAGGGCTTATTAAAAGCTGATGAAATTGGAATGAAGATAACAAAATGGGTAAAAACTAGGAAGAGGTTCCCAAGCAGATAAATCACAATGTACTAACAAGCCAGAAAACAAAATGCTGAAAACAAAATCAAGATGTTTTAACCACCATGTCCTAAGGCAGAAGAGTTAGAGATGTTTTATCTCTTACTAAATCAAATAATATAGATGAAAAAAAAAATGGGCAGACTTCACATTCAGAGTCCTAGTTAGTCAGGAAATCAAATAAGAATTTTTAAGCAGAAAATAATATTCATTTTTCCTCTGTTCTGTCACCTGATATGGTAAAATATCTTCTCCCTTAAAAGTTTACATTTAAAAAGAAAAAGAGATGTGATTCTCAAACAAATGACATTTTCTTATGTCCATTCAAGATACAGGTTTCAGGAATGTCTGAAACAACAAATCATCTAAAAATCACCATCCTGAGCCTACTGAAGAAAAACCAGATCTTTGCTAACCCACCCATCCATGTGCCACAGGATGGGGTTATTATGCATAAATATATTCGCGCAAAAGACTTCTCCTTCTCCTGTTGCTAAGTACAAGCAGTTTAACATATGAAACAAAATAGAAAGTATATAAAAAGGTAGTGTACCTGACTTATTCAAACCACCTGTCTAAGCATTTAGATGAATAAAATGGAGAAAAGAATTAGAAAGAATGTAAAAGGAAGAATATCCCATAACATCACCACATGATGTTGGACTCTAAGTGCAAGAAGGTATTACCATTCACTTAATAAAACATTGAAGAAGCAAAATGCAGACAGTGATTGCAAGCGTGTATGCTCTTCTGCAATTATAGAAAGTACAATCTGATTTTGGCTTCTTTAGCTCTCAGCTAAACATAAGAAAACAAACACCCACTTCCTTATGTATATTTCTGTCTTGTTCTCAAATATACAGATAAACACTATAATCTCATGTCTTTTTTTCCTGAAAGAACTATTAATTTGCTGTCCTTTTTTTTTCAGTTTTTTCATATCACACAGTTCACATGTTTGTTCTTTTAAACTACTATTTACCACTTACCATTCCAGGGACCCAAGTTAACAGTTCAGACAAATATGTCTTTTCACATTCTTCATCCTCTTGACTTTTTCCACTGGGAATGGATACTTCCTAAGATTCATTTTTAGTCTGCATGCATTATTGGGTGCTTACGTGCTTTATATTTAATTCTCAGGAAAATTAGCAGAAATGACACATTTTCATATTATACCAAGTTTTGGAGTTTATAACAAACCCTTCTCCCTAAGGCTGATGAGATAAGAACGAAATAGAAAGAAATATCATTTTGCAATGTCATTGGTGTCCTGTTGTGCTAACTTTCTTAGAGATTGCTTGGAAAGTCTTGTCTATCTCTTACATTTTTATCCAGCATGGAAAGTCTTCTTTTCAAGTATCATTTTATATTTTTTTAATAAAGCATGACATTTCAAGCAAATTGTAACAAGTCTTTAAATTGCAGCAGGATCACCTGGATACTAAGGAAGAAGTGAAAAGTATCAGTCACTGCTTTATTTTCTATTGACTTGTCTTGGCAATCTTGGCTGATTTCAAGCCCTATGTATTCTGCTGATGAAAAAATGCAAGGCAGGTGTGCACATGTATATTTTTGTTCTTGTGTGCTTGTTAGTATATTTTTATTTACCAACTCTGATCAGAGAACAGCTGTGCTACAGCATCCCGAACAAGCTTGGAAACTGAAGAGCTCTTCAAAGAGGTTACCAGGGAAATGAAACTGTATGTTTGCAAGAGTATATACTGTAGCTGCAAGTTTGTCAACAACTCTGTAAAAATAAAACAGGCTTCCCTCGAACAAGTACATCTATGATGGAGATTACAGCAAGGGCTTAAGGACAGAGGAAAATACAGCAGCAAACTTACAGCCATTTAATGGATTCCTAGTCTCTGTTTGGCAATTACATATTGTGGTGTATTCTGAATAGAGGAGAAATAGCATCCTCCTGGAAAGTAATGGAATTGTAACAGCTGGATGAAGCTTCTAGAATGCAACAGAACAAAAAGTGATTTAGAAATACACAGTGAGTCCAAACAGAATAAGAAAGTCCAGAGCATAGCTAGAGGGTTGCTGGCAGCAGAGAACATAGCTAAAGTTACATTAGAAAAGTGATGTGAAGGACGCTTTCCTAGGGATCCTCAGAGTACTGTGCAGTTTACTTGTATCCACAAAGGATTATGAGAAATAAAAAAACTTACCCTGAAAGGACAAAATCTGTAGGCAAAGGGGACAGATTTCTTTTAAGCATTTAATTTCATCTGTCTCACTCCAAGTATCCTCTATTTAAAGAATTATGTCATGGTAGCTTGTTATTTTGTGGTCTAGTAACATAAAAGCTTTAGAGGTTTGGCGCTTCTTGGCACGCATATCTTAGAAGTTAGGAGTCATTCCATCTCAAAGGTTTTAGGCAGCCCAACATCAAACACACCACATCTCCTCCTTTTCATAAGCCATTTCAAGACGAAATTGGCTGGACGGGGCATTCAAAGAAATTCTTCTTTCTAAATGGATAATAAAAGAATTCACAGAGCCTGAGATTAAGGAACTTTCAAATAAAAACATTTATTCTGGGAAAAAGTCTCTAAAGAGCCTATCCACTAATGTAAAGACATATAAATGACCATTTCAGATAATACAAGCAGGGTTTGGCTAAAAATATCACCATGCCACCTACATGTCTACTTACTGTAGACATCTACCCTAAGATAAGAGAAATAATGTCCTTTAGAAGTCACCTCAGTTTACTGACTTGGGGTTATACAGCTCCATTTGGCCAGATTAATCCCACCTATACTGCCTTATTCATGGGTACAAAAATTGCTGCTCCAGGGAAATAGAAAGCTGTTAATCAAAAAGGTTGTGTTTGGTTTTTTTTCCTACAGTGCCAAATAATTAGATTGGTTTATTCTCTGAAGGCTGAACTGAAGAAATAGCAGACCATGGTGGTTTCTGCCCTGTTTTTGAGACATTTAGACCACTTCAATTTCAAAATGGATGTTATAGTTAGAGCTAGTAGGGGGGTTTTCATCAAAACCATTTTCCTCTGGAAATACTGTTGGCTTAAGTAAAAATATTTTCTCTTTATTTTTCTCGGCAAAAATAAAATCTTCATGAAGAAAGATTTTAGGTCAAAATACAAGACAAAAAAACCCAAACCAAACAATGAAGCAATATCCCAAGAGACTGCAATTGAAAATTTAAAGAGCAAAGATTTGTTCCATGTAGGATTTATACAGTCCGTATAGATACCATTTGAGTACCATGACAGTCTAGTTCTTTTTTGGTGAGAAATTTCCAGATCGGTTTGTTGTTGTTTTAAAAATCTTAATAAAATAAAATTAAAAAAATGTGGAAGAAATGTTTATTGCCTAGCTCTAAATATAGCACAGAGAAAACTGGTTGTGACAAAATTTAACTAACATCAATTAAATTTTGATTGAGGAGTACTTGCAATTAATTGTTTATAAACAATTCAGAAAAAGTGTTTATCAAAAATATTGAGAAAATTAATTTATATAGAAGTTCAAATAAAATCGCAGGCTGCTCATTAACAATTCATGAAAAACAAAAAGACTGAATTAATTCTATGAACAACTTGATATAAGTTGTTATTATCCCCTTATTTTGAACAGAATGCAATTGTTCTAGAACAATCCCGGTCAAACAGTTCATTCTAACACCCTCAGCTGCAAACAATCAAAAATTAGTTTTGGCCCCAACCCAAAATCCAACCCAATGTCATAACAAATGCTACCAATTCCTCTGACTTTACCCAGACTCCCATAATTCTGCAGAATTCAGATGAACTGTGAGAGTGTTATTGCAAAACAAAATAAAATGGAAAAATGTGTTTCCTAGGCACATTCATTTATGCCCCAGGAAAATAATTAGTTATTTTCTAAATCTTAAAAATTAATTCAGTCCAAGTTAGTCTCTTTCAACTTTCAACTAGTAGTCAATAGAAGTTTACCATGGTTTTTTTTTAAAAAAATCTCTTGTATATTCTATTGCTTTTTGGCTTTTTAATAAAATCCACTTGATGTTATGGACTAGTACAATATCAAGTGCCTGCAAATTTCAAAAAAATTCAAAAAATTTCAAAAGAAATTTGAATCCAGAATTACGTTTAGATATATACTCACATTTTTTAAGCATACATTTTGATTTGGACTTATGAAGACACATTGTTCTACTGTATTCTCTCAGAAACCTGTACAGGGATCACTTAAAGCTATCTAGACCTAGATCTAGATACTGCTTCACTGGAGAGAAGCCCCATCCCTTGAAGTTCTCAGGGCCAGGATGGATGAGAGCCTTGAGAAACCTGGTCTAGTATATAGCATCCCCACTCATGCAGGGGCTGGAATCAGACAATCTTCAGGTCCCTCCCAATGCAAAACACTTCATGATTCTTTGATTCTAGGATCTAAGGAGACCTTATTACCTCTGTTAGCCACCATTGAAAACTTGGTGACAGGTATCATGACCCTTACCTTGTCCAAACATCCCAGGCGTCTGGAAATTGTTCCCTGGGAGAAGGATTGCAGCCCTCACATTCACACTTCCCACTTGTTTCTCCTGAGCTGAAGCCCAGTGTTTTACTTTGATTTCAAACACAGCAACAACTAATTATACTGTCTTTGCTTCTAGGCCAGTTTTTGTCTCAGAATCATTCTTTTCTCCAAAATTTACATTACATGGCAGCTGTTCGGTCTGTTCTAACTTTGAACTATGGGACCCATTATTTCAAATACGAGTTTTCAACCAAAAGCCTGTCCCTACAAGATTTACATTCAGCATCAGCATGTTTGTAATTTGATAATCCTCTCTTTTCCCCTTGCTTTCTCTCTTTTCATTCCTGCAAAAATCTAGAGGTATACACTGGTAATCATGGCACATTTTTGCAATGACTTGGTAGTCCATCTACAGAGAGGAGTTATTAACAACTACTACTTCTCCAGAGTTAGAAAGAGGTAAAGAAGCTCCTTCTAATCCACTCAGACTGCATTGTCACTGCTCAGCCAATCAGTCAGCGGATGTATAATACCTGTTGGCTTCCTTTCCCAGGAAATCACACATACCATCCAAACCCATTGCCTCTAATTGACAGCAAGAATTTTAACTAACCAACTACATTAAAGTGACACAGGTTGTATAGCTGTATCTCCACACAGTAAAAGTTCCTGTTTACATGCACTGATAGTAGTTGCTATTTTTACTCCTTAAGGGGTGAAAAACACACACACACAAAATACAAACCACCAAAAGCCTCTAAGCTTTTTGCACAACTCAGTTTCACAAAAGTATTGGCCCTAAAAGTATGCAAGCATAAAAGAGCATTTGAATGGCTAAGAAAAATAATCAGACCTGTGATGTTGAAAAAAAACCCCAAGGAGAGTGACTGTACACAATCCCACAAAACAGTATTTCAAGATGTAATGTATGCATTAAATAAAAAAATCAATCATCAATTTACTCAGACCTTACTCTGGACAAGAATTTGAGGACTAAGAAAAGTAGACGGATCAGAAGTTTTCTTCATGGTTGACCCTGGCTTGTTACATGGTAAGAAGATGATCCTGCCAATAGATTCCCTCCTACATCATTTTTAAAGGAGCTTATTCTTTCAGAGTTTGTGAACAGAGGTCATCCAACAGGATCTGACAAATCCTAAATGCATTCCACCTTTACTGAATGTTTAGGATGACATGCTAGAATCTAAACATGGATGTCAAAGCAAGAGACAATATTTTTGCATGTGCTGTACAAGCTTAGTTTTCCTTGACTTTTTTTAATTGAAGATCAATGAAAATCAGTTCATTTACTGCAAGTGTTAAATATTAATATGGGGCATACAATGTTAGCACCATTATTAAAAGTTGGAACCTTAATGTCTGTCAGACCCTCTGGCTAAAGAATGTCTAAAGTACCTACCAAAGTCATAGAAAGTTACCAGTCTTCCAGCAGGTATTTATCATTCTCAATAGAGGAGCCACCCTGAAGCCAGATGGTCTTTTCCAGAATGCAAAACACAAAACAAACAACTACAATAATTGACTGTACCCAGCAAACAACCAAGTTACATTTCACACTTCATGTGGTTGCAAATTTCTTCTGTCAGCAAGAAAGATGACTCTTCTGCATCCACATGGGTTTTAAACCAAATAGAGCATCTTTGATCATATTTCTCAGGTATGGTGTACTACAACTTTCACGTGCCTTCTGCAGAGACACACATACACGGAGAAGAGTCCAAACTGAGACTGCTTTTAGTTAGCTATTTCTAAAACCAAAATATCATGGCCCTGCTGTACCTCAGAGAAACCAATGAGGAGGACTTCATCCCTGTGAAGAAATTAAGTCACAAAGGTCATTTCAGCAGAAGCCTGTTAGTCACTGAAGCCTGTGATGCCCCTGTGATGGGATATTGCATCAGCTCTTACACCTGCCTTTCTCTAATTTTTCATTAACAATAGATGGTCCTGTGCTGGTTAGTTTGTAGTCAATATTTTATTTTTTATCTCACTGCCTCATTGTATCTATTTATTGATAATTACAGAGAAACCTACAGCAGCAAATACAAATAAAAGGGCTTCCAGGCAACAGCACAGGAACGCATACTGAAGACCTTATTCTCTCATGAAGACCCAGGTGGAAGCCACCACCCTATGCTAAGCTTTATTTCTTCATATGGCATTCCTTGATTTTTTTTAATCTTTCAATAACTCCAACAATCCCTTCTTCATTTCGATTTCCTTGAAATCCTCTTTGCACCATGTAAAGTAAAATGACATTTCCTCAAATGAGCAGTAACATCAGAAACATATCTTCTAATTTATATACAGACTCCAGTAATGTTCCAAAAGTGAAAAGCCAATTAATCATACCTCTGCTTCGTGTTAGGGATGAAATATAGGCTGACATGCAGTGCTATAGGGAGTGGCTCTTTTAGCTATACAGAAAATAATAAATTTAGTCAGAACAAGAAATAGGGTTTAGCAGCCATTTCTCATATCAAGTACTTTCTTTTCTTTGTTGGATAGTCAGGTATTTCTAGTTTTGGAAAAGCCAAAAAATTAAATCCAAATACATAGTACTCATTATCTGTGAGGTGGAACTTATCAATGATGTATCAAAGAAAAATTAAAAAAGAGCAATAAAAAGGCCAACTTTGGAGACATAAATAAAACACTAAATGAAAGTGAAAAAAATCAATGTAGATTTGCACAAGAAACTGAAAGTTATTGCTGAAATATTGTTGTGCTGGAAAGGCCTCTTCACAGCCACATTATTACTCCATCATTTAGCAAATACAATAAATATGGCCTATTCTGCTCAGGATACATGAAAGCCCATCCTCCTCTTCATTGCATGTTTTCCCTGTTGATGCTTAAAACTTTTACAGAGCAAAAGAAAGAATGAAAAAATTTGAATTGGGAGAGGTCTAGAAAAAAGAAAAATGTATGAGAAGCAAAAAGCTTATCTTAATTCCTGGCATAACTATAATACAGATGAAAATAAGAGACTGCCTTCAGGATAATGCAGAATTCTTGCCACTCAGATCTCTTTCCCATCTCTACAATGCCTACTGATGTTCACTTTCAATTTTCACAGGGTTCAGGGTCCCCTACCAATTTGGCTTATTCAATGTATAAGGAACTCAGGACAGAAAATATCTGATTTTTCTGTGTGAAAGGCATACTGATTTTTATGACTATCTAGGTCTCAGCTAGGGAGGAGGAAAAAAGTCCCAGACACCAAGGACCTAGACATGCTCTCAGACACATCCGCACACTGATGAAAATGGAAATTAAAAGGTTCTGCTTTGAAAAACTGAAAAATATGGGTAACAACATTTATTCATCTTGCAATCTATGTTTGAAAAATGCTTGCATGAATGTATGAAGTGTTAGCACAACACAGTCACGTTTCAAGGACAGTATCAATTTGAACCAATGATTAAACAGTGTGGCCTTATTTCTGTTGTTCCATGGTAGAATACTTGTTTTACTGTACAATTTCCTTAATTCTCAATAACTCTGATTTCCATCCTGCTTTACATACCTAGCCAGTAGAAGCAAGATAAAATGTGACTACTCAGATACTCCAATTTAGCAAGATGCATTTTGCTAAATCATCCCTATACATCAGAACCACTGTCTATTTGTGCCTAGTAACATCTGGCAAACAAGCACTGATATATTATAATGTTTATCGTGCCAGATGGCAATATGTCTTCAATGTCACCTGCAGGATGAAATAAAACCTTTTGTTATCACTGTTTCTTACCCACCCACTCACTTCCTTCTTCCCTCCCTCTCCAGTCATTATACGAGAGCTCAATTCTCTGCTGACAGAGTATGTGTGGTTAAATATTATAATAAATTTAGGAACAGGCAACAGGTTACTATACAACCTTAATTGCTTAAAGGTATAAAGCATTTAATTACTATGAATTTTATTCAGTGGCGTACCATTTTCACTATAAACACCACAATTTCTGCACAATTAAAAATGACGACTAAACCGTCATTCTGAATAGTGCTAATTGTGTACTACAAGAGAAAAAATATCCAAGGTCATGCTTATTTGAATGCATGCTCATGAAGTCAAAAGGAAGCATTTCCAGCTGCATCCATGGAATATCAAATGCTTTCTTTTTCCACTTGGGATTCCCCATATGTTTCCTCCTTGAACAAGGGCAGTATGAAGTCATTTTAATCTGCTATTAATGGGGTTTACCTATCAGTCTGTTTTCTGGGATCACTCCTTGTGATGGATTTAACTTGGGCTGCAAAATAGTGGAGTGGAAAAAATATTGACCCATTCTCTTGACTTCCTCATCAGAAAGGATTTTTTTGTTCATTTTCTTTTGTTGCCAAGTGAATATTCTATTATAGTTTATCAACAAAATCTTGGTTATCTTCAAGAACAGTCTGATTTATTTTGTACATTTTAGACCAGTTAAGATGAAAGCTTCTATGGATCAAACATATATTTTAGGCCTAAAGGATATTTATTTTCAAAAACCAGCATCAGAAACTGTCAAACCTTGTAAGTCTCATAATTTTTTCACATTTTAAGTGTTTGCTTTCAAGAAAAAAAAAATTAATACCCTGTGTTTCACTACAAGTTCCCTGTTAGCAACCAAATTAAAATATCTGCTATTCATCAAAGGATTCAGCTTCCACATAAAAAATGCAAAACTGAAAACCACCACCCTTTTTAAGGTGGATCATTGATAAAATTCATAGGCAAAGAGAAATATTAACAACACATTTATCTTTGAATACATTTCTCAAGGCCTGAAACAGCAGCACAAAAATGGTGAAGCACTCACGCATCTTTTGGGATTTTTATTCAAGACCCGTAGTCATTGGCCTGTATGACATAGGACCAAAGAATTGCTCAGTTGTGTATTTCGTTCCCTAATTACTCTTTAATTGCACTTATATTCTCACAAACTGAGTGTTAAAAATTAAAATTAAGTAGCGATTAGGAGGCCAAATGCACAGTTGTGCAACTCTTGATAGCCAGTGCAGCTACCTAATAGTGGTGGCAAATTAAGCATGACATCCAAGCAAATGAACCCATCTTTAGATCATCTGGAGAAGGCCTTATGGCCATCATGGCTTTATGGCCATCTCGAAATCAGTACAAGTCCTGCCTTTGACTTTTGAGGTATGGAGATTGGACCTTGTTTCACAAAAAGAAAGCTGGAGTGGCTGTAAAGAGATATATTTCCTAATTAGTTCAGTGCCTGGACTGAAATATCTAAGTCTAAAACTAAGGATTTAAAACAAAATAAGGTCAGATTTCAAAGGATCTTGGTACCTAGTGCTAAAAATTAAAGCAGGGTTCAGGAAATATGAAAGTTATTTCCTATTTATAAAGCTGCCTATGTTCCACTGTAGACAGTTCAGTTTTGAATATCTGAACTTGACAGCGTGGTTTGCTTTCCCAAGTTCAGAGTTGCATCAAATTCAGGTCCAGATGACGGAAGAAATTAGCTGCTTCTAGTAATCCCAAGAGTGTGCAGGTGAGAAATAGAATAAATTCTATCTTCTTAAAAACCTATTTAAAATAAGGTGGTTTTTTTCTTATGACATATAAACTGAAAGTACATATATTAAACTGAAGACAGTAAAAGTTTTAATAAAAGTTCTGTTTCTACAGTATGATCTTTCTGAGCCTGTCTGATTGCAGCAGTGCCCAGAAGACAGCATAAAGGACCAGGACTTTCTGTACAAATATAGAAAATAATTTGGTCCCCATTGGAAAGTCACAGAAGACTTTTAAGATCAGATTTCCAGAGCACAGGGCAGGAAAGGGGGGAAGGCAATTTTTGACCCAAATATTTCCAATTCAAAGCAGGTAAAACATAGGGAAGAAGCCAGTTTCCCCTGCTCTACAGAGATGCTGAGGATTCATTTGAAATTCCTTTCACTGTAGCTAGTCACAAACTGAACATCTTAATCTAATGATTTTATATGCTCAGACAGGTTGGCTGATAGAAGAATCCAGCTTCTGAGCAGCACATGGATGCCATGGGGTTGGATTGGGCCTCTCACTTCCCATCAGTGACTGTCCAGGGTGACATTTTCTTCTCAAGGTCACAAGCTTTGTTTTAATGTTATAGGGAGGTGAACTCACCTCCCATAAACAAAAGGGAGATGTATGCACAGAATGTAGAGAAACTCACTTTAAATCACCCAGAAGGTGACTGCCGAGCTGCAAGCAGCCCTTAGCTCTCTTCAGCAGGGGCTAAGCTGTTATCCTGTTCCAGGATATGTGAACAGTGAGCTCAGTGTTGTGAGCTACTCTGAGGGCAATGCAGATATACCCTGAGTCCAGGAAGTCACTGTGGAATCATTCTTTGCCTCACACAGCACGTCAAATCTCACGGAAAGCAATTTTTCTTTCAGTGCCTCCTTTTCAACTGGGAAATATTTGAAGGGAAGCACTTGCCCCTTGAGTGCTCAAGTGTGTACTTTGTATTGCCAAGAAAGGGCACTCCAATAGCTCTTCTGGGAAAGTGCACCATATTTCACATCACCCCCATGCACTTTCAAGGGGCTTTGCAGAAATAGCTTGTTCTGGGACATCTATGAAATATAATTAGGCAAAAAAATAAAGAAGCTTTTTTTCTCTTTCAGGTTGAGATAACTCACAGTGAAAAAAAATTAGACTCTTGATTTTTTTCCTTGCCCAAAAATGCTCCAAATGCTGAGAGGTCATCTTTGAGACAGAAGTGTTTTAATTTCCTAAATTATAAAGCAAGCAATTATGATATTCAGGAAGACAGCGTGGGGTTTGTGCTGTTAATTTTCAAGCAAGGAAAGTGCCAGTAGTCTGCATCCACAAGCCACCAGGCATATTCCTCTACGGGATTTATCAGAGTTGGTGTCTGCATGGAAGAGCAGTAGCTACAGCTAGTATCACAGTGGTTATACTACTGTTCAGTGCAAGGGGTACTCAGACCAGAAATTACTGCTGTCTCCTTGGTAATCTCTAGCGCAAACCAGATGCAGAGTGAAATGATACTGGGTAAGGCAATGTGAAACTTCAGCTTTTTAGACAGAAATGTAGGAGGATAGCAAAAGGGAAAGGGGGGGAGGGAGAGCCAATTCACAGAATCTGACATATATTGCTAAGTAAGATTCCATCAGTCATCTGGAGTTCCCAGCCTTTGAAATAAGTAAACTGTGTTTTCTTCACAGAGTTCTGAGTTAGATGGGACTCATAAGGATCATCAAGCTCCCTGCCCAGCCAGTCAAGCCTGCCACACATCTACCTTCTGATCACCGAGTAGATGCCTTTTGCAACATAAACCCAGAGATCGGTTAACTCAGTTAAAATCATTTGCTTGATAAAGTTGTTTTCTATGAGGTTTCACTTCACATAGCTTAAAGCCAACCCAACGATAATGAGAATTGGGATTTTCTTTCTTTTTCCAGTTGGTAATAACAAGGCTCAGAAAGGCTTTAGTAACAAAGTTTGATTGAGAAGTGCAAAGAAAGATGAAAGAAAGATGAGTATTTACAGGAATAAAATTGGCTTTTACTTTTTACTTGTAGTATAGTTCATTTGGACAGTGTTGAAAGAAATTAAGTCTTTTCATGGTGTTTTGCTTTGGGTTTTTTTCCACCAGTGTGAGCTGTGTAGTGAAAAACATGATGTTTTGAAGCACAATAAACAAAATCAATTCCAAGTAATGACATTTAATGCTCTCTATTACTTTTTTGTCTGGTTATGTGTTTGCAAACACACAGAGATCCTGGGAGGAAAATTATAAGCATTTTGGCTGTTGCCAGGCTCTTTTCTGTATTTGTGCAGATCACACACAATATGTGGGTTAGGGGGCTAAAGGAGCCATTAGGTCTGTGCTGGATGACATCCTCGGCAAGGTCAGCCCCAGCCCAAACAACCATAATGAGGAACAACAATACCAAGGTGCTATGTGAGGGCAAAGCACCATGCCTTCTATTACCTTTTTTTGGTTTTTTATAGCTAGTTAGTCTGTCTCCCTTCAGACTTCTTTCTTTGTATGCAAAGAGGCCTTTCGTTCTTGCACTTCTGTGGAAAACCTGGAGAAGTTTTCTTCCACAAAACTTTCTATTTGGGAATATATTTGTGAAATATATTTGTGTATACTTTTACTCTGAACTCTCCCTAACTTTTCTGCGTTGTTTTTGCAACACGGTGTTTGTAATAGACTGCTGTATTCAATTATAATCCCAGCAGTGCTATGTAGAGAAAAAAAACATTTTGCTTTTTTTATATGCAGATAACCATCTTCCTCATTCCTCTTCTCGCCATCCTGAATGCCAAATCTCAAATCTATTGTCACATTTCTTCAGCTCAAATAAAAATGTAATTACTTCTCATAAGCAGTTTTAACCCTGTGATATTGACACTTCTGGATTTACTGAAATTGAGAAGTGGTGACCCAACACGTTATAGCACAGCTATCGCCCATCTCACATCTATCACTCCCAGCCGCATGTACAGCTAGCACAGCCCAGAGGAAACCTCGGCTGGGAAAGCAAAATGCAGCAGAGAAAAATGTTCCTCAGTCTATCTGGAGGATGGGATGGACAGGAGAGCATGTGTTGATGCCGTAAGGGCCTCAGATAAAAAAAATTGAAAGGTTCAGTACATGAATGTATACCAGAAATAATCTTTTCTATCATGCAGTATGCCATATATACCCTGAAATGAAGAAGGTAGTATATATATAAGGAGGAAGAGGAGGTGGGACTATGTAACTTTTGAGTGGGTCTAAAAGAGACTGGGTTGTTTTGTTCAAAGGAAACAGGTGAGGTAAGAGGAACAAGAAAGTGATTGATTTAAATTCCTGTCCCAGCCCAGATCACTTTCCAGGAGAGAGGTTTCTCTCATTTGAAGTGTGTATGTGGACAACTAGCCTACTTTCGGGCTGCTAAATGGAAGTGACAAGGAATTACTTCATCTTATCAGTCTAAAGCATCGACCTGCAGCATACGTACAGTCTCATCAACTGAAGATCATAGAGACACAGGACTTCTATTAAAGTCCATTATAAAGACAATGCATCTCATTAAAGCTGGGAATGATGTTACAAAAAACATGTCTAGACCAACGTGGAGTGGTGTTATGAAGGTCTTTGTTATGGACATTAGCAAGAATAGGCCCTGGAACTTAAAAATCAGACAAGTCAAATGTAGTATATATACTCTGCTTTCACAGGGCTTGGTCATAATCTACTTAGTATAAATCAGTTGCAAGCTTATTTATGTCATTACGCTTATATCAAGGTTCTTGGGCCCAGTTTCACCTCCTCTTACTAATATTCTGCCAGGATTATTGATAACACTGGTGCACAAGCAAGGAAACTATGAAAAATATTCATTTCAAGCTTCACTGCAAGCAGAGTAAAATAATCAATACATACTTACAAACAAGGAAAAAAAAAAACATAAAACTTGCTTTGGAACCACTCTGGACTTAAAAGTAAAATGTAGTGTAAATAATTGGAAGAAAACAGTAATTATACAATTAAAATAACCTGTATAAAGGTACTTTCCCCAGGTAAACAAAATCTATATATAGTTTACTTCCACTTTCTTTTTTTGGTTTACCCATTTCCTTTTACATTTAGCTTTTTTTTTTTAATTTTTCCCTTTATTAAATGCATTTTTTGTCAGATTGTTTCTGTCTCAAGTCAGTTTAATTTCCACGGTTTTTGCTACTAGAACATAGTTCCCTGGCTTTATCGTAGATACCTTTTTAGATGAACATGTAACTGAACTGAATGATTAAGCATTTGGTGCTTTCCTATCCTTTCAGTTTACACAAAGATTTATTTTGATTTTTTTTCCTCAGGTAGCCACAAAATCAGTTTTCATTTCAAGCAAAATTTCTACCAGAAAAATAACAAAAAACTAAATTGAATTATGGAAAAAAAAATCAGACATACTATTTTGTCACGAGTGTTCAAATAATTTATTTGAATATTGATTTTATTGAATTGTTCATTACAGTTTTCCAAAATTTCTTTATATCATCTAAAATATTGTAAGTTGTTGGTTAGACCATAAAATGCAAAATATTTTTGTGACTAGATGCTCAGCTAGAGTTATTCTTTACTTACCACAGAAAAACAGATGTTTCATATCCTCTGGGTAACAGTAGACCGTAAAAAGTCATTGAAAATTTTCTCCTTTCTTAAATAAAACCCCCCAAATTAACTATTTAATTATTCAATAGTATTTCCTATTCTAAACAGAGGGACTCATTCACCAAGAACACTGAAAACACTATACGAATTTGAAGCACATAATTAGAGCAAGACTCAATTGCAGAATCTTATTCCTTAATGCTTTCTCTTCTCTACCCCTATGAGCTGGAAATATTTGTTTCTGTACAATTCAAACATATTGGTCCATCAGTAATGAGAAGGTAATACTGACTCAGCAGAAGAAAAATACTTTACTGGAAATGCCCCAAAGATGAAGCGGAAATTAAGACAGCTGCATAGCAAGATTTTTTTAGAGCAAGGGTGTATAGACAGATCCCTTTGTACAATCTTGGCCATGAACTTGTCAAAAAGAGTGTAAGTTGACCTGTGGTGTGCTTATGGGTGTGATATCAAGGAATAATGGCTTAAACAAAAGGTAATGGCCTCAAACTGAAGGAAGGTAGGTTTAGATTAGATGTTAAGAAGAAACTCTTTACTGTGAGAATGGTGAGGCACTAGAACAGGTTGCCAATAGAAGCTGCAGATGCTGTAACAGCACAGTTTTCAAATCATATAAGCTTAACTGAGAATATTACTTTTATTTAAGGCTTCCCAAAAATTCACTTAATTTATCTTTTCCAAAAAGCCCTTAGTTGGTAACTATGCAAATTCACATGCAGAGAAAACAGTTCCATGCCTTCTCTAAGACAGTTTCTTTTAATTTGGCAAGAAAAGCATTTTGGCAAAAGTTTCAAGAGTCACATGTCAGGTCTCCAGGCAACATACTAACCTCCCACAACATTTAAAACAAACAACAGAACCCACAAATTAGAAGCCCCCTGCGGCTGCTTAAATACGGTTTGGCTGCCGTGGCCACCCCCCGAGGTGGGACATCCAGTCCCAGACCACTCAGCGCCCTCCCAGCCAGAGTGAGAGATGCCACAGGCAATCTGGAGCTCCAGAGGTGTGGTGTGGATGGGCAGCCATGTGGTTCTGGGCCATGTGCTTCTCCATGGACTCTCCTATCCTGGCTGCAGACTATGTACTCTGTGGGCAGCTTGGTCATAGCACAGCCCTGAACACGTGGCTGCAGGCTGCTGGCTCAGCCACATACACACACACACACACACATTAGCTGGTTTGTTCTGACCCAAATGATTAATGAAGTGAGATTCAAAACCAGGATCTCACAATGCCCCATACCTGCAAGTGTTCAAGCTTAGGTTGGACGAGGTTTGAGCAACCTGATTTAGTGGAAGGTGTCCCCGCCCATGGCAAAGGGGTTGGAACTGAATGATCTATAAGGTCCCTTGCAAACCAAACCCTTCCATGATTCTACAATTTTATCTGACATCATATACCAGTTACTTTAACCACCAATGGAAGAGAAGTGACACTTATTTCTTATGAAAGAAACCTATGTCTTGGAGAAAGATCAAATCATTGTGGGCAATTACTGCAGAGCACTCAACATGCAGCAAGCTCACAGCCCACAGACCAGACTTTGCTCTTGATCTCTCTCCTGCATTAACAGTCCTCAGTCCTACTGCAGGATACATTAACATCCAAGGGGCAAAATGCAGGGTCCCATCAGGCTGCACACCAGGCAGGGCAGCAGCAATGAGAAGCCCCTTCCCATACAGAAACAGCTGAATGGGCAGGTAGCCAGATTCAGCATGGGAATAAGACAGCAGGTGGAAAGACAAGATAGGAAAGGAAATTAATGGGGAGAACAATCTTGTTGGACATGTGTTGGACCACAGCCTCTGTGCGTCATCTGGTGCTATCCTGTTCAGCCTCCAGGCATTTGTTCCACTATCTGTTACTGATAGGGGCTCTTGATGCTTTGAGCTCTTGGGCAGAATAAATTCACAAGGCTGTACCCTGCCTCTTCCAGTAACACTGTGTGTGCATGGCTGTGAGTTTTCCTGACACAGCCACTGACCATTCGTTTATCATGTATCCTCTACAGGAGGAGAGATGACCAGAGACAGATAGCACAGGCAGGGAGGACAAAATGCTAGGAATTAAGGAAGCGGAAGCTTTTGCTCATCAGTGGGAAGTAGGTACCTGAAACATTAGAATGAAAAACCAATTTGAATATTATTTGTAAGAGAGAGCTTAAACTATTTACTTTCTATGAATTAGATATGGATATATGCAGTGTTTTCTTTGTCCCTTAGCCAGATATTTCAAGGCACTCAACAAACCCAGTTCTGCATTACTTCCCTTGAGTTGCAGATTGCTTCTCTTTGATTCCTGGGGTTCTCCATAGTGTCTTCAAGGCCACACACCAAAAATCCTGTCTAGATTTGGAGGTCCATTTCTTTTACAACTTTATGGAAGAAGCAAACTGCAGGATGACAGCCATGACTCCAAAATCTTTCAAGTTCAAGCTATACCCTGGCAACTGGCAATGTGCCGCCCCCTGTGCAGACTCTCTATCGATTACAAGAGGGGCTCTGTGCAGATACAGCAGTTTTCTCCTCCACAAGTGCAAAAATCAGAGCCAACTTGAGCAGAGGCTGACAGCAAAACAGAAATCAGAATGGAAGTGAAGGAAAACCAAAGTCACAGCAATAAGGATGTACAGATGAGTTGTGCACAGAAATGAAGTCCTGGGCAGACATTTTATGTCAGAAGAGTGGTTGAGTGACATGCCTTACTCCACACAACACTTTAGTAGCAAGATCAACACCAGGCACCAGATCTTTTATTCTTTTTCACTAACACACTAGACACTAGGTATCACTGAGTAATTACTAGAGTATTAGCAGTGTGGGGAAACAGTATTTTCTGTCATTTATGCTCTTACAACTCACCAGGGCTTGTGACTAACTGCATTGGATGCAAATCAGCAAGTATCTGTGTTTCAGAACTTGTTTTCCCAGAATCTTATAAAAATGCTAAACAGATCCTTCAGCCACAGCATATCTCTCCTTTCTTCTTTAACTCCTTTTTTTTTTTTTTCCTTCAGTAAAGCCCCTGTTGAAACAGTGAAGAATTCCACACAAGGCAATGAAGATTCAATATACATTGCTTAGAGAGAATTATTTCCCTATAAATTGATTTTAAAAAAAGATCTTGGCATTTTGACCAAAACCACATCTCTTAAATTATCTCATATCCCTCCAAACACACACTCCTAAGCCCTTTTTTGTCCATACTAGAAAGACAGTCATACTTTGGCACAATTTAAAAGGTTTTGAGAACGATGATGATTTAAAACAAAGTATTCCCCAAGCAGGCTGCAGACTTGAGCAGAAACAGCCGCAGAGTCCTGCGGGGACTTCACAATATAGAATTGATTTAGCAGGGAACTGTGTAGATTGAACAGTGATGGATGCTATAGAAAACTGTATGATATAGAAGATAGATGGTCATTTGAAAAAGATCAAGGAAAAACACACTGAAAACCAGGAGAGTCTCCAGTTTGTTCAAATTTTGATCAGTATCAGGCACAGCAAGGCCTCAGACACAAAGTGCATGGAAAAAGGCATGCTCTGCAGTGTTGCCTCTCTTCAGAAGGGCTGCCCCAGTGCAAAAAGCTGTTCCTGCAAAGATATCATAAGACACACAGCTGTATGAAAACTCCTCTTACACAACATAGGAACATGCACATGGTGTGTTCACACACTGAAGTATTGTTATTGCTGATGCCAATAGATAAAAGGAAAATAAGCATCTAACATCTCCCAGCTTCTCCTGGACAGGGGCTAAGCCCCCAGTTCCCTTTCCTGCCTGGATTGGAGCAAATGTTGTGCATGGGCTGCTGCACAGATGCTCACCAAAAGGCCAGGGGTCTTACCCTGTTGATGATGGCCAGCATGGGAGAGGAATGAGTGGAGGGTTCCCTTTGCTGATTGGCACCAGGAGCTTGTTAAATACATCTCTTACTGCTTTTTCTTTTCTTGCAGAAGAATTGTATGTTCATAGTGACCAAAGATGAGGGCTATCCATCAGTCTTACGCTTAGAAAGTACTTCAGGCCCTTTTATGTTCTGGAGGTAGAAGATGGAGTGATGGAAATATATCTTCAAATATTCTGTCCTCTCAAGAAAATATTTCCCAAGACAAAATATTTTACAACAACAACTGTACTATTTTGATAAATTCCTACCAGCTATATACCTTGTCACACTTTAAACATCAGAGACTGTATTTTTTGCAAAGGCAGTAACAGAAAATATGTACATTTGTGTTTGCAAATGTAAGTTAAATTCAAAGGGCTCATTTTGAGACTCACTTCCAATTCTTAATTTTGCAAATGCTGTTAATACTTTCAACGCCTCATTAGCGTATCCTGTATGCTCTTTAAATTATATGGGCACTGCTATCAAAAACCTGCTGAGGGAGATTCCAGAGAACCCCGACACACAAAAAAATATGTTTAATAACTACATTTTAGCAGTAGTAAGAGCCTACATTTATAAAAGATACATTCTGGGACAGTATGATTATAAGCCTGCACAAGTGAAAAATAAGAACCAAATGAAAGGCCAGGACTCTGAGCATCTGCATATCTGTAGAATAAATACACTTATATAAAGGAAAACGTTTTGGGAGACACTAATGAGCTGTACATTATAGCAGTGCCAGAAGAACTGGGACAAAAGACTGGCACTGGAATGTTGAAATTATAGCAATAAAAATTAACAGTTTTCTTCCTCAAAATTTCTTCCACTTTCCATCTAGTTCTTCATAATAGCAAAATTTCCTATTTATTATAATATTTAAATGAAGAAGACTCAAACATAGATAAGCAAAAGACTTTGTGAAAAATTCTTACAAGTGCAAAATTTGTAAGAGGAAACTTTGAAACTGTAAAGCCTTTAGAAGATATTGTGTGGACAAACAGGCTTCTCTCAGAATATGGGAGCAAAACTAGAGCTTTTTTAAATGGTAGAAAACATTTTCCTGCAGTTTTTCTTTGCATTTTCAAACCACTGGAGGGGTTGAAGATAATGTCAACATAAAAAAGATCTCATGAAAGAGGGAGGAATAGTTTTTTTTAAAGTATTCATAAAGTAAGCTCTCAGTCTTGCAGCAAAGCATCTTCAGGAGTTTAACTTAATGACCATGCTACTTGGCTCATTTGCTGATTGCAAATTTTGCTGATTATTTCTTGATCTGAATAACACCTCCAAGGGAAAAAAAATTAGGTAGCAAATTCATTTATCTGCCCTGTAACTGCTAAACAATTGACTGCTTTCAATCCCCTCATTTGAATTTACAAATACAGAAAAGCCTCTAAATATGCATTCCTGCCAATATATGCCTTTCTATACTCACATGCCAGAAAAGTTTGCTGACATTTTTCATTCCCAAGAAGCACAGAATTTTACAGGTTGTGAACAAAGGTAATTTTGTCAGCTCATAAAATAGTTTTATGTGAGGAAATTCAGCAACAGTCTCTTCTATTTCCGAATCAAGATGTGGGAATCTTAATAAGACATACGCATAATATCAACTAGTTACATAGAAAAAAAATGCATTAATGGTATAAACTCTCATGCTTCAGGACAGTAGTCAAGCAGTAATGAATGGGTTAGCACACAAACACCCCTGGGGAGTAGGCAATTTTTTCATTTCCCCCTTCATTTGTCGCCTTTGAAAGCCAACTCATCTGAACATGTGTAAATGAGTCCAGTGGGTCTAATGAGAAAAATGAAAAAGAGGATGGGAATTACAGTGAGAATCACTAGTTTGGAAATGAACCTTTGTGAGAAGAAATAGCTGAATAATGCATTAGTCTGCTTGGTAGCTACCCCTGCTACTTTTACCCCTGCTCCTCGCCCCACATTTTGTCACTGATTACCAAGGTGAAGCAATTAGGCATGTCGATTCTCAACTACCCATGACCTATTGCTAGCTCCCCAGCAGCGATGAGCCTATTATGTACATATGAATACAGCAGCTTTCCCATTTGTACGGACCAGTACATTTTTAGGATCAATTTAGCTCACTGCTATAATGTGCAAAAGAGATGTAATGTGTCTTCTTACTAAACCAAACAGTATGTATCACTGAGTTTTTTGTCTTCATACCAGCATGTGCTCTTTCTGTGGGGGAAATATGATGTGTTATCTGAATTTTGGTGTCAGCTATGGCTTGTCTTCAGTGATGGTTGTTTCTATGCAGAGATGACTCTTGCTGCAAAATCCTAATGACAAGGCACAGGTTGTAACCTCAGTAAAATTAAATGAATTGAGCCCTACAATCACCACTAGCAATTGATTTTGGCTACTTATTTGTAGCAAAAACTACCAGTATCCAGTCTCTACGAGTACTTTACAGGAAGATAGCTGTAAGTCCTCCAGAAAACCCTCTCTCTGCACTCAAGACAAAGCCTATGTGCATAAAATAAACTGCCAATAAATTCAATGCAAGTTGTACATAAGCCAGATTCTCAGCTGGTGTCGACTGGCACAGCTCCACGCATGTCAATTACAAGCAATATGATGTCTGTCTCTGCTGATGGTGGGCCATGTGCTAATTTGCAGCAGGAGATAACACATCACACTGGATGGCTCTTGCTGGGCTGCAGCAGAGCACAGTGAATTAACTATTGGCATGGTTTGACGGTCACCTCTTTTTACCGAGGACTGTAGTGGCTAAGGCTTGGAACCAGGCTTTGTCCTCAGCCCTGCTGAAGGGGCTCAAAACATCTCCTAGGTTGCATTAATTGACCTCTTACACTGGACAGTGTGATGAGTGGCTGTCAGTCTCTCTTGTGCCTATTGGGTTGTTATATTTAGAGTCAGGAGAGGTAGGGTTGTGGATAGTCCTGTAACCTGCCTGGTGCAGAGACATTGCAAGCAGGAAATAAACACCTCGCAATTGTTTATCAGTTAATATACATAGCAAGCAGTCAGGGCTAACAGGCTATGAAGCTCAGCAGGAGCACACCTGCTGCCCATGACAGAGGCACCCCGTGAGTCTCTGCTGTCCAGGCAGCCATTAGTCAGATGGAGGAGTGTTAAGCTCCTTGTTGGAAATGACTGAACCTCAACCTTGCTGAATTGCTCTCATTTCTTGGAGTTTTATACCATCACATGTCAGTATTTTTCTCCTGGGGACTTAATTTATGGCTCAACAGTTTTTCTTCTGCCTATGTTTTTACTTTCCTTATTTTTCATGGCTTTGGTTTATGTTCCCTTAGAGCTCAATAGTAGAGCTCAGTAGAGCTAAGCTGAAATCAGAGAACTTGGTTTCACAAATCCAAGCCGTGGGTCACTGACAGCTAAAACCTTGAGCTGTATGCTCCATTGCCATCTTCAGTGCAGTACCACTCTTTCCTTCACACCAGTACTAGCCTGTCAGCAGCTGAGCAACAAACCTGGAGACAGGATAGTATCCAGGCAGAAGCAATTATTTTTTATTCCACGTGCATTTTGCTTGCAGCCAGGCCATATTCCTGGCTACCCAAGTATTAGCACCATACCAAGGAGGAAAATGAAATAGCCATCTGAGGACTAGATGGGAGGATAGCAATCCTGTAGCTTTAATCAGAACGGGGACCTGAATCTACCAATTATGAAACTATAATTTGAGAACAACCCCCACAAAAAGCCCAGTAGCAAGATAACTAGGGAAATATCCATAGGGGATGTGAGTCTTCCTTCCCCTAGTTGAAGTAGGGAATTGAATTCAAGCCTCCCAGTCTAGGAAAAACTCCCTTAATACTGAGGTACCGATTAAAAGGACACATTTCACTTTCTTTATTTCAGTAAAAGACTTTAAAGAGAATCCTCTAGAGCCATTGGTATAATTTTTTCTAATAATTTCCAATATTAGAATCAAATTCCTCATTTACAGATCAAACAAAATGTTTCCAATGTTTTATTGATTTTTTTCTTGTCTATACAACTAAAAAAAAAGAAAAGAAATAGCTTTATGTTGAAAAAAACACTTCCTCTTCCATTTAGTAACCACATCAAGAAAACAATTATTCACGAAGTCCTATCCTGCAGTGCTGCTCTAATATGCATTTTATAGAAAACATTTCCTACAGTTCACACTGTTCTGTTTTCTCAGTGATGTGTCCCAAAGGAGATTTTAAGAAATTACTTGACCTCTAGTGTCCCTGAGATTTCAGGAAGAATCTGCTGGCGATACTTACTGAAACAGAAGGTGGAAAAGAAAACAGATTGAAGACAGCTTCTACTGCTTTGAAAGAACCAGGCTTAGGGCACATAGCACAGCAGGTGTGGACACATGATCTAACAAGGCTGAGTTACAACAGGTGAACAAATTGCTACTATGCAGCTGAACTCTCACATCTGGACAGTTGTGCCTCCTGACTTTTTCCAATAATGAAACAGAATTTATTACATGAAACACAATGTGTTTCCCCAATGGTGGGAAAAAGCATGAAGATTGGATTATTACCACCCAGCTGCTGGCCAATGATTTCTTATGCCACAGTGATTCAATCATTCTTGATGGCATGCCAAAAAGGTATATCTAATCAGTGCTAGGAACCCAGATGATGGGTGGTAACTTTCTAACTTTATATGGCTTGAATACATTTCATCATGTATAACTTTAGATTCATTCTCAGGAATAAGACACTCATTTGTGCTCACATTGCCTAAAAGGGCTTGTGTGAGCTTTTCAAAAGCATTTTGGAATATTCAAATCTTCAATTTTATTGAAAACAGGGAAGTATTTACATATGATAAAGCACTTGTCCTAATGCATACCTGCCAAATTGCTTCATCTTGTAACTTGTCACATCAACATGTTTCAAGATGCATGACAAGATGTTTTACAACCTTAAGGTGTTTCTGTTTGTGAATTACTTTACACTGAAAGAATTTGCAATGAGTATTTGCTCAGTCTGGTTATTTTTGTGTTCAGCAACTTGCAAAGCTTTGTGTATCTGCACTCTTTGGGGGAAGAAACTTTCAGTATAAAATTGCACTGAGAATAACATATAAACATTATTTCCACTCTATACTTTTCATTTCTTTCTTTTCCTTCTACCACTCTTGTGACAAAATCTCTCACTAAAGCAGGAAGCACAAATATGTGTGTGTAGTATTCATTTCCATTGGAAGATCAAAGTTTTATTTCTTGATCTTTGTTGTAAGATGATTTGTTGACTCCCTACCAATATTTTATACAGTTACAAAGAGCTTTTGGGTATCTTTTTGGCCTTTTCATTAAGATGGATTTCACCTGATTACAAGTCTTCAGTGTAGACATCAACACCTAGGTAGATTTCTAGCTTTCCCTTATAGATTTTAGAAAGAAACAAGGATTGAAACGGAATGGATTATTTTACCCTAAACTGATCATCTAAAAAGAGACATCTAATTTATGCCCTTACATCCCTAAATCATTCCACTGACAAAGGTAAGCTGATGATGACAGATTTCTTCAGAGCAGGCATCCAAATCTGAAACAAAATGATCTGATGCTTTTGCAGGTTTTTCCTAGGGTCCTGTTGATGAAAGGAAGTGAAAATGGTACACAATTTGTCACTGCTGCCAGTTCTTTACCATTCCAAGTAAACATTGCTGATCATCATGATGATAAGGAATTAAACATATGTGCAGTGCCACTGTCCCAGCCTCCACAGCATTAAAAATATCCTGTTTGTGAGTATCAGTTATAAGTATTCAGTTAAAATGAATTACCACTAGAATGTTAAATAAAGGTTTTCTGATACTTTATTTTGGAGGTGGGGGAGGGATTTCTACTTCAATCACATAATAATATTGAACGAGCTGCATTTCAATCTTGTTGGCCAATAAAACATTGATTACACAGCTGATGCCACAGTAGAAAAATGATATCTCTCTGAGAAAGCTGTGAATATTTCACGCAACAAAGGAAGTGTACTGTGCATAGAAATACACAGTACAATGTGTTACACAAAACCAACATAGTGTGGAGTGTATTATTTCCTAATATTCGTTTTTATGGTACATCTAAAAGGTCTGTAAGTCATTTGTTTAGGCTGAAGAAATACCTCCTGAGTGTCATAAAGCCAGAAAAAATCTGCAGCTTAAATTCATAGGCTTTCACTAACACTCACAAACATTTTAGAGGCCAGCTAAATGTCAGCTCTGGTGCAGCTTGTGGTGAGCTCCACAGATCCAAATCCTGGCTTCTTCTGCACAGTGTATTCCTTTGAGCCTGGTCTATTAACCCTTGGTGGGCCACATTTAATAGAACTTCTGATGAACTCATGCATTTCCACTTCAGAAATTCCTTTCTGAGAGAAAGAGAGCAACTTTGCATGTTCTTCACAGTTCTCTTATTTGATTCATGTTTGGAAATATTGAAAAATATTTTTTCCTTTTCTAGAGTATGAAGGTTTTTAGAAAATGGAATAGACATATGGAAGTCCATGGAAGCTATGTTCCTAAATGCTCTTCCGGTAATCCTTAGCTGGCTTTTCCCAAGGAAAAAAAGCTTGGGGGTTTTTTTTCCCAAGGAGCCGCATTTCAAAACCATACAAAGATATTTCTCTGTGAGGTGTTTAGCTGTTTTTCCAAAGAAACTTAATGAATTTTCTTTTTGGCCAAGGCCTTCAAAACACATCCCACCTTTCTTCTCTTTGCTGACATTTGAATGCTGTCTAATCAGTCACAAGAAAAAGGGAACAGAGCTAAACAGAATGAAAGGAACAGAAAAGGAAATGTGGGATCAAATTATCTAGTTCTTTTCATGCTTTACACCAGAAATCATCAGCAAGAGATTGTCTGATTGGTTCCAATCTCATTTAATAGCCAGTTAAAAACATTCCCCAAAGAAGCCAGTAACATTTGGTGATTCTGAGCACAAAAGGGCATTCAGAGATTTTGTTTCTCAATCCAAGGAAAGTGTTCAGAATACTTTCCGATAAGACCATTCAGTAGCTTTAATTTCTCATTAGAGCAGCTTTCAAGAAGTCTAAAGTCAGGTTTCCATTCAGACACATCTTGTGAATGCAAGTTACTGTGCTGTTAAAGTGTTTGTTAATTTAAAAGAACACGTGGTATAGATGTGTGTATTCTTTTGATCCACTTTAGATAAGTGTGCATGCTCTCTTTGGAGCATTGAGGTATGTGTTTTACCGTGTTCTCTCACTAATAACTTATGTGGCTACCGAATGAATAGGTCCTGAACAGTTCTTCCGACATTATAGACGTATTTCTCACTTTGTAATAAACTGTGGAAAATTAAAATATCTTTAAAGAATGGGAGAAATCCACTTGAAGGAATTCAAACCTGAGGTAGCAATGGGTCTCAGTTCACATGGTTTCTAAAAATTACCCTCCTGATAGGCAAACAGGGTGAAAAACCATAGGATTATCCAAATGTATTACCTTATACCTGACTCTCCTAAAGTGCTTTAACAAAATTTTGACACAAAGCACTGCACCTATGGTAATAAATTCAAGGGTGTCCAGGAATGTTCCTGCACCCTGGATCAAGGTCATCTTTGCTAATAAACTATTAGACTGTTCCCCAGTATGCATATGGACTTTCCACCTCACCTCTTTCACTGAAATCCCAGGTATGTCCTGGATGTTAAACTGCCTAGAGACCAATAGATAATTGGCATTTATTCATCCTCTCTTAGTGGCTTGAGCAGCTACCTAGTGTAAACAAGAACTAATCCAGAGCAATTTCCCTCCAAACCCAGCAGCTTTCACTACCATGCTTACCCGGTGGGATAGCCATAGTTGAAATAGGTTAAGGTGCTAAATTCATATCTAGCAGATAAATAAAAGTAGTTTCATTCTCTCCATTGTAGAGTGCCCCAAACTTCTTCCAAGGTCAATGGCAGTGACAGGGTTCTAGAGTTACTGAAAATTAATCTTGTTATATTTGTGTGGAATTTTAGAAGACAGATGATAGATTTGGACATTTTTGACCAAATTCTGTGTGACAGTCTTTAATATTATCTGTTTTATTCTCATAATCTCTTTAGAAAACACAAACATCCATTTGCCACCAAAACACAAAGCTGATGTGTTTTGACTAACAGAATTTGAACAGGCTGAAAATTTAGCCTTGTGTGTCATAGTCAGTGTATTGTTTGAATCCTAGCTGCAAAAATCTCAGACAGTGAGATAATATTCTGAAACAAAATGGAGCAAGGCCTTTGCAATTCATGGTTTACATCTGTTTCTTGAAATAAGAAGTAGGCTTAGCTATTCTTTATCACATCAGGAGGTATTTTAAAATGTGAAAAGGATTTTTGGGTTCCTGTCCATGGGTTAATAATTCTTTTGAAAATCCTCTGTTTATGCCTCATTTCCAAGCTGAATAGGGTTTCTACAGAAGCTGCACGTGGAATTGCAGAATGGCTGTTTCCTATTGACATTCTTTAGTCCTGAAAATAGCCTATGATTAGCCAAAATTAAGCCCCTGAATGAATTTAGATTATGGTCTCCCACTTCTCTCTACTTATTGGTGTAAAATATATAGTGATTCCCTATATTGATCATACTACAGTGTGATTGTCACATAAAAGTCCAGCACGGCTTACAGAACTGACAATATTTTCTAAGTTTTTTTTTTATTTTCAGACCTCTCCCTTTAAAAGATAAGTTATATGTTTGTTAGCTAGATATTAAAACCTATTTTCTTCATTAATATCTTTCTGAATTGTCCTTATTAATCATTGTTGCCACAGCAAAGTGACTGGAAGAAAAACAGTAAATCAGCAGTGATTAAAAAAATGATGAGAGGAAATGGAGCCATTGCATGGATGCAGTGCTTTTAATCTATAATGAAGACTGATGCTTATACCGAAAACAAAACTATACTGGTGGTCTTCTACTCTTCTTCAGTTGACATCCCATCTGCATCTTAAGATCAAGCTTGACTCTGTCTCTCTCTTCACAGAGAGGTGTTTATGATTGAGGCTGTCAGCTGGCTCTGAGTGGTGTCATTCTGTTGGTATTCATAGAGATATGCTGCTTCAGGCTGGTTTAAGACCTCACTATACATACCAGGAGTGTCAAAGGGCAGGGGAAAGCTACATGAAACATCTGTCTGAATGCAACGGGACAATCACCTCTTCTGACTGGCTGGTGACACTCTGTTTGATGCATCTCAGGATGTGGTTTTCTCTCTTGGCTGCCAGGACACACTGCTGGCTCACACTGAGCTGCTGCTTACAACCACCCCCAGATTCCTCCCTACAGAACTGCTCTCCAAGAACTCATCTCCCAGTTTATAATTGTACCCAGCAATATGTGTTTTAGCACTTTTTCCCCCTCTGTCTCCATACTGCTGTCCTTCAGCCCAGTGTCAGTGAGAGGAGATACCATAGGGCTGGTGCTTTATAAATGCTTAATTCAACACTGCTTAAATGCAACTCCAGTGAATTCCTCCCCTAATTTTCTGACTGCCTGCATCAGCTGAAACTACCGTAATGTCATATTTTACCACTTGTAAAAGAGGGATGGTGTTACCTGCTGCCTTTATTCTGCACTGCAGAGCCTCCATAGGCAAAATGTTACATAAATGTTCCGCATTTGTTATTTCAACTAGTAAATCAAAGGCAGGACAAGTACAGCAAGCTGGAACAGGTCTTAAATCTACAGACATAAGCAGAGTTATGTGTGCAAAGTATTTCAAAAACAATATAAAAATGTAGGATTCATTCTCTGTAGGGAAGGAACAAGAGTAATTGCAGAAGTATAGGGGTGAGGTGGGAATCATGGGAATTATCACTCGCACAAAATTAACTGCAACAGTATTTTGCAATCACACGGGACATGAATATGAAAGATCACTCAAATGGACTGGAAAAGTGATCCAGCAGAGCTATAGCAAAAGCCAGAGTCTTGGTGGCTACTGTTAGAAATTGAGGTCTTTATGGTTTTGCTTCATACGAACTAAATGAACATTACTGACAGGAGTCTGCTTATACTGGCAGAATTCATTTCCCCACAAAAAGTTATCTTGCAGCAGCTAAATCGATAGGAAATTTCTATTAAATAAAGTATTAGGTCATTGCATATGGCTTCAGACAGCCATCACATAAGCGATCTCTGGGAATACAGTGGTGCAAGACTTCCTGGAAGTCAGGTGGTCTGATATCCTTAATTTGTCTGAAGAGGTACAACTCAATTTCCAGATGCAGATCAGCTAAATGTTCTTTACTTCAAATGTGCAGAGGAAGGTTGGTATATGTTAAGTAGGATAGATTGTATTCCCATAGAAAATATACTGAGGTACATATGAAAAATATGAAGTGGCCCATCTTCCTGGCTTTGACTATGCTTTGCATAAAAGCAATCAATCTTGGACACAGCAGAACTAGTACAAGTATATTCTGGATTTGAAAAACATATTCAAAAAGATTCAGCTCCTGAGTGCTGCTCAGCACTCAGTACAGCTCCATTAAGGACCCTCTAATTGCAGATTAAGTACATCTGTTAATCAAAAAACAACACCACCAAAAAAGAAGGGTGGCAGGAATAGTTGTTTTTCTTTATAGAAACCTAATGGCAAAGGAAGAGGCTGTATGCTGACGCCATGAGCATTGACATGGGGCAATTTTGTGCAGCAGTACTTAGTACCACAAAAAGCAATACTCCTCCTGGGCTCCTTTCTGTTGTAGAAGTTCCACCAGCAGTCAGCACTGCTGCAGATGCATCTGGAAGTTGCTGAGGCTTCTTGAGGCCAAACAAAGTAAAAAGAAAACCAAGCTGTGCTCACCTGTTTACAGACATATTCAGCGTTTTGAAGAAGTCACTCTCAAACTTTGTGAGAATATAGTGCCTGGGACTGGTGTTTGAAGGTCAAGAGTTTGAAGATAATTCCCCTCTACACACAGTAACACAATATCTGCAAGAAAAGAACCTTACACAAGAACCTTCCTCATGCAGGCATCAGCTATAGCTCAGACAGAGAAGGAAAGTAGCATTGTGTAATCATAGGTCATAGAATCATGGTTCATAGAATCATAGAAAGGCTTGGGTTCGAATGGCCCTTGAAGATCATCTAGTTCTAACCCCCTTACCATGGGCAGAGATGCCATCCACTACTCACCCACAAACACCTTCACTTCAAGCTGTTGGAATCCAAAATATGCCCAGGATGTATACTTCAGGAGGAGTTTCCTTTTCTTGTGAAAATACTCAGTCATCAGGACATATACTTCTCCAAAACTCAAAGGTATTTGCAGCTACTAACAGTATTTTATGCAATCAAGCTCCTAAATCTCAGCCCTCAGAAAACCATGAAGTAACAGACAAACCATACCTATACAATATTTACTCAAAAAACTTTAATTCTGCTGACCTTGACTGAAGTGGTAGAAAGGAAGAAGCATCTTTCAATAGTTTAGCTGCACCCAGTTTATTAGCTGTAAGTGTCCTGAAGAGCTGAAGATAATATGGAGCAATCAGGAGAGCAGTGATTGTGATATGAAGTGCTTCTGTGATGTGCATGCTCTGTGTATGTGGAGAAAGGAAGAGCTGCAAATGCACCTCAGCAGGGGCTGTGGGGTACCACTTCAGCTCTGAATAGATTGTTCCAGAACCTTAGCACAATTTCTCTTTTTGCCTTGGAGATGTTAATCCGTTAAGTGTGAGATGAGTGAAATCTATGGATTTTATCCTCAGAAAATGAAAGAGGGGCATCAGATAGCACTGTCTAAAAAAGATGAGCTGATTACAGAGTGAAATGGAAGAACAACCATAAACTGTAGCACACATGTTGCTTCTTCAGAACACGGAAATTATGCACATTATGTGTTTTCCACTCTGTCTGTTTCAAGGCCCACGCATGTGTGGTAAAGGCAAAGCATAATATTTAGAGGTGGCAGAATTACAGATGTGCTCCTCACCTGCCTTTGCTTGTAGAGATTCAAGATGACTGAAACCAACACTGCAAAAGGATGTGGGACATTGTGGAAAGCCTTGTGTCTAATTAACAAGTTCTGCCACCCTATTTCCAAGGAGCAGATTTGCTTGGTTTTTTCTTTGTCTGCCTGCTTTTGATGGAGGAAGACTGGGAGGGGAGCAGGGCATTGGGATATTTTTTAGGAAGAAAAACTGTATTTCAGACAAAATAGTAATCGTGGACAAAGTAGTTTTGCACAGAGCTACTGCTGTGTTTAGAAAAATAAAGGATAAAACTTCCATGTCTCTTGTATACATTGTAAGCTAGGTGTGGATCTTAGAAATGCTTAGAAATACGCTTAGAAATGTTTTCAAAGGGTTCATTAAACCCCTGAAACAATCACAAAGGTAGACTATGTCCTCATATGTTAGCACTTCTGTTCCAAGGTGGGAACAATGAGTGGTAATTACAAGCGTGAAAATCATCTATCTAAATATGGTTCTCTCAGCAGAACGAGAATATCCAAGGATATAAACATAGGTGGAGGAAGGAAGCTTGAAAAGTTTTGAATTTCTGTCCTGCTATCACTGCTACACAGCAGCACAAGCACCTGAGAGTCTGTGATGTGCATCAGGGGTACCTGTTCTCAGCTACTCTCTCCAAGTAGTCCTTTTAAAGTACATTTCAAGCATCATTTTTCCTTTCTATTCCCTTTACAGACAAGACAAGACAAAACATACAAAAGAAGTCCTCAGATTCATAGGCATTCACAAAAGGCAGAAAATGTGAATGCAAAAACCTCTGTGAGATTGACAGTTGCCGGCAATTCACACGCTTCCAAAACTAGAGCACACTAAAGCATGCAGGAAGCCAACCTCATTCATCCCTCACATCAGTAATTGTTAGATCCCATGAGAAAGTGAAATGCCCAAATCCCACCTGAACCCTCATCTTACTTTGGGCATGGCCTCTTGGCTTATCACCAATAAACTCTTTCTTCTGTACTTCCAGATGCTTCCTCCATTAATTGTTGCTTCCCTCTTTAAAAGCATATCTATTTGTAGTCACTTTGTTTTGCAAGTACATGCTTAAATTCTTGCTGAGTTCATATGAGTTCATTCCCCACTCTTTCTATCCTTTACAAGAATATTCAAGGTTGACAGATATGAAGACTATAAAAATATGAATAGCTTATAGCAATAGAATGATTTAATTTTCCTTTTGGTTTAACACAATGGAAACACATTAAGAAAGAGAAAAGAAATGTCCACTGTGTTTTCAGAAAAGAGTGTTCTCATTTTCAGACATTGCACATAGAAGAGCAATTAGCTGGTTTTCATGGTAAAGTGAATATTCAGTTCTTAAAATATAGTTCAATATTATCAATAATCTAATCTGCAGAAATACAGAGGCTACCAACTCAGTTCTTCACTTTAAAACTTTGATATAAAGTGTGATTTAAAGGCCATTAATGTTAGTGGAAGACTTTCCACTGACTTCTAAGGAATATTTCATCAGACCATTACAGATGCAACATATCTGGGCCCGTGGGAAATAGAAGCCAGACGTGAAAATTAAATCACTTAACTGTGGTCTGTGGACAGGAGTAAAGTACATTCAGCATATTAAGATGAAACATGCCTTTTCCTCTAATGCATGAAGGAACACAAACAAGAAGCACAACACTACCTTTCTAATAAATTACCTATTCAAGCACTGGTATATGCTTAAGTGGCAGACATCAAGATATTTTCAGACAGATGACTCCATCCTGTCATTTGGCACCTTGTTACCACAGCTGTCTTCTGCTTAATTCTAGTCACACCTCTCCTTCTTTGATAGCATTCTGATTGTAAAGTCACCTTCTGGTTCTCACACAACCTGATCCATTTTTCACTTTACAGCTAGCATGATCTGCTTTTCATGTCATTACGGAACTCCTCCAGAAATATGTGCTGAGCAGAAGCGGAGTATTTGCAAGGCAGTCTTCATAACGGTGAGAAACAACAGGGCAAAAATAACTGCTGGAGGATTAAATGTAATGGCCACCCAGGTACAGTTTTTCAACATAATATCAGCTCAGCTTTCTGATAAGAGTGACAATATTATGAGCAATTAAAGCTAGTACCTCTGCACATAGTTTTTATTCAAATTAAAAGCATGCATACAAAAAATACCATACTCTAGCCTTCTGATCTTCCTCTGTTCTGAAAAAGATACCACAGTTCTCCTGGAGTTAAGCATTTCTCAAAAACACTACAGTTTGTGAACTAGTACAGTAGCCATTTCCTTCTCGACCATAGATGCTGGGAAACTTTCACACCTGTTGTGTGGTCAGCTAGCCAACATAATGGTAGCAAACATTCTTTCATGCAAATTACTAAAATAAGCAAAGTAATAGCTTTTGCTGATCTGCAAAATTAAAGAGAGAGAAAAAAAATAGTCTTTTATAGGGATGAGGACAGAGAAGAATAACAAACTTACTCAGAACAAACTTCTCCCTGTCCTCACATCCTGCTATAATTCTCTGAAAATTTTGTCTAGAAAAGTGGAAAGTTCCAAATAATCCCATGATGCCTGGAGCTGTATCTTTCATGAAAACAAAAGCAATAATAAGATTTTGTTGAAATGATCAGAATAGAAAGAAATACTGTTCATTACAATTATTCTGAAAAGTTGTGGGAGACAGATGTCATCTATATAATTGAAAATTACTGCACAGGGGTGTTCAGTTCAGGGGTATTGAATACCTCTCTCCATTCCCTACTAGAAAAATTTAATCCTATTCAGCATACCAAAGACTGAAAGGAGACACCTTAGAATATGAACCTTTTAATATGTAAAAGAAAACAATAAATTGTTTTTCATATTTTCTGGGAATAGACAAAAATATTATAGGATTACATCAATAAAATGTAAAAGTATTCAAAAATCACAGAATTTGCCATGCAGAGTTTGCCTAGAGAAACTGTTGAATTTCCTCACTGAGAAGGCAGAAGAGGAATGTTAGTACAAGAGGGAGAGCAGCTGAAGCAGAGAGATGGGCTGGATGACTGACATTCCTCTGAATTCTGCTGTTTCATGATTCTAACCACCATTATTCATCAGTTATGAATTACTCTAGGTTCAAAACTTTTTGAATGTCTGTAACCTCCTTAAGACTTACTAAGATATGAGGTATTAACATGAGACAGAACACCTTTACCTCCAGCAGTGGGACTCCAATTAACCCACTGTCATCTTTAATGAGAAAGGGCTCCTGGTGATGAGCCTAGTCCTGAACAAATGATCACACAAGGCATTTACGGTCATACTAGACTATCCCTTCACCTGAAGTCTTTAAAACTGGAAGGACCATCAAATTTAAACAGATTTATTGAAATGAACAAACACAGTTTTTGTCCTGTCTGTGATGCTGGTAATATAACTTTTAGTTTTCCTTGAATTGTGCCCACTTGATGGCTGGGGGATAAGCCAGCAAATGGAAACTCCTGAAGGGCAGGAAGCCATATCTGCCTGTTACAGAGCTGGACTATAGCAAAGATGGCCTTTTTCCTGTTCATTTCCTTTGTCTTGACCAATAAATAAGCAAGCTTGAGCAATTAAACCATGAGGAGGAAAACTTGCTGACTAATGAACTGGATTTTTTCTCATTCCTGACCTTGCTGGGCCATTCCACCAGTTTAGAGGATCATTAATCAACAAATCTCTTTCATTTTATCTTTGCCTAGAAAAGGTTCGTACTTTGTATTAATGTCATACAAATATACTTCATAAAAGCTTATCCAATGAATAAATATACACTTTAATAAGTGGTTTACCAGTTGTTGCTGACCTTGATCAACAGACTGCCTATATACCATGGCTTCTCAGTTCTCACTGTCACTTCTCTATTTGTATTCTGCTCTGTTACTCTTACACAGTGTTTACTATTCACAATAAATTCAAGATTTTAAAATATTCCTTCAATGTGACCAAAAAGACTGAAAATATTTTGTTTTAAGATTCCTTCTGATATCAGGAAACAAATACCTTATATTTTCTCACTCCTCTCACTGAAGAACAATAGATACTGATGTGACCACTAGCAAGCATATATTAGTCTCTTGGCTTTTTTTCTGAAACTTCTCTATTAGAACCCATTTAATTAGATGCATAAATCCTGTAAATGATGTCAATGTTCATAATTAAATGAGACAATTGCAAAATCAGCTGCAGCACAAAATGTAGATAAATGTGGGAAGGAACAATAAGGGATTGCTTTATTATAAATCTGCATGACTAACACTACCATAGTGATGTAGCAGAGAACCTATAACATCTGCTTCATACATATGAAAATTCAATTAAATTATCAGCCGTGAATTACTGTAGCACAAATACCAACAATAAAAACTTTGACCTAATTATTTTTAGATTTTTCAGCAGGAAAAGTGGTATTTCAGTACAATGAAGTTGGTAGGCTCATTTCTGTGATGTTTAAATAGCTTAATCCTGTATAGTCTTAAAAATATATCTTTCACCATTGAGAAGCACAATTAGAATAAAGAGACAGATTTAAAATTTACTGCTGCCCAAAATAAAATCTAATAATATAAAAATAAAAATACAACTTAATTGTAAATTGTTGTAGCACTCAAAGATCTATTAATTAGGATATTTTATTGTTGGAAGCGGGTCCAACGGACTTAGAAACGCACAAGTCAGGAGTTCAGTCATGAAGCCATTTTAATGAGAAAACTTACATCTTTTATACTTTTTAGGAACCAGCACTTTTCATCCTTATCAGTCCATATACACCTTTTTAACAATTCCATTGGCTTAGGTGAAGCATGAAGTCACTTTTCTTTGTTTTGAGAACTTTCACTATTATTTTGACACTGGCTAGAACTGTTGTTCACAAAAGCATGAGAAAAGTTTCTGCAAAACATGATTTGCAGAGCATCTGCTTGATAAGGGAAAGTTGCTGTTGTTGTGCGAGAGATCCAAACTACCTTGAAAGGTCCTAAGCTGCTTGTGAGAACTACAGATGTGTTTTGAGAAAATTTTACCATTGTTTTGAAAAAGGCGAAATACCAGGATATGGTTTGCTTTTTGCTTTGCTGTTTCTCAGACAGAAATTTTCCAGGCTAACTTCAAGCTTCTGCCAGAGAGACAGAGTTACTTAGGCCAACTTTTAGAACTCTCAAAAACAGGCCTCAAAACCCCAGCTTTCGAAATCTATCACTACATTTTATATCAAATCAGAGTTCGCATCTGAAACCAAGGTTCACCTGTCACTCCAGCAGTTTGGTGAAAGAGAAGTTTAGGAAAAAAAATGGCCAGGGAAGAAGGATTTCAAATGTTTCCATCCTCCATGTATTCAAAGCTTGAAGGACTAACAGCGACACTGACTTGGCTTGCAATACGTATAAATATACATTTATTTGTATATTCACACATACATGAATATACAGATATATATCACAGTATTAACAAGATTGGAAGAGACCTTTGAGATCATTAAGTCCAACCTCTAACCCAACACCAACCTATCATCTAAACTATGACACTAAGTGCCTCATTCAGTCTTCCCTTAAATACCTCCAGGGTCGGTGACTCCACCACCTCCCCGGGAAGCCCATTCTAATGGCGAACCACCCTTTCAGTGAAACATCTTTTCCTAGTTTTGAGCCTAAACCTCCCCTGGCGAAGCTTGAGATTGTGTCCTCTTGTTCTGTCACCAGTTGCTTGAGAGAAAAGACCAAACCCCTCCTGACTACAACCTCCTTTCAGGTAGTTGTAGAGAGCAACAAGGTCTCTCTTGAGTCTCCTCTTCTCCAGGCTGAACAACTCCAGCTCCCTCAGTCGCTCCCCATAGGGCTTGTGCTCCAGTCCCTTCACCATCCTCATTGCCCTTCTCTGGACAATATATATATATATATATGTGTGTGTGTGTGTGTGTATACATACGTACATATGCATATGTGCATGTATAAAAAAATTGCATCCCTCTCCTTTTCCTCCCTTTTGACCAACTTTAGACCACACTGACATCTAGTCAGGCTGCCATCCTGAAAGAATATATACCAGACAGATACTATCCTATCAGATTAGAAATAAACTTTAATATTTATCCCCTAATAAATCTTGATGACAGATGGACTACTCTTTTCATGAATAATAATTAGAAGTAAGGTCCTCCAACTCGATTTGGCAGCCCTCTTATAAAAGTGAATCTCAAAGCCTTAAGGCAGATGCTCAAGTCTACCACCACAAAGTCCCAAATGAAGAACTGTCTCTTTCATGGATAACGTCTTGCAGTGCTCTACAGTTCAGTGCTTCAGAAATACACTGCTCCTGATGTCACATTCACTGCTGTCAAAAATACAAGAACTGAGCCCAGGGGAATAGCTAGACAGTACCCCACATCCACATTCTCAACTAATGGGGCATATCCAAAGCATTGACTTGGTGTCATCAAATGGAAAACAGATAGATGGGAGGATCACAATAGAAAGATTTATCCCAGAGGGCACTCAAGAAAAGTGCCTAAGCAGAGACCTTCCTTTTGCACTAAAGGAACACCTCAGCATGGCCTTGATCCTTGCATGGGCACACAAAGAATTATAAAAATATTCTCCTCCTCTTCTTCCAAATACTAATTAAAAGCTTCGCAACAAGGGTGATCATAGACCTAATTGATAGCAGGCAATACACATCTTTGGACTTCAAAATTATAACAGAACTTAAAGCAGATATGGCTATACCACACCTGATGAACCAGGCTGTTGTTTGGCTTTGGAGAAGGCAGCTCACTGCCCCAGCTTTTCCACAAGGTTTCCGGAGAGAAGGTCAGCTCGTCTAAAGTCCCAAATGCCAGTGAATTTCTATTCACCCAGACTTACACACCTATATCTCTAAAGAGAAAGTCCTTTAGACATAAAGGGTTCAACCCTGAGGTAATCTTTAGGTCTGAAAGCAACAAAGCTTTAAGAAAGATGATTGAAATCTCTAGAACAAATTTGCCTAAAGAAACCCACAGGCCACTCCAAAGATTGCACTCAGCAAGAAGAGCTGAGTAGAAAGGCACTCAGGGTGTGATGCTCTCAGGGAAGTGATAGCACTCATTCATGGCTCAAAGCCAGCCAGACACAAGCCAGCTCTGGCTCAGGCGCTCTCTAATTGACTATGGGTGCATGGTTTCCATATCAGAACTGAATGGGGTTAAAGCACAACTAGGAAGACACGTACACACCCATCGGCACCCCTCTAGACAGATGTGCCCTCAGGCCTGATCAATCTTGCATCAGGCTGGGGTCCAGCATTTGCTCCTGCACATAATTCCCTCTGGTACTCTGCATTAAGGCTGGTAGCTCACAGGTTTCACATCCTGGTTAGAGCCAGTTATATTGGATGCATAAAGCACTAGTGCAGGAGAGAAGCCATGATGTTGTAAAACAGCAGGAGACACATTCTCTGTACCTTGAAGAGGCATATTTTCTTTCTGAAACTTAATTTTGAGTCTCTGTCATTGCATATGGTTCATTGCAGCCCCTTTTTTCTCACTTGATCAAGAGCACGAATTATTGACATTGTGCTGCCTGAGCATTCCTTTACCATACAAAACCACATGAACCAATTTAAAAAAAAAATAGCAAAAAGCCAGTCATCATGCAGTTCTGTCCCGAGTCTGAGATAGAAAAGAATGAGCTATTTCTGACAGATGTCACATAAAGCACCACCTGCAGATGATGATGCTCTGAAGGGTTCAGGACACCTGCATAATGCACCTGCATAAACTAAACTGAGATTTGTCTTATCCACACATGCATAAACACATAACTGCTGGGCTACTTAAAAGCAGGCTCACTTCCTAACGGACAGCTCTTCAATGGCAGAGCGCCCACATATTAGCTGTGTTTGGTTTAAATATCTAATTTCAAGAGAAAAAGACATCAAGTCTTTATCATAGAATTATCTACAGAGAGTCTGTATTACCAACTGAGATACAGGTCCTAACCTGCTAGATGGCTAATATATTTCCATTATTAACTGAGATCTTTATGAAGAAAATGGAGTCAATTTGGTGAGTAGAGTTTATAGTGACAACCTGGATCAAAAGTGGTCATTTACTCTGTGATAAGATGCTGATGAGTATTTCTCCCTACACACAGTCTGTTCTATCTAAACAGTACTGAGGGCATCCAAACCAAGGTGTAACAAACCCATATCTCCTGCACTTCACAACGTGTTGCCATGGCCTGTACACATTCCTTTCTTCAGCTGCACTGATATTATAGTAACATACACTACTAGCTGATTTCAGTTATAATAGAAGGTTTAATACCACAGAACCACAGAATGACTTGGGTTAGAAGGGACCTTAAAGCTCTTCTAGTCCCAACCCCCCTGCCATGCCTAGACAAGGTTGCTCAAAGCCCCGTCCAACCTGGCCTTGAACTCTTCCAGGATGGGGCATCCACAGCTTCTCTGCACAACCTGTTCTAGTCCCTTACCACCCTCAAAGTAAAGAATTTCTTCCTAATACCAAATCTAAACTTACCCTCTTAGCATTTAAAGCTATTCCCCCTTTTCCTATCACTACATACCCTTGTAAGAAGTCCCTATTCCATTTTCTTGTAGTCCCCTTTACATCCTGAAAGGTACTCTAAGGTCTCCCTAGAGCCTCCTCTTCTCCAGGCTGAACACCACCAGCTCTCCCAAGTCCAAGATTGAGACCAATCAAGCCTGTTTTGGTAGGAGAGGTGCTCCAGGCCTCTCATTGTATTTGTGGCTTCTTCTGGACTCACACGTGGGGGCCCCAGAGCTGGATGCAGTATTTCACGTTGGGTCTTGCCAGAACTCTCATAAAAGCAGAGTAGAGGGGTAGAATCAACCCCTTCGACTTTCTGTCCAGACTGCTTTTGATGCAGCCTAGGCCCACCTCTCAAGCCTATGCAGGTCTCTCTGGATGGTAGCCCTTCCCTCCAGTGTGTCAACTGCATCACTTAGATCAGGTTAGAAAAATCCCTCTCTGAAGAATATAAGTGAACTTAGGCTCACTATGGATTTTTAACAGCCTTTGCTTGTTCACCTTTCACCTGAAATTACATGTGATGCTAATTGTTAACAAGTATATAGCAATACTCCTGTCACTCTCCCATTACTCAGCCCTGCTTAGTCTTTATCCACCTTTTTAATTTTTAATTCACTAAAACCAGGAAATCCCTAAAACTTCTACCATGACTAGAAGCAACTGCCCTCAGATGTGACTGACATCCTGGTGAGATTTCCTCTGACTGAGTGCAGACCTGCACTTGCATCATTTAGACCTGAACCAGTCACCTTCTGCTTAGCAGGGGATACAAAAATGCAGTTCAGTGCATACTCATCATATTGTTTTCCCCTTCATTTCTGAGTGTTGCAGTGTGGCATGTACTTAAGTAGGCCTTAGAAAAGGAGTTCTTCATTAGATTAGAAAGAAAAGGCAAAAACTAAAAAATCCTTTGCATTCAATGCTTTTTACTTCATTAGTAGGTTAACAAGATCAGACAGGAGAACTATAATATTTTTGTTCCAGACGGACTTTAAATTTACATCAATTATATTCTAAAATCACAGCTAATTTAATGTGTTCCCTTTCCCAATAAATATTCAAATTACTAGGTATGCTGAGATTCAGAGCTAGACAGAATCCTTTGTATTTTCACCTCATTAGGGTCTGGATTCTCAATTTGATTACGCTGCTGTAAATCACAGCCTGCTCAATAACGTCACACGGAAGCAAGAGAGGCAGATCCCAAACCTACAAGTTTTGTGCCCTGAAGAAACTGAATTTCACTGGTTTTTGCAAATATTTTTATGCTCTTACTGTAAATTAGTTTTATTGGTGCATTTCTTGGCTACTGAAAAATCCCAAGTTTTTACAGAAGAGTGTAAAACAGCCTTAGCATGGCAGATTAAGAATCAGCACTCAGTCAGGTAACAGAAGTTGGAAAACACATAAAAACCTAAGATGTTGTGTTGTTACTGCATTGAAAACCCAAGATACTGCCTTGTTACTGTATGTAGAAATATATTTTAGGATTAATTTGATATTTTCAGCTCGAACTTATTTTATGTTCATTCCTTGGCAATCGATTTTGTTTAGGAGACGGCCCTTTAGTTAATTAGAAGTCCAAAGCTCTCTCTCTCTGGCTCAATGATATCTTCTGTAGCCAGGGCTTAGCTATCTCTATTGTCCATCTGGCAGCCATCTTGAAGGAAGTACCCAAATCTTTGGATAGTCTTTGAACAGCAACTTCCATGGTGACAGCACAGCTGAATATTTCCCACAATTCACACCCTATGACTATCCTGAAACAGCATAATTTTCACACTCTTACTTCAGTTTTTTCATCTCCCTGAAAATTCAGGAGTATCATTCTTACAAAATACTTAAAATATCTGTGATGTCAAGACTAGATATTAAATTCAGTAGCCAAGGAGTACAAAGCCTTACTGAGTTTGGATGCCACTGCAACCATCAATCTCTCCAAAGGCACTTGATATCATATCCTCCAGGATTCTTCTCTGGCTGATTTTCCACTTCGGAATTTGGATTTCCTGGAAAAAATTACTTGCTGGCCACTGTATTGATAACATGTTGAACTATTACTATTTGCATCTTTATAAATATTCATATACATTTCTGTAATGGTGTTCAAGAGACCTCATCTAATGTAGCGGCAAAGTAAGGAAATTGAGCCTTACCTTTCAGAGTTTATCATCCCAAAACAAGACAAGAGACAAGTGGATCCAGTCAGGAAGGCACAAAGAGACCATGAGCTTCTGTTTCTTTTAATTCCATTCCACTTCAAATAGAGAACTGAACAATAAAATAGTTAAATAGTCTGGATTAAACATTTATTTTAGAGTGTTTTCCTTTTCACACACAAATTAAATTTTCTTGTTTAATCTCTGCTTTTCTTCTGATTATCTTTCTCCATACACACTGTGGGCTCACAGCTAGCATATCTCTTCAAGCAAGATGATTAGAAAGTGTCTGTTGCTGTTAGGCTTTCTTCATTTTTCTTTTTTTTTTCTCCTGGAGATAATAATAATATTCACTTGCTATGCAAAAGTAGTTATAGCAATATATACAAAAGGCAAAAACAGACCAATAATTTAGGCACCTTCTAGAGCAGGACACATCTTACATTTTTGACTCATGGTTTTACAGATTCTGTAAAATGACAATTTCTGTAGTAGTTCTTCAACCTTGACACATATGATTGCTTTTTCACTGATCTTTTGTGTGTGTGTGTGTGTGTGTGTGTGTAAGTAATGTTTTAGAACTATCTGGTAGGACTTTACTACAAAGAAGCACAACTTTGTTTCCTGTGCACTTTGAAAGTGTGGCTATGAAAAATGGTAATGAAAAAATTCAGGCCAAAGGATGTAAATAACACCCTTCTGGAGGTTACATGGCTAACAAAAAAAAAACAAACAAAAAAAAACAACAAAAAAACAACAGAGGGATGGATTATGTCTTCATTTCAGTTACTTAAACCATAAATACAACTCTGCTCCCCTAATGAAAGACAGTCTTCAGCCCTAGATTAAATTTTGAAAAGTCTTCCTGAAGCACTTCCTTTGATATATAGAAATACGCATCCACGTGTAAATACATATGTAATAGCAATATATAGAAATCGCAATACAAAGCCTTTGTAACACTGCCTTCTACTAGGAAGGATTAGATCTACCCACACATTGCATATGCACTGTTGCACATGGACCAAGCTCTCTCTTTGCTGTTGGTATTAGGTTTTATTTGATCACACCCTTTAGGAAAGTGACAGCCTTAAAATTCTCAAGTGGACAGAAGTATAGATCAATAGACAGACAGCTACATCCACCCATGCACACTCTCAAAAGCATACATGCTTTTCTGTAAGGATGTGTACCTCTAAAATACATTATTAAGGACATTGTCCATCAGGCTTGGGGCATCAACCACCTCTCTAGGAAGTTTGCTGTATAATATAGTGATAAAATTATGTGTTAATAATAATATGCTTTAGTTTTGGATCAGCCCTTCATTGGTCAGGCAGTTGGACTCACCATTTGACCATTTTAGGTCTATTCTATTCTATTCTATTCTATTCTATTCTATTCTATTCTATTCTATTCTATTCTATTCTATTCTACTCATTCCTTCTATTCTACTCTATATAGCTAGTGAAGTTTTCTCTCAGTCTGAATACACAGTAGGAACACTAGGATACATGGAAGTAAATTAAATAATACATAAACTACTGTATCTATATCACTGTGAAGTCAATGCAGATGTGTTTTTTCATTTCAAAAATATGGCTTTCAATTGATTTTCCTTCATATACATCAAAAACAAGTACTTCTCACTTGCATTTGTGTTCAGCTCTCACAGCTCATCAGAGCATTTGGCTATCATTTGGCTCAAATTATCTCCAGCTTTGCCAATTAATTGATGAAGAACCATTATGAGACAAATATATCATCTGCATTTTAACTGCTTGAGTGGAAGGTTGTTGAAGTAATAACTGGCAACATCAAAACTATTAATAAAATATGGGCTGAGAATAGCAAATTACAAATTTCTGTACCTAGTTCCCAAAATAAATTTGCTCTTGAAGTTAGTTCTAGTGCTCATTATGACATAGATGAATGATGCTGATTAAAAAGGAGTGAAGAAAAGATTATCACTTCAGCATAGAAACCACTGCCATCATTATCTGTCTTATCTCTATAAAAAATGTTAAATTTTTCAGTGGCTTCATAGCCTTGCTATGAAATTGCAGATGTCACTGTATACTGGCAGTTGAGCATGAGGTAAGGCAAAAAAGTGGGAGCTAACGTGAGCTAGATCATAAACAAAAGCCACACAAATCAGAAAAAGATATGATAGTCCTACAGCTTTAAAATGAGCTCTTTGTGAACTTCCTTTTGTGAATGAAATATTTTCATTGCTTCTGCAGGTGATGAGATGTTCCTTACAACATGAACAGACATAATCATTTTGAAAGAGCCAATATCTAGTTAATGAGTAAGGATGTAAATTATCAAGAGTGCTTAATGTTGTTACCACAACCCAAACACATGAATAAGCTTCCTAGAGAGGGAATGAATAGGACACAGGGCTCAGAAGTCCTGTCTCTCTCTCTGCCACACATTTTCACATATTTCAGACTGTAGTTGAGCCTCTTTCCTTCTGTCTACTTGTCTTTCCTCTCCTACTCTTTTTCTTGTCGATTTAAAATTTAAACTCATCCCAGAATGACTGGCTCTCACTAAGTGGTTTGTACAGTCCCTCACACAATTGCATCAGTGTAATGCAAATTGTAGTATTAAATATTTATACAAAAGCTTCATAGTATGACTGCACAAAATCAGAACAATCAAGGAATAGGCATAAAGCCCAGCACCTAGGTAAGATGAAGCACAGAGATTTCTTTTACAATTGCAGCCTCGTTACAGAGAATGTGCTGACATAAGCTGTGTTTTCATTGTCATGAGCCCAATTTCATAACCATGTATTAGAATTATGAGTTCTCCTAGAAAGCCATAATGTTTTCACTTTTGGCTGTGCAGTCACATACCATTAGCTTAAGACATTTAAACTTTAGAAATGACTCTGTATTACGTGGTCTTTTCAGCTATAACATTGTTCCTTAAAAATAATCTGAGGCATTGGTCAACGCAGTCAATGCCACCTAATAGCAAGTAAATTTGGGCAATAAATTAGATGTTAACTACATAATTGCGAGTGATTCCTTCAACTAAGAATTACTCATATTTTCTTTCTATTTAATAAAACATCATCAAAATGCTATGCAGTGTTTCTGTTCCTATTTGTTGTTTTGCTTCGGAAATAGCAAAGGATATGTCTAATAGTGAATTATTTCCAGCCATTTGCAGTACTTAGCACTAAGAATTTTAGCTGGAATGCCTGAATTGATGCAGATTGTTTAGGAAAACTTGCCTTACTCTATAATCCAGATAAAGAGATAGAATACCCATATTTGAATGGTTTGGTAACACAAAAATACAATGAGTAAAATCAAATCCACATTTGATAAAAAGTGCTTTTCTTGCCCATATTGAATGATTCAGCTTGTATCTGGCACTATTATCTGTCTATTTAGGGTATAAGCTGTTCAAGGCAGCTTTTACCTCCCGTTTATCATGAAGCTTGCTTTTTCTGTAAATTATAGCTCTAAAAGCTCATTTTTACTCAATACTTCCTCAATTAAACTGTTTCTTTTAGAGAAAGAAAGCAAGGCTGCATGTCCATCATAATGAATTTATATGCAATACATTTTATATACATACATTTTTACCACAGTAGACATGAATTGAAATCTCAGAGATGTGATGTAGGGTTAGTATTTTGCACTTTAAAGCTTTAGACCACAGGATTCCAGCATGCTCTCTAAAGGCAGGTTTTGGACAGAAAATGACCAATAATGCTTACACCTGAAAGACAAATGGGCAAGAGACTTAACTCAAAATTCAGCATCTAGAAACACTCATCATTTTAAGAGATCACAGCAAGCTGTTACATCTTTATGATTCTTAGCATCTTTCAGAGTTTGATAAGAAAACAGATCTGCATGTGGCACATTGTCTGCAGAGTCTTGCAGGTGCAACTGCAAGATGAGAACCAAAACACAGCACGGCCAGAGGCACTGTGTTGCCACGGCATAACTAGGAAGGGATAAAAACCACACAAACTCCCTCATCCACATCAGAATTATGCATTGAATTTTAGAACGTTCAGAAAGCTTGTTCACTGTAGGCTTAAAAATGAAGCAGCATTCACAAGCATCCTCAAAACTCACCTTTGTGAGAGCCCATGAAATCATCTCTCCCACCTCAGTTCAGAGCAACTGAAAAGGGTGCTGGTGTGAACTTGAATGCCCTGGCTTCCCCAGAGCTGCCTGATATGACCTTTGACCAAAGCTCCATGATACCAAAAACTTTACCAGCTTCAAACTGAAGCTGTTTCAGACCAAAATTCAAATTACATACCAAATATATTTTTCTCCAAGCTAAAAATGCAGACACATCTTTGTCAGAGAGCACCTTGCTGGTGATCAGACAGGTGAGGTCATTCATTACTTCCAAAAAAAACAAAAAAAAAAAAGAAGGTCTGAGCAGGTCAAAAATGTTTTTATGGGAGACCTTCATAGACAAAATATCACAGTGGGCAGAGAGGACAGAAAGCAGAGGTTGAGTGTGGGTGGCAAGAGTATTCCAGCTTTGCTGTTGGGATGCATATTGGCACAATGCTGCTACCCACAGAAAGAAAAGCTGGGCATATGGCATGTCCAGGAAAGCCATGAACTGTATCCAGGAAAGTCAACAAGTCTTGACATAGAGAGAGATCTGAATTGACAGATACCCTGATCCTGTGGGCTTGGACAATATACTGGCAGCATATAGAGCTAGGATACTTCTGCGCTGATATCTTTAGGAGTTTGAAATGATTATACAAAAATGTTTTATGTTACTGTCAGCACCTCTTGTTGCTACTGCTAACTTCTGATTCAACGGCAACATGGGCATATTTCTTTAATAGGAAAGGTTGGGGTTTTTTCCCCCTGAGAACTTCATGTTCTGAGTAAGTCTATTCATGAACTGTGGAAACATCATTAACATTCACTCTGAGCAAAAGAACAGCTTTTACTGCATCCACATTCATTGGATGTCTCACTAGATCCCATATGTTGCCCATCACATTGAGCACTCATTCCCCTGGACCATTTACTTTCAGTAAACAGAGAGCAGGTTCTGGGAAGTGCAACAATGTATCTTGGGAAAGTAAACAGTTTTTAGCTACAAGAAAAATACAACACAAATGTTTTGAGTGATGAAATGGAGACAGGACATTTTCAACATGCTTCAGAGGAGTTTCTGCAACACTGGCACTGATCTATTAGGACTTGCAGCAGTGTTTAACCATGGGGGGAAAATGTCCATGACATAGCCCAGCCTTGTAAATCCAAGTTTGGTTTTTAATCCACACTGTGTAATTCTCCCTTCTGATTCAAGTGTGACTTTCCCAACCAAAATAGTGAAGGAAGTAAAAAAGAAAAACAAAACTACAATACCCCAAGGTTTTTAATCTTTTTTTTCCCCCCACATTAACCTGTGCCTCAGAGTGATTCTTGCTGCTACTTTTTTTTTACATACTTCTTGTACAAGACATATTTCTTTCCATTGCATTTGTATAATAGGAGTTCATTAAACATACATCAAGGGCAATTAGACACTATTGCAACTATCATAATTATTAATAGTTATTACCTCAAATCCATTCCACTACTTGTCACCAGCTTCTTACACTGACCTGGCAGTCAAAAAAGAATATAAACTTTAAGAGAAGATTTCTTGTCCAGAGTCAGAGCCATGAGGATTATTTCCTGTCTTTCTTCCTTCTATTTCCAAGTCTTACCGTTTGCATATTTATGATCCAGCAGAAACCAACTACCCAGATTTTCAGGCTTTCACTCCTTGTTCTGATGAACTGAACACGTTTTTATTTGGTCTCTCTTTGCTCTGAAAAGTGTGTTAGTTAACCACATTTAAGGTATTTCCAGATTTATAGCAATCTTAAATGAACCACATCTGTAGACAGGCACTGTAACAGAAGAGAAACCCACAAGTAATTCAGATACATTACTGTTTCTGACTACGATATTACCCAAGTGATTCTAGATTGCCTAATTTCATTGCCCTTATGCATAGTAACCATTTTCCATAATATGAAAAAAATACCAAAACCAGACACATAAAACTGTACAAATAGCACTCAGATAAGTCATGATGGACCAAATTCTTAAAAAAAGAAAATTAACATTTTAGTGATTCTGATAGATGCACGAACGTAAGTCTTCACAGCTCTTCTCATCTTCTACTTGAATTTTCTGTGATAGCTTTCCAAACATGGCTAATCATTGCACAAAGGCCACAAAAAACTAAATGGGGTGGGCAAGAAATAAGAATGATGCATGTAAGGTGTCCAAATGAAATGAACTGTAAGCTTTTAGAATTAATATCTAAAGTAAGTGTAGTTCTTAAGATTCTTTGCATAAATTAATAATAAATCTGTTCTGAGTTATAGAACCCAGAAGAATTGGGGATTTAAAAAAGAAAAAACAACTTGAACCATGCTGTACTGTCCATTATTCTGAGGTAAACTAGTTGCAGTAATGGAAGAGATCAGATAAAGACATAAGAAAGCATGAAGACTGCAACCTGATAAGCACCTTCAAAGCCTGTGGGCAGTAGCTAAACTGAAGCTGAGGAGTACATCAGTTGATGATTAATTTCAGTAAAAGAAACTTCTCAATTACATTTCCTGTTTTTCATTGCTTTGTATTCTGTCCTATGGCATACGGAAAATCACCTGTGGCTGGAGCCAGCCACCAGCATCATGTTGGCTTTCCAGTATAGGAGACAGAGTACCCAGCAAAATGTGACTCCTAAGGAGCCAGAATCTCGTGTCCAAAAAGCTGGCTTACTAAAAGGAAATCTCCTGCTGGATCCCAGACAGATGCTTGACCTCAACATCCCATTTATAACTTCCCTCCTTTCTGCAAAATGGTGCAAGGCTATGCTGTACCAAGCTTGTGTCCTGTTGTTTGTTTTTTTTTCTTGATAGCTATCTGACAACTGGTGTTGCACTACGCCAGTATATAGGAGCTCTCCCAAGGAGGGTGTGCAGGGTTACCAGTCTTTGTCAGCCATGAAGATCGGTCACCTTAACAAAAGTGTTTGTCACTTGGGGGTTTTTTGTTCAGCTGCAGCTGGAAAAATAGTTATTTCAGATATTTTCACAGCTCCTAAAGGTCAAGTTTCCATACCTCCAAGGACCTTTTAGGATAGGCCTATAGTAACTATATTTTTAGAAGCACTTGAGTCTCTGAGTTATCAATCTAAGAGAAGAAACAAAAGCATGAAGGAAATAGTAGCACTCACTTGCAGAGTGAGGAAGAGAGCTTGCCCTTCCAACACTGAGCTTGGCATCCTGCTCCACTGAGCATCATGCACTTCAGCATCTAAAAACCACTGGTGACTTAAGGAACTGGCTGTGGGCACCAGGCACAGGAAGGCAATTTTGGAGCTTAATGAGGCAGGGAGAAAACACGGGGTACCTTATGAAGGAGCCTGTTTCCTCTCAGTGAAGCAAGAGATACAGCTGGGAAGAGGGTCAGGTAGAGGACTTTGGTGCATATGAACAGTGAGCAACTGACATCCCCCAGGAGTGCACCCAGGAGGTGGGTGGTTGGCTTGTCCTTGAGAATTGCTGTCTATATGCCTGTCCCTTGAGCTCCCTGATAGATTTGATTTTGAGGTACTGCTGCCAGCCTTTTGGATAAGGTTTCTGTCTGCTTCTTATCTCTATTTAGTATCAGATTACTCAATATGTCTTTTATAGATATGCGATAAAATAAACTGTAACAAATTTACCCAAAAGATGACACTTCTCAGACATCTCTGCTGATGCAAAGAAATTAATTCTAGCTATAGGTGCAGAAGGCATTCCTAACTGCAGCTGATTCGCCTTTATACACAGAAACATTTTGTTTGTTTACTCCTACAGAGTGAAAATATGAAACTGATAAAAATGGTACAACTGAAACATTCACAAACACTTGGTCTTTACAGGTAGACTTCACCACTGCTCCAGCAGGACACGTCCCATCAGCTGTTTGCACAATGGGACCAGGTTCAGTCCTTCTCTTGCTTCTTCACCCCAGGACCAGGTGAATACCCATGTTCTAACAGAGGTGGCCTGCAGCCACTTTAACTCCTCTGTCATTTAACCACTCCTTCCTTGGTTATAGCAGTGCTATTAGTGAGTTTATACTCCAGTATTGATTTATTCCAGATCGACAGCCAAAAAGGTCACCATCCTCAAATCACATGCCTGAAAGTCAGACCAGAGACCTTCCACAGAACTATGTATTTTTAATCTTTCTTTACACCTTAAAGATGAATGTCAAAAACTATACCCACAAATTCCTCTCTCTTTCTTCGCAGCATGCTTAGCAACAGAAAACCTATGCATTTTTTCCAGCCTACAAACCCCTGTCAACTCCACTTTTCCTTTCCAGTGGTGGAGCAAGCCTGGAAGTAATGCCATTGGCAGCATTGCTGAGGAGCAGAAACACCATGCCCATCTCCAGGACAGGAGCCAGTGCAGGCTCAACCATTTTGGGTTGTTGCACAAGGCAGATAGCTGGAGCCTGAGTCCCTGCAGCCATTCACATTTGTCATGTCATAAAATGACAGAAAAACATCAGAACAGAGATATGAAAAGTGAGAGATAACCTGACATCTTCCAATATCGAAACTGGGAAAACAAACCTGTGCACAAATAACTAGCCAGAGTAAACAGCTTCATATCATATTCTGCTTTCAATGAACATGCTCGTGCAGAAATTCTCACCTACAAATGCCTCAGGACCTTTTCTGAAACTCACTCCCTGAGCAGCATTACTTTTTCTCCTAATAGGTGAGACAAGCTGCCAGTGATTTCTAAGGAAAAATTTTGAATCCTCTGTGTATTAAATGTTATTTTTTTTCTCACTCTTGCTCGCTGTCACTAGATTGCAGACTCCTTTCATGGATAGACAGCCTTATCTCTCACAATGCTTTATTTTGGAACTACTTATCACACTGATGTTTGCAATTCCAGTTAAAGTTCTGTTTAACCTTTCCTTTGACAGTTTGGCTTTCTCTGTGGTATATGAGCAGCTATATGAATATTTATTTTTCCAACTCATACCTGCAGTGAGCTGTGACATTAAATATACAAATTGTGAAGATGCCAGGAGACCTTGTTTACCTGGTGGAAGGCCAGCAAACTCCTTGCCATGGCATATATCTTAGCCTAAATTTCACAGTATTGCTAACAAAAGTATACAAAGAGAGGGTGATTTACATACAAAAATAGTCACTGTAGACCCCAAGATAATGAGTGGCAGACAATGGCAGACAATGCCACCATGCTTTTTTTGACCAGAAGCTAAGCCCTTCTTCTTGGAAACCAGAGAATCACTGTCCCTTGGTCCTAGCAATTGCATGAAGTGGTATCAAATAATACTAATGTCCTGACTGAAACTAGGACAAGTGATCTGACGGTATGTGTGTAGAGTGACCATCTGATCTCAGTATGAACAACTCATTTTCTTCTCCAAAATCTTTGGATAGACATGAATCAAATTTCAGTCCTGCCCATTTTTGGGAGACCTTTACAAGGAAGTCAGTAGCAGACCAGAGGCCAGATGAACTCTCTTGATGCGTCAGACACCCACCACAGGTTATAGATAATGCATTTACTGCATGCAGTTGTTACATGGTACTTGCTTGTATGACCGAGTGCAAAACCTACCCACACACTGTCAGAATTCTGTAGATGTAAGACTTAGATGTTTATAATAAGAAAAGATCATTCAGCAAGAATAGCCAGAGTAGCAAGGTCAATATTCTCACAGCCAGTTCCTGTAAAAGTACAGATCTCAACTCTTCATTGCCGGCACTGCAGAGGAGAAATGATGATGTTCTGCTTTCCTTCCAGAAAATGCTGTGAAGTGTCAACAGGCAGACTAATATTCTCTGTTACTTTTCAAGGAAACATGCCATTAGCCTGCCAGTTAATAAAGTATAACCACTTACAGAAAGCTGCAAAGACTGCAGCAAAGACTGGTCAAGCTGATTACAACACAGTTCTCTTAAGCCACTAACAAAAATAATCCCCGGCACTGAGCATCATGGTCAACATCCAGAGTAGTGTCTATGTTTATTTTCAAAGCTTCTAGTCCTTTCACTTTCTCCAATTAAGTTGCTTTCATAAAACTGTAGAATCTCCAGACTGAGTTGTTGAAGGCGATAGAGAAGCATTGCCAAAATATACACAGATTAGTTTAATGCTAACCCAGCCTCCTTCTCAGCCTGACACATAACCTATAAACTCAGCTGAAGAGCTATGAAATGCTAAATCATATAATTCTACTTGTATCTAATTTCAGTAATTGTGATTAATTGTATAATTATATAGTAATTGATATTCTAAACTGAATGAACAGCCATCAAGGAAAGAAGAGTTCGAAGGCTGAAACCAAAACAGCTGTTTCTTTCATTTTAAAGTAAGGTGATTAATACTGGAAAAAGTGATCAACTTCTCTATTATCCATTATTTTGCCCATGAACATAAAGGAAAGTTTATTTAGAATCACAGAATTTCACTAGCCCTTTTTCTCTCCCCCTGTATTTGAAGATGCTTACTGTACTGTGAAATAGATGCATTCTGAGGCTATATTCTGTATTTTACTGACACTGAATAGTATTCTGTTCTCTAAGCATTCTTATTGAAACCATTGTGATCGCTTCTGAAGTACAGAGATAGTGGTGAAAGAAAAATATCAAACTTCGTCTCATTAAAATTGAAAGAAAACATAATATAATTTTTATTACTTCCTGTTGTTTCAGTTTTATTATTATGCTCTTAACATAAAATTTTGAGAAGGTACTTATGCTTTAAGATAGCTGTGGAGACCATCAAAATGACAAATGTTAACAAAAGGTAAGAAAGGGAGCTATTAAAATATAAGAATATTGAAATCTGTATCGATTGACAGCCTACTCAGAGCACAGAATACATGAATCATTACATATTTCAATTCAAATTCCAAGGTTGAGATGCTTAATTTTTTTTAATAGGCTCCAAGTAATAACGTATCTTTAATCAAAGAAGCTCAATATCACACATTATAGTGTAATAATATTTGGCTTTAAAAACTCACGTCCAAATAAATTAACAAAATGCAGTCAAATTAAAAAAAGTTTAGGGAGAAATCTTTTAGAGGCTCCCTTTATTTCCTAGTTCTGCAACAAAAAGCCTTTGGAAATTAACAGATACACTTTACAAAGGACTGTATTTTATCTTCCACTGTAATAGAACCATGATAGTGATATAGAATATGGGAGTGTCGACTTCTTCTCCAGTGCAATGACAGTTAGCATTTTACATATAGGATAAGATAGCATTTTTATAAGATCAGATAGATTCTTGTGGTCTTGGAAAACAGTGATCATTATCTCTCTAGGAACAGACTGTATTAATATTATGGAAAAATCTGATAATCACAGTTGCTACTCTTGGCCATAGAGTAAATAAATAAGACTTTCAAAAGAATCTGCAAGATATAGGACTGTAACTCCTTGTGATTTCACATCAAGTTTTGCACTGATGATGAGTTTTCTTGTTGCCTATTTAGGAATGCAGGTTCAGAGTCCTAAATTCACTGCATCTAAATCAACTTTTAGCCATCTGGCTTAGCTACAGCAGAGTTTTCTGCTGTGCCTCAAAATGAGCCTTTTCAAATAAAAGGAATCTTTCATCTTTGTGGGAAATGATCTGAAGTTCTGGGGTCACTTTGTGTAAGAAGCAATCAAACAGGCTTTCCTACTGTTAGTATAACATTGCACTCCTCTGTAAAAACCTACCAGGTAGAGAGAGATGTGTTGCCCATTTATCAATGCGCTGCAACTGACCCTGAGCTCTTCCAGATTCTTCTTTTCCAAAATACCAGCACCAGGGCTTGAGAAAATCAAGAATCAACACATAATCTCAGTACACAGTCAATGACTTCATGAAAACACAGAAAGAAAAAAAAAAGGCATTTAGGTAGAAAGGCTTTCCAGAATGAACTGGGCAGACCTAATGCTCTTGGGTATGTTCAAGTTGTGTCAAGGCAGACAGCTAAATGTCTTTACTACCCTCCACCAGAGTTCTTGAAGAGCAGAAATGAACTCTGCAAACAGCTAACATGGGAATTCAATCAAGTATGATCTACAAGCATCATTTACAGTTACACCCTTGCTCATAGCTATCTTTCTTTATACTAGCTCCAAAACAGTTCATAAGAAGGCCATGAAACAAGCAAACCAAAAAAAATCGTTTTCGATTTATAATAACTTGAAGAAAGATTAAACATTTTTTTCAGTCGAACTCTAGAACCTTCTTCATTTTTAATAAAGACAACACTGAGACTCTCCATGCCTTCTGAGGAAAAACAGAAAGAATAATTAGAATTTAAAAAAAAAGGCTCAATATCATCTAAATTTAGAGTACCACGCTGCTATCTCATTCACATACTTTATTTTTCACCTGTTAAATTATACTTGCTGGGAACACAGCCAAGGAACAACTGCTGGCATTGTCACTTTGTAAGGAACAACATTACAGACATTACTTAGAGAACATGGGTGGGTTGTGGGCCATTTTTAAAACTTGGAATGGAAAAATATCTTAAAAGATACTAAAGAGAAGATAGATTAGCTAGGAACTTAATCCTCTGCTTTGTTCTTCGGAAATGGTTAAATCAGTAACTACAAAGAATTGTAGATGTTCAGTATCTTGCTCAAGAAAATATCAAAACACATCTTCCCACCACTCTGAACCAAAAACTGAGTGCTATGAACACATCTCAAGAAGATGTGGCAGACAAAAGGGGAAAGACTAAACAGTTTCTAATACATAATTAATTCTTTGAGCATGGTGCAAACAACTAATTTAATTAAAAATTTTCTAAATATTGCATCTCTGAAAGTGGAAAAGAATGCACCTGATTTTGCTTGCAATTCAGCCTCCTTCTGTTCCTGAAATGAAATAGACAATGACAAGAGGGATGAAATGCCTTGCCTGCTCTGCCCAGGCTGGAGGAGCTGTAGGGTCAAGGGAGGAGACTGTGCCAGGGTTGCAGACACAACCCATCATGGCTGCTCTGAGAGGCTGCAGATGATCTCACTGTGTTGACGCAAGAAACAAATATTGTGACTAAACCTCCACTGTTTCTGAGCTTCACCTTTTGTGCATTTTTTTATATTCATTGTTTTTATATTTACTTATTCTAATGCCAATTATTCTTAAATATTTTCTAATCATTCTTTTTGTAATAAACTGTCACAAAATTAAAAGAGTAGAAAACAAGATTAATATTTTTATTTTTCAGATAAGGATCCACTCTTTAGCTTTATCCATCAAGTGCTTGACACTTTTCAGTGTAGCATACACTCGGGTTATGCCTGGGTTATGTGCTTCTGGGAGGACTTTCTGGCCCTTCACGCACACTGAGTACTTCCTTTTAGGACCTGAAGATCCTGAAATCCAAAGATGCTCACAGTTAAGACAGGCTTTTTACACTGCCTTGAACAGCTTGTGATGAATACACATGTGCTCTATCACTCCACATGCAATGGTCATACATATATGCAAATCATGCATCTCTAAGCCTTCAGTTTGAAAACACAGCCTGTTACATTAGGGATTAATACATTATATAGTACTTTTCTCAGAAACACTTAGTGCAAGAACTTGGTATAATAATGCTGGGCATGAAATTGGAGAAAACAAAGAATGAACTTTTCAAGACAATTATTTTAAATATATATCCTCTCCACTTTTTTATTAAGATGCCATGTTAATCGTTAATATTACATATCTAAAAATAAAAAGATTAGTCCAGCTGTCAGGATTATATTGGACCTGTCTTTCAGATTTCTCAAGCTGCTTATGTAAGTTTCCTAATTGTGTGGAAATGGCAAAGTTTTTATTTTTTTTAATGACTGGTGGATTTCTTTTAGCTATAAATACAGTTCCACTGTAAATGGCATTGTTTCATTTTTAAATACAATCCTCAGTAGCCACTTGCTCTGCTTCTACGCAGTTAGACATTCAGATGCTCTGTAAAGATTGTTTGTCAAAGATAAGTACACCAGAAGGTTGTAAACAAGATTCAGATAAAACATAAATGCATCCCTGTTACAAATGCCTTGTCTTTGGAGAATTCTTGGAACCATTAAAGTTGCTGGGAATTTTGCCATTGACTTATCTGGGGCCAGTATTTCAACTATTTATTCTGTTTTAATGCAGAACCACTGGGAACTTCAGAACATCCCTCAGGGAAAAAGAGATGTATTGTTTAAGGCACGGATCCCTACTTCAAAAGTCTCAGGCAAGCAATGTCACTGCATCATCTGTATCATGCTGGGACAAATATGAAGGCTGAACATCAGCTCCTAGATTAAAAAGTCCCCTTCCAGCAGCATCCGCAGCTGGGGATGGTTGAGGAGGGACTAAGCTCCCTCCAGTTTCACAGCATTACAGAATGATGGAACTGGAAAGGTAGCTCTGGAAATCACCTAATCTATTTCTCTGATCAAAGCAGTGAAAAGCAGGCTACTCAGGGTTGTGTCCATCTGGGCTTTTTTTAATATCTCATACGGTGGAAATAACCGCACTGGGCAACTTGTGCCAGTGTTTGACCACCCAAACAGTGAATTTTTTTTGTGTGTGTTTAACCAGAATGTCCTGTATTTCAGTTGATGCCCATTGCCTCTTCTCCTCTCCCTGGACGCTACTGAGAAAAGTCCAACTAATCATGTCATCTCCTCCATCAGCTACTTATAGACATAGATAAAATTCCTCTGCACCTTCTCTTCTCCACACTGAGCAGTCCCAGAGCTCTCACCTTCTCCCCATGAACCATGAAGGCCTGGTTCAGAAAGTAGTTAAGTATGTGCTTATCAGATGTTTGTGTTGAAGGGTCACCATATTTTGTGGGAGGGATGCAGAGATGTTGAAATCCCATCCAAATTCAGGAAAAAAATTCTAATATTAAAAAATGTCAGCAAAAGAGAAACCTCTGGGCTCCCTATCTAATCTCTATAGTTTCTTAATAGCAAGACAAGAAGTCCTAAAATCCCCAGTCTCACGGCTGTAGAGCTATGGAGTCTGCAGCTACCCTTTAATCAGAACTAGAGACATCCCTTGTATGCAGCTCTGCAACAGTCCAACTTGCATTTCATACATTTAAGACAATAAAGTTCTGTTGCATGGCTTATTTATTTCAAATACAAGTCACAAAATAAATAATTTTCCCCCAAGAGATTTATTTAAATTAAAGCATTTCCTGCACAACAGAACTTTAAATGATAATAGAAAATCACATACGAGCAAAAAGTTGACATTTCATTTTAATTAGGAAGACTACTGTACAAATACTTGTAGTTAATATCAAACCAAGTCAGCCTCCAAACTGCTGGTAATAATGAAATTAAAATTAGTTGCACAGATGAGACACTGAGTTAAAATTTGGATTTCTCTTCACTAATTCCGATAGGCAAAATTCATCCCATTAGGGAAGATCAATAAATGGTTCATATATCACCATGCAGCACCTGAGGCCTTGCTTCACATAATGGCCGGGGCCCTCACATTAAAATTCAGAAATGTGAGCACTTGAATAAGTATTACTAAGGTGTTAAAACTCTGTGTTAGTGCTTTACATTTCTACATAGGAAAATCATATTCTTACTCTCATAAATTATTCTGTGACCTATATATGACAAGCTTTAAAAAAACCCATCAAGCACCATAAAAGAAAAGCCACAAGTGAATATATTCTGTGCTGAGCTCATGTGGAAGAATGGATTTTCTTAATTTAGAACAATTCAATTTACACTTACTTCAGACAGGAACTCCTCATGTCATATTAACTAGCTGAAAATTATCTGTATGAATGTGTCCAGCAATATGATAGTTTATCACAACGAAAGGAATAAGGTTTCATTGAAATGAATTTCATTAAAAAAGCTAACTGAGTTAGCAAATAGTACAGCAGCATTCATCCAGCTCTGCCTTTGGTGGTTCCTGGACAAAAATATTTAGAGAATTGGAGTGTAAGTGAAGAGCCCCAGAGAATACTGTTGTTGGGCATGTACTCAGAATTCAAGCCCCCTTCTAACCAGCCCATTCACAAATTTAACCTTTAACCACATAGCCTATTCTCCTCATATAGCCCCTCTGTAGGGACAGGCACTTCTTAAGAGGTGATTCACTCTCCCCTTAAACATCATCTTCTAAACGCTATTTGGTGCTTGGGTTTCCCCATGGCCAGGAGAGCAGCAGGGATTGGCAGGACAGCAGGTCTAATCATTACCCTGGCCACAGAGCTGCATCACCACACAGAGGAAAACACTCTGGGCTGATCTAATAGGTGATCAAAAACACACATTGAGGACACCACAACAGCAGGTCATGATTTCTTTACCCAGATTTGCTCAGATTAGTGTTCACTGTGTTATGTTTCTGATTTGCAGTCTACACCTGAGCTCTGGATAAGATTCTAAACCAAAAAGTGGCAGCAGAATCACCTATATGAAAGGGGAATTCTCCAACAGCATTGTTGGGTTTGTTCATAGATTAAAAAAATATTTCAATTTAAACATAGTGCACAGATGTTTTCTGGAATAAAGTACAGACATATTTTATGAAAATGCCCTTTCTTTGTTCATCTCTGGTATCTGTCAGTGACACAATGACTTTCTGAACTGACTAACTCATGGTCAGCCAGTTTATTATATTTCATTCTCTAAAAATCATTAAATTGCATACGATGGTTTCATATGAACTATACACCACATCAGGCATCTTCAGACACTATTCAGGACTCACTTCCTTTGCAGTCAGAACTGAATTAAGAGGCAGCTGGAATATTAAAGGCAGATTTGTGGGAAATAAAGTGTCCAGTTTGCATGAATTCTACTGTTCTACCAAGAAACAAAGCCCTAGAATTTCCTGAGGTGTCCTTTCAGAGTGATTTCCTCATGTGAGATGTACTCCTTTAAAGAATAACTCAGTACAACCCTCAGGAAAGATGAACTCTAAAGAAAACCCCGACTCATGATGACACTTTGTGTCTGGTTGCTAATACTGTTGAGATGTACATTGTAAAAACTAAGTACTACAATATGGCCTCATTTTTCTAGGTACCTGTAAATTCTTCAAAAAGAACATCCTTCATGGAAACACTTGCAACCCTCTGGTGCTGCATAACATGATGCATTTTAATTAATATAGTTTGGGCAATGCAGTCTCTTTGTATGATACTTATAGCTAATAACCTGCAGTTTATCAAGGACAGTAGGAGAGCCTGTCACTGGCACTTGTCTTGGATATAGACCATAAGTCTTGAGGTCCACTGCAGTAGGACAGTTTCACCATTTTGGCTGAGTCAACAGGCTGAGAAAGGGAACCGGGACTGTCACAGATCTGACAGTAATGTGTTGAATATATTTGGATAGCCATCCTTGTTAACCACTAAGTCATCTATCTTTTTGACCTATAGGGAAATTACATTAATCTGGAAAGAGAAGGCATTGCACAATAAAACCCTGTGGAGATTTGCCACCTATGTAATATTTATGCTAAATAACCACAGGCTCCTGTACTTCTGAGAATTACTCACGTGACAGCTCACTGGATGGACTGATGAGGAATTTTGCAGTGATTGGGTTACTATCCAAAAATATAATTAAGGGGAGTAATCAAAACACCCAGGTTTAGGCCAACTTATCTATGTAATTTCTACTGCAGCATTACCTATATTGCATTAAAAAGCAGTTTTTCATGACCTCTGATCCATTTTCTCTTCCCCAAAAACTACAAGATGTTCCGCGGAAGACCAGCTAATTATCTTAGGCACCTGAATTTAGAAGACTTCAAAGTTATCTTTGTCTGTGTCTAAATATTTCATCTTGATTTCACTGCGGCTTCTCTTTAAAAATGGAACATTTTGACCTCCAATGACATTTTTTTTCTGCATTTGAGTTTTGCCAGTGAAGAAAGTTAAAAAAAAATTTGAATGTTTAACATTTTGTTATCAAAACAAATTCTTTAGTTTTACTTATATTAAATGCTTTGCTTGAAGCTTGGGATAGGGTTTTTTGGTTGCTTGCTTGCTTCCTTTTTTGTTTTTTTTTTTAAAAAAAAAAGGAATTTTATGTATATTATTTTAACAAGCACATTACTTTCATTTCATTTTGGAATAAAGCAAAATCTTTCAGCATTGCATAGTTACTCAGAAACAGAAAATCTTGAGCTTAACTCAGCAGTAATTGACCTCCAGACCAGAAATAACTGCTTTATTCTAAGCCAAGTTACTGGGACTGTGGAATGGAAACTGGATGAAGTGTATTAGCTTGGGATGAGTTTAGTAGAGGTCAGGTTAGATGATGAACTGGCCAGTTCTGGCCTTAACTCCAGGAAATTTTGCAGCCTGTTTGTGGAGTGAGATATTGCAGTTTCCATAGCCTGTGTAAAGCAATTTGTCGAGTCTCAGGAACATGAGTAAAGCCAAGCCTCTAACAGGATTTCTAATATGATCATCAATTGTTCCAAATTAAAATAAGGAAAAGGAAGAAAAGACTTGTGACATATTGCCAGGTCTATAGGGTAGCTAGTCCTTGGATTTATGTCTTGCCTCCAACTACTGATGCAGGTCTTTCCCTGGATATTTGAAGTATCAATCAATAATTGACTATGTTGCCAAAGTAATTTCAGAAATATCTCTCTACTTCATTCCAGGATTTCAACACTTCAAATTTTCACCCTCAAGCAGCACTGCAGTCTCCAATAGTACCACTACAAAGTTGCCTGAGGGCCAAACCATCTGCCTATAGCCCAAGCCAGCTGCTTTCTTTCTAAACAGCTTCCCATACGTACCTGAGATTGAGCTCAAGCCAGATTAATTATTTAGGTAGGCTTCAGCCTAGTCCTCATCATTCTGTCTCCTGAGGGCTCTTCAGAGCCTCTTCAGCTATGTGGCTGTAGATTCATTCATTCCTCCGAAGTGTCTATTGGCATATGTTGGTAAGAGCTCAACATATGGACAGTGTACATCCATCCATTCAGGCACACAGCAGCACTTGTGGACACTGAACCATATGTACAAGGATTGCCTGCATATCATCTCACAGGGCCTGACTCATTCCTGTCTTGAGACAGAAAAGAATAGTTTTGGTTATGTGCCGGACAAATATCTGGGCCACTTAAAGGAATGTGTAAGAATTTGGTCAAGTTGGTCCATTTTGACATATGCAATCTTTTCATGTATTTGGTATCCATTCTCAGGATAAGAAACACCTATCTTGAAATCTAGGCAAATGATGAGATCAGCCTCAATGTATATTGTGCTTAAATGGTGCTAGTGGAACTTATATATGGCATCTCTCTTCCAGAGCATTTGGTACCACAAGGCTAAGGTAACTTTGTAGAGTTATCTAATTTGACAGATAAGATCATTCACAAACCTGGACAGAAGGAATGGAAGCTACCAAAGATGTACATAACCAGGCTTGATGTCTACAAAAGGCTTCTAGAGTGTGGACTCATGCAAGTTTACAGTCCAATGATTTTTTTCCTCGGTAAAACCTGGCAGGTGATCGTTGCTGCTTTTCTTGCACCAAACTGCTGGACGTTTGAGGATCCTAAGATAATCTTGGGAATTGTGCCTGATCATCTGGGGCTGCTGATCTATATCAGCATTAGGAAGAGGCACGAGTACCCAGTAAGTAAGCGGATTAATTACAGTGCCATAAGCTTAGCCATTTGACTGATTAGATCCCATAAAATGAAAAGTACAATTCCTGTTTTGAGTTTTTCTTTGAAACCACTTTTTAATTTTTTTTTTTTATACTCAGATGAAATTGCAACAGACTCCATGATGTGACTATGGCCCACTTTTTGCACTCCGTATTTTCCCTTAGCTGCCATTGAAAGGAAACACTTAAGGATTCTATCTCCCTCCTGTTTTTGGCACCTTTAGATGGATAGCCTCCTAATTCCTAAGGTTTAGGTAACAATGACAATTTAAAGTCTTGAATGTATTCTCAGCATGAAGAGAACATAAATTATTTTCTATTCCAATAGCACCAAGGAACAGAACAAGGTCATGTACTGTCATCGATCTAATTAATTAATTAATCTAAAAACTAATTCAGGGAAAAATTTTTGTTTTCATTTTTCAAAAAGGCAGCCAAATTCAACTCTCTCTCCATCATGGTTCACTGGATCTGCGTCTATCAGAAATAAGAGAGAAGACAGTGGCTTCATTTGAAACCAAGACTTCTTTCCACAGGAAAATAGATGCAGTTTATCTCCCTCCTAGTCCACCTCTGTTCCAATTTCCTCATCTGAGATAGACCTGGCAGGTCCATGCTGTAGCCATTGGTCTTCTGACTATATATCCATGAACAATTGTGATATATGGCTTACCAGTCACTTACCCTGCACTGAAATTATAAAGTCATGGGCTGAAGAATGCACTGGATGAATGGATGACTGGATAGATGGATGGATGGATGGATGGATGGATGGATGGATGGATGGATGGATGGATGGATGGATGGATCTGTGGCCACAGATAAGAAGCCTTTGGAAGTAGGGGAAAAATTTCCTCTCCTAAGGCATATTTCATCTCATTTATTTTAGCCATCCACCCAAGAAAGAGACAAATCATACCCTAGGGGATCTTGCTCATATTCTTTTAATTGGCAGAGATCCAAGACTGCCTGTTTTTCACACAGACATCTCCATTGGAGAGGTCTAAATCTGAATTGAGGAATTTTTGCCAACCACAGAATAACTAGGTTGGAAGAGACCTCAAGGATCATTGAGTCCAACCCATACCCTAACACCCCAACTAGACTATGGCATCAAGTGTCATGTCCAGTCTTTTTTAAAACACATCCAGAGATGGTGACTCTACCACTTCCCTGGGCAGTCTATTCCAGTGCTTTATTATTCTTTCCACAGAATCACAGAATAAGTAGGTTGGAAGAGACCTCAAGGTCTCTTACTTTTCATTTCACAAATATATTGCAAAACTCAATTTATATGCTGCATTTCTGTAAAGACAAAGGGCTCTCTTTTTATACACACTAATCTCCCAGACTGTACCTCAAAGGCTGAAAAAAAGGTGATGTCCGACCTTTTGTTTTTTTTTATTATCTTGAAAAAAACAAAGTTTGTGCCCTAATTATGATTTACACTGAACGAGTGCAGTATTTTTCTTCCTTTATTGGGTGTGACAACATTTTTGGAATACATATAGAAAATGTGGAAGGTCTAATGCGTATTTAGGTGAGTTTAGTGTCTTTATTGAGACAAGTTAACTCAGTTTGCATCAGCCAATTTATTTCCTGGCAGTTTCTCCATTTTCAGGTAGAAAGTAAATTGCTTGTGAAACTATCTACTCTTACACATCTTCGCATGGATTAATTCCTCACTCCTTTTCTCTCTGCAGCCAGTAATTGTTTTTAAATCTAAGAGGGTGGTGCTCTTGGTTTACTTTTTTTTTTTAAGTGGTGATGTACAAGTGGAAATTGTCACAGACATCAGAGCTCAGTCATCAATGAAGATAAATAACAATCAAGACAGATTTTTTTTTAATCTCAAATTTCTGTTTTGCATTAGAACTAATAATATCAACTTAAAGCCTGGCACAACTCACCATTAAAATGGAAGGGACGTTTCAATGGAAAACCTGCAACTTTATAAAGAAGCTTGGCTTTAAGTAATCTCCCACTGAAACATCAGGAGATCAATACTGCACAGCACCCCAGTGTACTGGGTTATTGTGAACATCCTGCTGGCTACAATTCAGCTTTCCACTTAATTGTGCTCTTATTTAAAATTCTGCTGTCCCTACAGAAGAGCAAAAGAAACCCGATAGGCATTTTGTAAGGTTATGAACAGTGAAAACTTTAGATAAATGTCAGAAAAAAAGACAGTAGGCCATAAATCATCACTTGATGGTATCAGATGAAATAACTTTTCTTTCTCCCACCTCCCCAGGGCAAGCAACCATGCATATGTTAAATGCTGAATTTATCAGTGATGCAACACCCTCACTGACACTAAGATATGAGGCCATTTTTACAGTGATGGAGAATTTTTTTTTCATCTTACAATTCTTTTGATTTTTCCAGGGACAAGATGTCTCAGGAGACAGATAAAAATAGGGCAGAGTGGTGGCGAAACTTAAAAAACCAGCCTCACAAGTGATTGCCTCATGCCTGCTTTCCAAAATTTTCTGAAATAGATATATTCATATGATGAGAGTAAGAAAATGTCTTTTCCACCATCTCTTTGATAACCACAAATGCTAATAGTATCTCTGCAATGTTGTCCTGTCAAATTATGGCATCTGAGGCACTCAAATTGCTTGATATGGTCTCTCTGTACTTAGATACATGCAAAGTGGCAAAGGAAGAAAATCATCCCAGCACAAAGCCAAAGGGGAAATTGTTAAAAAATGCTTCCACATCAAAACAATTTTTTTTGTGTGTGCACATTTTCTCCTTCATTTCATTCCACAGTGGCAGGGGGGAATGCTGTCATCTGGTATTGGTAGCAACATCATATAAAATGCAATACCTAAAGGAAAAAAATATTCTTTTTTGATTTAAAATTAGAGTCAGATTTTTAGAGGAAGGGAGATAAATCATGCCTGCCAAATAGTGAATCCTAGCAGATACATGCAGCCACAGCCATGCAGTGCATGCATGTGAAGTCCTGCCAAAGCTGGCTTGAGGAACTGCTCCTCCTTATTCTTCCCTTTGTTTCTCCCCACAGAGCAAAAAACACAGCCCTGGGGCCTCTTTCCCACTCTGTGACTCCTAGCATTCTGTACAGAACACACGTTCCCAAAGCAGTACAATGGCCACTAATTCCTGCCCAGAAACTGGGAAGAGGAGGTGTCCTTCTGCAAAAGAGCCCTAGCAGATGGGACACTCTTTGGCACCCCATTACCTCCACAGTTATACAGATAAATCCCTTGACTCGGGTAAATTTCTTCACAAGAAAGATGACACAATTTGGAGACCCACATGCATGTTTGCACACTGTGGATATTTTGGTGCATCTTTGGATAACATTCCAATTTTCAGCCACCTATGAAGAACATAAAAAAAGTCTCCCACTTGTTGAAATTAAGAGACTTGTGTGTAAATATTGCTGCTCTGCATTTCTCACAAGTAGAGGCCTGCACATGGTTTGGGGGTGGAAGTGTGACTCAGAGAGATCCCTCAGATCCCTGGGCATACTGGCAGCGGATGTAGCAGCTTTCAAACCGCATGGTGTGTCCATCTTCCTCCTCTGCGTAGGCATGAGCTAGCTGCAAAAGCCAGCTCAGATAGCTGGAGGGCCATATTGCACTCCTCTGACTAGGGGACAATGGTCACCCACAGGGCTGAAACTCTGGGAATAGTTTCCATGGAAGTGAGTGCCCTGCAGACTGAAAAAGAGCCAAATCCTCTGCTACTTCAAACTTTGTCAAGACTTTCATTTTTGTAGGTTTTGAAGAGCATCCAAATAAGTTAAAGACACAGATGGGATGAAGTGAACTTGATTTAAATTTGGATTTCACACTGCACATATGCATACACACACATGCACATAGCGCAAGAGCTTCTCTGATCTGAGAGATGTGCTTGAACTGCTCTTGAGACAGAGACCAGCCATGACACTGCATCCCTAAGTCACCCACACCCCTATGAATTACAGCCAAACATATTGGGGGAAAGATGAAAGGAAGAAGAAAATCTCTTTACCTCTGAAAAATAAACTTTCATCGATCTACAGAAACTACCTCCTCTTGCCTACGTGCCTCCTCATTACATGTGACAAAAGAAAGTAACACCTTGTCAGCTCCAGGTTTCCTCCACTGATCTGTGTGGCACCTTTAATGTATGAGCAGACAAGGACCAAGCCATTTTTTCTCAGCCCTGAGAGGCTTATGGCTTTTTTCCCTTGCCACAAAAGGGAAATGTCTGAATATTCAGGGACTCCTTAAATTTTTCAGCAGCTTAAGTTTCTCCTTTGCTCCTTTGCACTCACATATTTGCAAAGAGGACCAGGAAATCACATTAAGTCTCTGATTTGTACTTATGCTATATATTTTCAGAGCTTATCTGGAACTTTGAAGGGGACTTCCAAACTCAGAGAGAAGTTTGTTCTTTCTTATTTATTTATATCAGCTGCCAGGTTAAATCAGGTGAAATTGCCACTTGCCTGATCCTTCAGCTAAGCATGCATGGGCTTCTAGGCATCTGGATCTCCCAGAAGGAAGGAACAGTGCTCTTGCACCTGATCTTGGATACCAGAGAGTTGGGTTATTTAAATGGTTTTCTCCAGAGATCTAAGTAATTTGGGGAAAGAAAAGTTGTCTGCCTTGTCTGTGTCACAACAAAGTGGCTCAGTGCAAAAGGACTTTAAATCAGAACAGCCATGTTAGGAACTTGTCTTAAGTGAAATTGATGCTGTGAGATGAATGGAGTGTAAAGCAAGACAAACTTTGTGTCATTGTTTCATCACCTGTGAAGTTTTGTGTGATTTGGTTTTCTTTGGTAAACTCGAGGTCACCAGTAAAGGAGAAAGCAAGATATGACACATCCATTCTTCATATATGAAACAAAACTATAGCTTTGGCACCTGTAAATAGAGATTATTGAATACTTCATGGAAGAATACAGCTTCCTTCTTAATGTTGGATTATATTCCTACTTAACCCATTCTGTTTTGTATTTAAAGTGTCCTTCTCTGATAGTATTAACCATCATGGTCAAATATTTAAGAAACTTCCCCTCAGAGACAGATGCATTTCAGTGGTGGAAAAAGAAGCTACATGTGCAATTTAAATACTTCTGTTAGCACATGGAGGTCACTGGTCACACAAGATGAAGAATAGAGAATACAGTTAATAATTTCTTCTTCAACTGTGTTATTCATAAAATGCATTTTGACTGAGCCAAAAATGGAAAACTTGTGTTATTTGTAATACGACTTCTCTTTTTGCTGTTCTTGTTTGGGTATTAAAAAATAAATGAATAAATGAAAGGAAAAAAAAGAAAAAAAAATAAAACCAAACAACTCACACAAAACCTGCACGTTTCTAACACCGAAACAAATACAGTACCTTTTATCTTTAACCTCCTTCAGTGGCAAGGTATAATAACTACAAGCAAACAGCATTGATTGAACAAGATAAAGATGTTCTTACAAGAAAAAAACAAAGCGCCAACTCAAATAAACACTTAAAAAATGTGGATGTGCACATACTACAATTTCCTTTTGCAAAAGGCATAAACATAAACTGCTTGTCAAGTTAATTATGGTTGTACACCGGGTTGTCATCTGCACAAGTGGTTCTCATTGGGATGGATATCGTGACTACAATTCTGAAAATCAAACCAGCAGATCTCCTAATCTCTGCAAATGCAGCAGAGACATAGCAACTATGTCCTTACCACTAGGAAAGAAGCCTATTACTACTCCAAAGTAAACAAGACAATATGTTTCCCAACCCAGCTAAATGTGGAAACTTCTTAAGTATGTCAGTGTCCCAGTTAAAAACAAACAAAAGGGTTGCAATAGCCACTGGAGCTTTTCAGCTTCAAGTACATACTCGGAAATGTTCTCCTTGTGAAGTTAATGTCTAATGAATATTGCAGGAGAACTTGCTGGTTCTGGCTCTGTCAAAATATGGCTGCACAAAGCAATAAACACAAAAAAAGGAGTTACAAGTGGACCATTTCCACTAATGCTGGAAAATAGTTTAAGTGGAAAAACACTTCAGAGGCCAAGTTTGATTCCCAAGCACTTTAATTTATGTATTTGTCTATTTATTTATTTATCATGTCAAATTTAAATGAGCGGGAGAAAAAAACTGAAGTTCTGTGTTCTAGATGTGTGGAAAGTAATATAAGGGATGACAAAAACTAAAGCTGCATAATGCAGAACATGACGAGGGAAGTAATGAATTTAAATGAAGCACTAGAGTAACAGATGCATCATTCAGTCCAAAGCCATATGAACACAGAACCTTGCTAGAGGGGTAAAGGTGCCCTAGAAAGAGAAACTCTCAATTTTACTACAAATCATATATGGGATTGGAGGAGACATGAACAATTATGGGATAAAGGGAAGTTCATATTGAAATGAGAAACAGAAAACTTACAGGTAATTTATAGAAAACCATATATGTAATATATACAATATATCACCACCATTTTTCTTGATTGACTTTCAGTTAAACCTCCAGTTGAGTATTACATTCAAATATGTGAATAGTGTCCTTGTCTTCAAGCAGTCATGGTCAGACAGGTGCTTAAATACCAGCATGAATCAAAACCTCAACTGTCCCTCTCATGCCACCCTCTAGTGCTTTCCCCTTATTTCTCATCTGAGTAGTCTCCTCTGCTGCCTGCGACAACCCTCCCCAGATGACTACACCCAGGCAAGGAATTCACTGTCAGTCAGTAGCTTAAGTGTGTTCCCTGATGTTCTCCTATTGCTCTTAGGTTTCACACAAGTTAATAATAACTTCACAATATTTATCTTTTCTACTTCCCCCAATTTTTTTTCCTTAATGAGATATTTTATGCATTTCCATCTTTCCAAAGGACTTGCTGCAAACTCTCCATCCAACATGAATACCAGTGTGTGACCAAGCTGCCCTGTTGCTTGGATTGCCCTTTGCTGAACTTGTCCATCACTGCAGCTCAGTCACACTACAGCTTGCCAGAGCGCTCTTGGTTTTGTTTACTGCCTGTGAAAGCTGAAAGCTTTCTTACACTTTGCTTGAAATGTCACTGTTTTGGCTGGCTCTTTCCTCAGAGATGTGCTCAAAACTGTAACAGGACAGGCACATGGTTCCACAGACAGCAGGACACTTGTCATAGCTCACTGAAAGCTAAACATAGGCCAGAAGTGATATACCTTGTTTCATAGATGAGAGTAGTTACGACTGTTTACAAGGGTTGGAATTGTATCTTATACTATTAATTTGGAAATCAAGACTAGATTTATTTTTGTTTGTTCTGAAACATGTACTCTAGTGCAAACAAGAATTACCTTGGAAAAGGCAACAGTACATTTTTATAAGAACAGGTCATCCCAATAAACTTAAATATTCTCAAAAATTTCCCTTAGCCTCCAAGGAGTCTATAACACTCCTTTCCAGTCCACTTATTCAAGCTGCCACAGAGGCACCATAAACCTTATCACATCATTCAGCAATTAAGCACAATAACATTTGGCAGTTTAAGTGATCAGGATGTTGTGTAAAGGCACAAAATCAGCCTGACAGACTAGGAAGGAATATCAACGACTGTCAAGTACCACTTAAAACACAGTGAGAAGGCAGAAATACTGGATAGAGTTCGTCTCACTCCACTGACTGTATTTTGCATGTGGGTGTCCAGCAGGGCTCTGGAAATCAAATCCTGGACACACTTTGCAACCTTTGCTTCACCTTTGCACACTTTGCTACCTCTCTCAATTTCCCATACTTCTTTAGCAGCTGAATTGCTCAAAAAATTCACTCTCTCACTTCTGACTACCATTATATTTTTTTAAAGGGAAGAAAGATTGTCTCAGTAAGAGAATGATCATCTTTGGTATCAGAGAATGTAGTCTAGTTTGGGAGCATGACACACACAGGAGGACAGGAGATGTCTGAACTTAAAAAGCAGTTAGATCCACAGTGTTTACATACTTCTTTTCAGTGGTTCAGTGATCTTACCACAACACATGCATGAATTTTATGGAAAGCACATAACACTCGTAAGAATATCTGCTTTGTTAAAACTTGATTCCCTGCAAAGATTTTCCCAACTGCAAATTTTCAATCAGTTCCAGATGCAATCCTTTGCAAATGATATCAAAACTGTTGATTTCATTCACAACAAACAAAGAAACAAACAAGAATCCTTTCACTTACTGAATTATAAAATGCTTTTTAGTGTTTAGTTTCAGTATGTTACAGTTAAGAACTAAAGATTATCTAAAAATCAGCTCAGGAAATTACTATGATTTGGTAGGAGATCAGGCTAGTAATTCCTTCAGATCTGATAATTGTCTAGTAATTAGAAGGGGACTCTAATTAAAGGAAACCTGGAGTGTCTGTAACCACAGTTTTATGATCACAAGATCAGGGACTGAGTTGTTCCTCGCTTATATGTATGTGCACAAAACAGTGGTAACACCCTCTCAGGGCCACAGACAATCACAGAATGAACATTACAGCCTGAAATGTTTAAGTAGAAGACTTCAAACACAGGTGCTACGTTTGTATTAGCAAGGAAATTTCATACAGCTCAGCTGTGGCTACAGCAAGCTCTGTGCCACTGGTGGTTTTTAAACTAAGAGTGGATTTTGTGGCCTCTGAAAAATCTCCAGTTTAAACACGCATTATGTCAGAGAAGGTCTGTGGTTTGTCTTGTAGATATGTCAGAATAGATTATTACTCTGGTTCCTTCTCATACTAGATTTCACAAATATATGTGATATGCTAAAATATACTATAACTGCAATAATGTCTTCCTATAAATGGCTGAAAAAATGTTTTTGCTGAAGTCAAAACATTGCTTCAGTTGGGTTCCATGAATTCATCACAACACTACCAACATTTTCAAAGGAAAAATTACCGCAGAGCTGGAACTGGTATCTTTCTGCCTAACGAGTGTATTGGGTCTGTCTGAGATGGAGCCCATTTCCCCATACAGCAGCCCTCACAGTGCTGTGCTGTGCTTTGGTGGCTGGAGTGGTGCTGATAACACACCATTGTTTTGACTACTGCTGAGCACAGCACTGGGACTGTAGTGTCCCTTCCCCAGCTGAGGACAAGATTTTGGGAGGGGACAAAAGTGGGCCAGCTGACCCAAACTGGCCAAAGGGATATTCCATACTATATGACGTCAGCTCAGATACCAAGCTAAGGACAAGCAGGAAGAGGGGGGGGGCGCATCCACAGTCTCCCAAGGTGGTTCACCAAGAGAAACGCTGCAAGTGTTGAAGCCCTACTTCTTTGGATGTGGCCGGTCATCGCCGCGGGTGGGAAGTAGAGATTAGATTAGTGCTTCGCTTTTGTGCACGTTTTGCTTTGCTTTCGGCTTTTGCTTTTAGTAAACTGCCTTATCCCAACCCACTGTTTACCATCTCATTCTTTTCCCCTGCCTGGCTGGGAGGGGAAGAGGGGGTTAGAGCGACTGTGGGCACCTGGCAGCCAGCCAAGGTTAACTCATTACAACAAGGTATTGTTTATAGAACTGTAAGAAGCCAGAAGTTAAAAAGGAATTCAATTCAGCCCCCACTGCAGGTTTTTGATAACACCCAGAAAAACACACCTCAGGCTTGTATGAGTGGGTAGAAATTGAAAGAAACTCCTAGCACCTAGCATGGAACAGAGACTTAGAGAGAAGACACAGGATAAAAGAAGAGACACAAGGAGAGGGAAGGAGATCAAAGTTCCTCATGTTCAGATTATGTCTCACCAGGAGTTTGCATAGGACAGAGAAACCTTCAAGTGCTGGCCACAGTTAAGACCGGCCTTGCAAATCACCACTGTTGTTATATTCCTTCCTGGAGGAAATCAAAGGAAGTTCTACAATCTCTCTGGTTCTTAATCTTTCCCCTCTGATTTTCACTGTGCAATAGTCCATCTCCCATGAGTCAGCTTGTTTTTAATATGTCCCAGGTATTTGTTGGATAACCTTAAAGACAAGGAGGTCAGAGAGCTCTGATGAATTTCAACATTTTTATAAATGTATTCAGTGCCTACTAATTTTCTACGGTCTTAATGGCAGTTATGCATCTGGTTGTGACTTTTATGAATGTTCAGTTTTCATCCACGTGTTAAAAAGAAATAGAATTTAAATTGAAGATTTGTAACTTGTACTTGACATTGCAGATATTTAGTGAGTAAAAAAAGGAAGTGTCTGCATCCTCTTTCCAATTCATGACATAATTTCCTACTGCACAGGCTTACTTTGGAGCAACACATCAAATAAATTGCACTGTTACAGTACTTGCCACAAGCGAATTAAATAACCACTCCCCTTCTAACACTTTCACCACCATCCTGGATTTAGGATATTACCAACTGGTGAGAGATATTAAGTAACACATCTCAAACCATTCTTGGCATCTGTTGCCGAAGCAGGAATAGACAGCAAGTCTCTTGAGTATTTACCCATTCATTTCACCACAGAACAATCATTTCTGTCTACGATATGAGTTCTTCAGTCAAGAGATTTCAATTACACAGCCCATGCACACAATTCACATTTACCCTCATAGTAAAGAAAAAAAGCATTTGATTGAAGGAAGGACCAATTCTTTCTTTCTTTCTTTCTTTCTTTCTTTCTTTCTTTCTTTCTTTCTTTCTTTCTTTCTTTCTTTCTTTCTTTCTTTCTTTCTTTCTTTCTTTCTTTCTTTCTTTCTTTCTTTCTTTCTTTCTTCATTGGAATTTAAACTATTGATCTTAGACAGACTTGACAGTGCAAGACAAAGGTTGGCAGCTCACATCTGAGAATATTCTGACAGCATTAACTTGCCCCAGTGCCCCTGACACTAGGACCATTTGTCCAAGGTAGCTGAAAAAAAAGGTGCCCACTGAGGAGCACAAGAATACCCAAACACTTGTGATCTCAATCCTCCTCTAAGAAGAATTCTCATGCTATACACATTCATGGTATCTCCAGCTTAAATGGGAAAGTATAAACCCCTTTCAGACAAATCCCTGTTAGAACTAAATACTATAAAGCCCTTAATTGATAGTTTTATTCCATTATGTGGGTAACATTTCAGGCCACTGGATACATAGCAAAGTTAGACCATAGATGACATTATCACCTTTAAATCTGTAGCACTTTGCTACTGTCCTCTACAGCAGCAGGACTGTTGCCTTAAGTCTCAGTGCTGAGAGATGAGGGCATTTTTTCTCCATTGAGAAGTAGAATTAAACACATATTTGTAGAAACATGGTTTTCACGTGCTGTGCTGGATCAGTGCCATAATACTTTGCACGCTGAAGACTGATGTCACATTCTCAACTCCACAAAACCCAGTAACATGATCAGAAACAGATTTTGCAGTATGATTTTCATCCAAAGGAAGTCAGTGTCTATTGCCTAAGTTGCAGTAGAGCTGACATAGCTGCCAAGATTATCCAACTACTGTCAGAATTGCAGATTTTCAGGAGACATCTTGAAGTAGATGTTTTACCTGGTACAATTTCTCCAAGCTTTTCAAAATGACATAAACATTTTAAAACAAGCTATTACAGAGCAAATATCTTTTTTTCTTCCCTTTACAAATGCATGCATTAGAGGTTGGAGGTCAGTGACTTACCTGGAAGATTTGTGGAAACTGAAGAAAATAAATTTAATCCCACAAGAATAAGCCTGTATAGTCCAACTTGCAATGAGAAAAAGTAGTATACATGCTTCTGTCAATAGCTTTTTGTTATCCCAGGAAGGGAAACTACAGCAACATTTCTAAAAATGATTAGAAAATGTATTTTTGACTACATCAAGCTATTCTCTAGGAACTTGGCCGTTGCTCAAATAAATTGGTATTCTTTTTCCCAGAAGAAAGCATGATTGGATTATTTAGATACTACAGCTGTTCCTGCTCACTAAGGATTGCCCTCTTTTTTTTGGTTGCAGGAAAATTTATCCTTCTCCGTTCTCTTTACCTCCAAAATTGTTTTACCTTAATATGTTTTTGGTGAAAGGGGAGGAGGACTCTTCCATTATACACCTTATGACATTTCTATGTTAAATAGTGTTTAGATCTGATTTCTAATTTATTAGTAGATGATAAGGAGCTGCTATGCCATTCTTCTTCTTACTCCCCGCACTCAATTTTCATACTCACTGAAAAGAGTTCAGCAGCCATCTGTAATTCCACTTCTAGCAAGTTGAATGTCAGATTTCCTGGGGTTTTTCCAATGTTAGGCAGCCCAAGGGAAACGACCATTAGCTTATTCAAATGTCAAGGGATGTGACATTTTCTACCATCGATACATCACCTCTCAACATGCAAAACTTTGAAAATCTTCATGTCTCCAAATCAGAGAGAGCATAAAAGTAGCTTCGAATATTTTTACTGTCCCAGGGGAAATGCATGCCTATGCACAAGTTCAAGGAAGAACTGAGAAGACAGAACTGTCTTCAGCTCTGCTCATGCTAGGAAAAAAAACATATGATTTGAAATATGGTAGCAAATACATTGTAAAGGCATCATGGAAACAGAGTAAAGGAGAGATACACCTGTACTTTGCTGGTCAAAACGAATGTAATGTTATTTGGCCCTATATAGATGTGGTTTAGAATAATCCAAAACACCTTAAGAAGCTGACCTACCTCACCGCCCATGGCAGCAGAATCATAACATGGCTGTTTCTAACTCAGGCACACAAATCGCTGGGCTCTCAATCCAGTCAGTGTTGTGGTTCTCTCTGCAGCTGCTTATTAGAAAATGAGATTACTATGGGTCACACAGAGCATTTTGGAAAGTCAAGGATTTTCCAGTGCTTTATGGCATGCTGTACTGCTTTCTGGACACATGCATAAAAAGGAAATAACAGAAAATAAATAAGATTGCATGGTTAGTGATCCAGGGCTGACAACTTTTTTTATTGAAGCTAGAGAAATTTACTGATTTACTTAAAGTTGCAGCTCCTTGGGTCTGGTTTCTGTACATCAGTTTTAATTTCATTTTTTCAAGATGTTTTTACTTTCTACGCCTTAGAACGAAGTTTGAAGCTTGAAAAATATGAACACAAATGAAAAGGATATCCAAGAATACAGTGGGAGGAAGAATTGGGTTTTCAACAATCTGACAGCCTCTTGCACTTATGTAATGCATTTGGAAGGTGCCTGTGAATCCTAGATTTTGAATGTGCAGAACATGCAATGCTGAGGTGGGAGAACAGTATTAGGCAACCAAAGATACATGTACTCCAAAGAGATCAGGCATGTTTGGGAAGGAACTAGCCAAAGAAGGAATTTGTTCCATTGTTTCTACTGATTCTACAGCTAAGAAGCACCTTTGCCAATGGTGTTTCCTCACCGCCACAAGAAACTGCTAAGGGGGAAATGTTGCAGAAGACTATTTACTTCAATCCAATCAACAGAATTTCTGATCCCCACACAGTTAACTGTTGACAGTCAAATCCCTAGTTGCCACATGAGGATCATTTGCTCACAAGAAAAAGAAAACATCGAATTGGTTCTGAAAGAGAGTGTATATTGAGTCAAAACTTAGTGGGCTCAAGCTGAGTGGGAAACAGATTTTTAGGGAAAGATGACAGTGTCCTGGCTTTGGAATGGATGAGATCTTTCGGATGGAGCACCTTCTTCAATGAATAGAGTATATTTCACCTCGTTTCTAAAGAAATCCCACTAAAGAGATGATACTGTACATTCCCCTATAAAACAAAGAAACTAAGAGAAGCATAGGTGCTGTGCAAGGTTCCCAAGACAGAACACTAGGACCAACATTGGAGTTAGCACATGAAATGTCTAATTCCAGGATTTCTTCTAAAAGCTTACTAGTGTGATGGTGGGCTAATAAATTAATCAGGCTCAACTTCACTTTCACCATATCTAAAAAAAGATGTCACACCCTGATATTCTTCACATCAGGGACTCTTTCTTCTTCCATACTAGGAAACTGGGACCATGTATTTTTTTCCATTACATATCACTATGTTGTTAAAAGGAGTATAAAGACAAAGCAACATTTTGCAGGCACACAGACGGTAAGGATTTTTTTGATGGCATGTTGTCTCTCACAAACAAGTTGCTGCTGACTTGTTCTACTGTTTCCTATCCTCATATGCCGTATATACAGAGAGTCTTGTTTGCAAATTTCCACTTTCACTGCTCAGACAAAAACACTGGAAAACATATCACTGGGTTATGAACCAGTCAGTTTGAAGAAAATGTGCTGGCTGGCTCTTTCTGTCACAGTATCTGTGATAGGCATATTACAGATTTCCAGCCAAAGAAAAAAGGGGGGGGGGGGGGAAAGAGGAATAAATGCTTCAGCTTGCTAAGACAAAGTGACTGCTTTTGCCATAATATAATTAGCCTCTGGAAATGTGTCAAATTAGGGTTTTCTTGCTTTGTTTTCTATTTCATTGTGTACCTGAAATATATGGCAAACAATATAAGGCATAAGGAGTTAAAAGGTAATCACTTGAAAGTTTTAGGTAACTGGAAAATATACTTTGAAAAATACACTTTGCATAAAAAAAAAAAAAAAAGCGCTTATTTGTCAGGGATTATGAAAATCTTGTATCTGTACAGAACACACAGTGTTTGAATCCACGGTGAGCTAATAGATCTGAAACCATCAGGTCAGCTAAGATTTCAGCCTGCAGAGAGTATGTGGGAAGATTTCTGAGAAAGCAAGTCAGAAAATACGACACTGCTTTGCCAAAGTTACCAGAGGTGCACTGACCATGCAGGCATAGATGCCAACCTCCTCTGAAGCGCAAGTGTATTGTCTTCAGCAGCGTCACTCAGGATTCACTTACTGATAGCAGCCTTCCAAGATTTTACTTTGCCTATACTAAAATCCACGGCGGTAACTTAGGTTAAATTGCAGTGAGATTTGGTATTGAACATGGAGGTGTTTTGTGTTGTACTTCAGGTGTGATCTTAGTGCTGTTAACATGACTGTGCCAACAGGACCACAGTGCTATCTATCAAATGCCAAGAAGGTCACAGAAAGTTAAGGTCATTAGCACTTCAAAAATCTGGGTACCAACTGGCCAGCAACATGATGGTTTCAGAGGAAAGCTTTCTTCTCACCGAATTCACAAATACCTAAGCAGGCTTCTGTGATCATTTGATGACAAGTGTAAATATATATTTATAAACACTCATGGTGGTTCTCAAACTTTCCAGGCCAATAGAATTTCAAAACCCTTGCAAGGTTTTGATATATATGCCACTATATTCAATTTTTGGCTGAAGGAGTTGTGTTAAATCCTGCTCAGAATGGTTGCCCAAGTTGTCAGTGGGAGATTTCCCTTGGGTCACCACAGTACAGTTTTGGATTTACTAAACCAGCACAAAACCTCTAGTATTATTTCTGAGGATGGTTTCTGACACTGAGACTGGAAGTCGAAGCAGCGATGTGAAGGTAACTTCTCTGTGCCCCTCTATCTGTAATTCATGAGTGGGGCTTCAAAACAGCTAAGTATTTCCCACCTTCTCCTGCTTTGATATCAGTAAGGTATGGTTAGACGTGCCTTCACACTAATGATCAGTTCTTCAGCATAATGATATATGGGGAATTAAGAGATTAGCTGAATGTCTAGCCTTTGTGGTGACAAGGATGACAAATGGCATAATTTCAAAATTAAACATCTCTGGACAGAACAGCACAGCAGAAAAGGAAAAGCCAGAACCACTGCTCAGAACAAGACACTGAAGAATGGACAGTCCTTTGTTATGGGTGCACCTCTGACACAGCCTCTATGCACCACCACTCAGCTCTGTCCATTTCTCACGATTCTGCTTTCCTCTCTGCCATCATTTCAGGCTGTTACTCCTTAATCGCTTCATCTCAGCAAGCAGGACTAATTTCACCTTGGACAGAGGGTCTTTGGCCAGGCGTGATTGTGCTGCCTCCTTCATTGGAGGGACAGAGGGCTTAAAGCACTTCTGTCTGTGGGTACAGTGCTGTGAAACCTCATACCCATGAAGGGTCAGACTGCATCAGCCAAGAGCATCTAGTCTTAGAACCTAGGTATATTCAGCTGCAAGCTGATGGGGGGCTTATGCATTGAGAAGGTATCTTCATATATTGAGAAAGCACAAAGAGGTAGTAAAGGACAGGAATAAACAAAGCTTCAAAGCCAGGAACATGTAAAACATTTTATAATTAATAAATTACTACACCAATCGCAGACATCTAATGGGCTTATGTATTAAGCAATGGGCTGTCAACAAAGAGGTGTCTCCTGTATTACTAGAAAACATGCCTCTTTCAAGCTTGGATCTATGTTCCTAATTAAACCAGGCGCCACAGACACCCAGGAACATGATGCTCTGCAGAACAAGGGCTGAGCTGCAAAAATGGGACTCTACTTAAGTCTGAAGGTGTTTGCATCAAGGGCTTCAGCATGTCTCTGCTAATAGTGTAAACATGGCCTGTAATTGCAATAATCCTTCGGCATTTTAAGTGCAGGAATAAGAAAAAAAAATGCTCTACTTCTTCATGAACAATTTGCTTTGAATTCCATCAGCAGGGGACGCATGTATTATTCAATCATACACCTACCACTACCATGAAGATGCTCTTAATTATACTACAAGTGGAACCTCTCAGGTAATCAGAATTCAGTGCTAATGCATAGCTATTCCCCCATCAATTTATAATAGACACATTTAATCCAATTTAGAATTTCAAGTTTTAGTGATTATTAAATGCAAACAACTGTTCATCTTTTTTGCTTGGGGATGGACATTTTTCAAAGTACATCTGTTTTTATGGCTTAGAAATATATAAAGTAACAACTGCCACAAAAACAGTCAGAATATAAATATTAAAGAGTCACGACAGAGCATGAACTTCAGTGTGCCTGCACTAAACTCTGTGAGAATTCACTTTACCCATTCTCCTTCTAACTGTCTGGGAAGTCCCTTTCAGTTACTTTGTGCCTCTATTGCTTTTCTTCTATTTTTGCCTTGGGAAATATTTACAGCACAATGCCGATAATAAACTGACAGGAATGACCCAGTAACAGATCCTCTGTTACCAACCAACATCTTGGCATCTCTTTTGTTTCTTGAATTCCTACTAAACATGAAAGATCAAGTGATATGCTTATGAAATTCCTTAAAGGAAGGAACCATATGTCACTCTCAACAGCAAATCAAAACTCATAGCTTATGGCAATATGGCTCCCAGGGAGAAAGGTATCTGTTTGTCCCTTTTCCCTCCTAAATTTAAAATATATCCAGCCTATGTAATTAATGTTAAATTTCAGGTTTATTGCTGCATAGTTATATATTACACTACATGCCCACACAACACATCAGTTCAAGGGTTTTGCATGTCTTTAAAAACATGGATTAAATCTCCAAAACTGTTTGTATTTCATGCTTACTGTATATTTATAGATGGTACATCTCTCAGTACATTTATTTCCCTCACATAATGCCACAACAGAAAAGCAATCTTTAAAAAAAACAAAGAGAAATAAATTAACCCCTTCCCTATCCCCCCAAAATACAACTTTTCTCCCAGGCAAGCAGACAGAATAGGTGGGGAGAAAGTGGAGACAGAATTCACAATTGTTTTGAGGAATCTCAGCTCTCTGCATTTTTAGTCATCTCTGGCTGTCACAACTGTGAAGAAAACCCAAGCTGAGCCTCACTAGAGCAGCAGTGTGAGCTTGGAACAGCAGAGCGGCCTGAAACAATTGCTTCAAGAAATATAAACTGCTGCACTCCTCGCAGCAAAGATGCTAATTCAGATGCTCATATGCTAACACGGTTAACTGTTTCATGGCCCATCGCTGTGTAGCAGAAAGCACACAAAGCTCTGCAGTTTGTGCTGAGCACTTTTGTGATGTCTTTCAGGATTCCCAGGAGATCTTCCAAAGGAGAAGCTGTTTTGGATTTCCAGTACGTGTGCTGCTGATGAACCAGGCCCACCCATCCCCCTTCCATGTTTTGCCATGGTACAGTGCTGAGTCAGATGGAAATGCCATCTGAGCACTTTCCAGATGCAGATCTAGCTCAGATATATCAATACAATAATTCACCAGAAGACCTGTTCCACACTCAACAGCAGTAAGCACTTGGGCCCAAAGCTGCAATCAATGACTATACTGATACCAGCATCCAAAGCATGACCAGGGCCAGTCCTGTGCAATTGTGTGATCAGCTACCTCCACCAGGCCCCTGATAGGTGGCCCTAGTGTGCCCTTCTGGGTCTGGATGAGGCCAATCTCCTTCCTCCTACATGAGGAGAGGGTCCACCAGATGGCACAATGGTGTAGTAATTTCAAGAGTTTAGAAAAAGAACAAGTGTTCTCTAGTAATTATATTCCTCACTTCATTTTTTTTTATTAAGGCACATTACTTTGTACTTTTAATTGTGAGGCTTGCCATTACACATCCCCAGCCCCTACCCCTGTCAGAGATATAAGCCATACTAACACAGCAGAATGGGCAAACGAGGCTCCTTCACTTTGTGGAAATGAAGCAGCAATTGGAACGGCACCCTGCTCTTTGCATTTCCAGCTATTATGGTGTGATATTACACTGGCAGAAGCTTAGAGAAAAGTTAACTTATAACCCTCAGAGAAGTTGAAAAGATTAATACTTGTGGTGGGTTTCCTAGAAGCAGGATGAAGCTGAACTGGTAGGACTAAAGTCTATATATAGACTGCAAGGATATTGCGTTTTAATTAAAAACAAACAAAACAAAACAACTTGGCAGATATGATTTTTTTAATCACTCTGACTTTTCTTGCAGCTTAGTTTGGTACTCTTTAAATCTATCTTTAACTCATGATCAGCTACAGGTGATCTATTCTAGCTTTAGATCAAGTTTGCTCACCCCATATTTCCTTCTTTAAAACGAAGGCATTAACCTTTTTTTAAAGCTTTTTTTTTTAAAAAAAATTCAATTTCTCTGCAGTCTAGTTAGAAGCATAGTCAAAAAACTCAGGTGCTCTAGAGGAGACCCCAGCCAAGCACTATGCTAAGGGGCTGTGGCCTCTTTTTACAGGGCATTGCCCTAAGATGTGTGTACATAAGCCACTCCATACCCTGTGCTATGGACCATGAGATGTTCTTTGGTGTGATGCTTGATAAAAACACTTAACAGTCTTCATATAAGTAAGCACAGGAGAAAAAAAGATGTTTGGTTTTTTGTTTGGTTTTTTTTTTTCTTTTTATGCATTGCATTATCAAGGCAGCATCTACCATTCTGGATCCTAGTCTGGTGCTTAGCTACCAAAATTATTCTGTGTATTAGAAAAAAATTATCTGTGAGACAGAGAAATGTCTAATGTTAAAAGAATGACAGAGTTCAATCCACTCATCAAAAAGAGCAATTAAAAAATTACTTAAAATCTGCACTGCTCAGTAAAGGTATCCAACATGAGCCATAGAAACCTCTTGATCCAAGAAGAAATAAGCAAAATATGAACCCATGGAAGTTAAAGAATGAAAATACCAATGAAAATACAATAAGGCACAAATTTTTAAGACACTGAAAGTGCTTAATATCTGAACATACTACCAAAGGAAGTGGCAAACTCCACATCATTTGGTGCCTTTGGAGCAGGACTCTATACCTTCCTGGAATGCGTGTCTCAGACAAATACACGTTTTGGACTTCATGCAGGGTAACTGAATGAAATTAAATACCCTGTTATGTGCAGGAAGTTCAGTGATTTAATGGTCCCACATTGCCTTCAGCTTCCTGTATTCGGCTGCTCATAACTAAGGCCTTCCTAAGGGCGAACGTCGTGTTGAAAAGTATCCTGTTCTTTTTTATCTTTGAGTATGTGTATGTGGTTATAATGCCTATAAGAATTCATCTCCCATGCTATATTCTGTCACTCAAGCCATGCAGCTTTCTCAATGTCAAAGAGAGCAACAAAAAATGTGATTTTTTTTTTATTTTTTTGCTAACTCTACAGGCCTTGGGATCATCCTGGAGCACATATTCAGCAAGGCACAAGATTAATCAGCATACCATGTCTGCTGCAGAAGCACAAGGTACCTCGCTACAGGGACTAATAGGGACTCCTCCATGCATCACAGGCTCTAATTTTTAAGCTCCTCTGCTGCAATGAGCCCAAGGCTGCGAAGTCTGGGGACTTCCTTGACATTAGACACTGATGTTCCTCCTCAGGGTATGTCGCACCTTCCAATGCAAGGAATGACACAGCTCTATATGGCAAATTTAGTTTTAGGGCATGTAGGATCAGCACAGTACCAGTCTTATGGCAAACACAAAGTCAGTCTTCTTGGTCAAAGCTTTTTCAAAACATTGAAATGGTAAAATCAGCCAGTTGAGCTTTGTTTCAATGGAGGTATCTTTCATCACATGGTTCTATCTTTGAACCTCTTTTACGCTGCTTTCAGTCTTTCTCAGCCTATTTTGACCCACTGCCTTAGACTTCTCAGGTCTTCTTGTTCCTTTCTGGCCCTGATACCCAGATGTCATTATTTTCAGAGCCATTTTCAAGGCCATATCTTTGTCCAATCTTTTGGAAAAATGTGGTCTTTCTTTGCTAGCTGTCTGAAATGCCTCCATCCAAGCTGCCTAATCAGTCAGTGGACATTTTCATTGCATGATGCTGAATCAATTTACCTTTTGCTCACTCAGTATCCAACAGTCTGGTCAAACTACCTAGTAGCTCTTACAGACAGATGTTAGGGCCACACTTGGACCTAGCAATGAACCTCACAGGTGAAAGTGAAGCAGACACAAAAGCCGAGCGGGTATCATACATGTACAATCTGGTCTTCAGGGACACTTTTAGGGCATCTATCACTGAAGTTGGAACCAATTTTTTTTGTCTCGTTGCAAAGATATTCATGTGATGGCAGAACCTGGCAGAAAGTGTTTCTCAGAGAGAGAAAGTAAGTTAGAAAAATTACTGAAAATGCTTTACTTGTCATCTATATTATTAATACAGTATGTGTCTCTTCAAAGAAAAGCCAAGGTTAAATTGGGAAATTACTTTAAGGGGATAATAGAAATTGTAGGAAATAGGGCTGGAAAAGGATCACAAGTGCCATTCACAGCCATTTTCACAACTTGTGACAAACAGCAGAACAGCTGACATTTTCAAGAATTTTTCAAGAAAATGGCATACATAATTCATCATAGTTCTCTGCAGGACTTGAATCCACCTTACCTTTTATGCATGGGGCTGTATGAGGCATATCAGATTGATCCTGAGTATTGGTTACACCACCACCACCACCACAATAAATCAGCTTTGCATGTAAATTTTAAGGAGAATGTGAGACAGTTTTAGAGTTTCTGTACCTACATTTGGAGTTAATGTACCACATGCACTTAAATTAGCTCTGTATCTACATGTGTAATACTTAATAAAGTCCACCTTTTTCTCAATTGATTTTCAAAAAAACAACTAGAAAAGGATGAAAAAGAGTTACCTTTTATAACATGTAAGAACATGATTTCACAATGCAAGGTGTTGCACAAGCAAAGAAACCTGGTTTCCCAAAGGAGTTGACAGGATGATCCCACAACAACTTTGTCAGCAGCAGGAAAGGCAGCACACCACAGTCTGGGTACACAAAAAATACCCAGTAGAAGGGGAGAGCAATATTTGAGTCCAAATTCTTTGTAATGTGAAACTCAAGTGGGGCTTACAGATTATGGCAAAAATTTAGGCAACTAGGCCGTATAATCAAGAAGCAAATTTGGACAAACACCTTGAGAGCAAAGTGGAGGTCCAGCTTTCTGGATTTGTATTTTCCAATTCGATTACAAGAAAAACTGCATACAGTAAGGAAACACAGTCTGAGAGCCTGAGAGTCATCATAATCATATTTGGTACAAAATTTAATATTATATTTCTATTTAGAATAGCCATGAGAATTTAGGAGAAAGACATGTAACAAAGAAACATCTATCTTTAATAAAGAAAGCAGGAAAACAGCTTTACATCTCCTAAACCAACAGGACAGTCAGTGGTGGGCACAATTCAATGCTGTTGCAGCTTCCTGTTTTAGAGTCTCTTTAATGCCTTCACTGAGGCACTGAAACAGATAGGGACAAGCATGTGTTTATAATCAAAGGCTAACTTCCAGGAGTTTCTTCCTCTTGTTACCAATTTCATAATTAAGCAGTTAATTTTGCTAACACATTGCTTGTTGCTTTAATTTCAAGCCTGTCTAGCTCTTAAAAAAATATTTCCATAAATCTCACAGGCAGAAAAAATATGTTTTGTTTTTTTTTAAAAAAATTTCTACTCTCTTCAAAAGCATCCACACAGATAAAATCCACTTGAGTGGCCACAGACCAAAATGCAAGCATAAATCCCAGAAAACAGATTGTGCTTTCCATCATTGTGCAAAGGAGTGATATACCAAGACTCTTTCAGCTGGTATGGGTCATTTAAACATAATCAAGAAGTAAGCATTTAAGAGGCAATCCAACATTGTAGACAAAATTGGTATTAGAAAAACTATCACAAAATTAAAACCACAATTTCTTCCTCAATTTGCATCATGTACTAATAAAGCAACGATGACTCTTTCTCAAATCTATCAATGGCTTTGAGTTATAATTATTTTTAATCACTGTTTAAAGATATTTATACTCATAAAGAATCATGATTTTTCAGGATAACTAGCTACCAGCAAACTGCAGTGATCTCAAAAGGAAAGCTGTTTCTTTCACCCCATACTCAGTTTAGTATATTGGCAATCATTATCATAACCTGTTTCTGGTGCCTGGAGCAGTATTTGCTGACAATGCATGTCCCAAAATCTGAACTTTATTTTTTCAGCATTTGTTTTGTGTGGAGAATTTCGCCATATATGAACTCTACTGCAATCACCATTGCATACAAGCAGCAAAGCTTTCTTAAACACAGCACAGATTCATCTCTTTTAACCAGCCATGATGCCTTTCATAGAAAGAGCATCTTTCAGAATTGACACTTAACCAGACTTTATATCACAAGAAAGCTGGAGCAAGTCAAGAACTATGACTGGCTCCAAAGAGTGATGAGCCCAGCCACTTAGGTAACAAAAGGTTAACCATTCCCACTTGATCAAACCCACTGAATGCCTTTTCAAGTAACCATCATTCTTGTAACCAGTTGAGTGACCTCAGAGACAACACCCGTGAAAATGAGTCTTTCCCAAGCAGTCCTAATCCCTGCACTGGCCAGGTGATGAACTTTAGTCACTTCCCATTCAAGATACTTCCACTAGGGTGAAAGCCAAAAAATTCAACCTAAGTTCTAGGTGGAAAGACTGAGAGAATTGGGCTTGTTCGGCCTGGAAAACAAAAGGCTTCAGGCTGACCCAATTGCAGCCTTCTAGTACCTGATGAGAGCCAACAAGAGACTATTTACAAAAGCACATAGAGATAGGACAAAGGGGAATAGTTTTAAACAGAAAGAGAGTAGGTTTAGATTATGTATTAGGAAGAAATTCTTTACCACGAGGGTGGTGAGGAACTGAAACAGGCTGCCCAGAGATGCTGAGGCTGCCTCATCCCTGGAAGTGTTCAAGACCAGTCTGGACAGGGCTCTTCTGAGCAACCTGGTCTAGTGGAAAGTATCCCAGCTCATGGCAGGGACTTGGAACTAGATGATCTACAAGGTCCTTTCCAAACCAAGCCATTCCATGATTCTGTTCTTCTGACCTAGTCTGAATTCAGCTTGTCCACTGTATATTTGCCAAACAGCAAGCATATGCTCCCAGGTGCAGTTTGTAACCAGAATTTTTATTTTCCTGGATGCAGCTGATTTACAGCAATATTGCCTGTACCTCCCAGAGCAACATCCCTGTCAGGCAGCCCGCCTTCTTTGATGCTGCTGGACCAATCCTTATCTTCTTTTCAGTGCCAAAACAGGTGAAATAGCTCTTGGAAGTCTGCAAGTGCTACTCTGTGTGCCAGCTATAAATCCTGTGAGTACATCTAGACCCTGAGATTAGCTCAGTTGGTTAGAACATGGTGCTAATAAGACCGAGATCATGGGTTTGATCCCTGTATGGACCATCCACTTAAGAATGAGACTCAACAATTCTTGTGGGTCCCTTCCAACTCAGAATATTCTGTGATTATGTGATCTTAAAGTAGAGTTATTTAGGTGAATTTTCACAACCACACACACACAGGGCAAGAAAGCAAATCCATGGGACAAGGCTTTCCTGTTAGCTGGGGCTCTCTGGACAATCTAACATCAGAATGACCTTGTCAGGGTTAATCTGACAGAAGGCCACTTGTCATCAAAAGTAGGGCTGAGAAGGACAGTAAATTCCCTGCTATCACTCTGGCGATGCTGCTTATTAAAAAAAAAAAAACAAAAACAAAAACAAAAAAACCAAACCAACAAACAAAAACAAAACCAGACATCATCATCTGGGCATCTTCATAGTGTGTTAAGGCTGCAACATGCTCTCTCAGACAGAGCCCATAGATGCCAGGCTTGCCTTTGGGAAGCAGCTTACTTTAATAAAGTGGTGCAATTTTCCTTGGTCTTGGCACTCAGGAAGTATATTGGGCAAGCAGAAAGCCTGTGGGGATGATTCAGTAGTGTTTGCATGAGTTTTTCTAATTTTTTTTTTCATTTTTTTTCCAGCCTTATTTTTTTCATTGCTACCAGCTGCTTCATATTCTGCCACTTGCTACAGGAGAAGGCTGTTCCATCTTGATAGGATCCAGTTCAGTGCATAGACATCATAAAATTGGAGCTGTGACCTGGTTTGTTTTTCCAGTTTACAGTTTTTGATCAAAAACCCAGCAGCAAGTCCTGAGGCACAGTGTGCCAGCATCAAAGACCATGAGTGAATGCAGAGGTGATTTCTGGATCATCTTTTCCATTTATAATTCAATTCCAAAAATATTTTTATGACTTCTCTTTTTTCCTTCAGCTGTGATCCATAAGCAGAATAGACATTCAAGCTGAAAATTGCTGAAAGATTCTTCTTACTCATTCACATGAAAAATAAATTTTTTGAGCTTCCCTGGCCTAGCGGTGCTAGTTTTACATTCACATCATATCAGTTTTTCAAAGAAAAATGCCTGTTGGAATCAGATCTATGAATTTCTTCAGATTTGCATAGGAGTGGAAAAAGCAGGAATCCCACTCATCCATGACCCCCACTAGGAATGAATTTGAAAATAGGACTGGAGAAAATCCACAAGATCTATATTATGGTCAGATTGGTAAATATCAACAAAACATGCAACACCAGCAGGCAGTGAAAGTGGGGAAAGCTGGTCTCCTGTAGATCTCTACCTTGCAGTCATATTCCCTCTCTGTCTTCGTAACACTTGAGTTCATGTTGTGGCCATTATCCCAGGGATATTAACAGCATCTCTCTCATCAATCCACCCTCTGTTATATTAGAACTTGTCAAAAAATAATCTCCCTGGGACATTGCTAAATGCAATTGAAATTGCACAAGCCAAAAAAAACAGGAGAAGAGTGTGACAGATAGATGCACAGAGAATATGAGCACAGAAGCCCTGTTTCAAAATGAAAGCAGACTAAAAGCTGGTGTAGTTGCATTCAAAGTGGTACCCTGCTAATTTAAATCTATCACTGAACATTTCCAAGTGCACCAAAAAGCGCCAAAAGAACAGGTTGTTTGCTTATAAAAGGAACGCCTTAACCATTTAACTATCACTTTCGCCGACTGATGGGGAAATGCAGTGTTACGTGGGCCATCAGACTGGAAGCTCACAAACACTTCTTGCAGATTTAAAATATGCAGGAGCATGGAAGAGTGTAAAAAATGTAAATCAAAGGAACCAGCTTCTATCTGGATTGAATAAATGAAGGATCATTGAGAAATGACAGGGTTTGTGGGAAAACAGTAGTTAGAGAGTATGCTTACACATATGCTTGTAAGCTCATATACAGTTCTGCTTACAAACAGCGCCAGAAATGTTCCCAAGTGCTGGAACTCAGTCCTTTACACTGCTAACTTGTCAGAGAGTCACTGACATTACTCATCCCAGGCCAAGTACCTTCTCCAAGTCATGGATCAGGCATTAGCATGGATCAAAGGCCAACAGACAGCTTTATGGAAGACTCGCAGTTTTTTAAGGTTTAAAAAGTTTAATAGTCTGGAGAGAGACCAGCCTGGCAGAGAAGTACTACTCCAGCTGATCTCACCAGCCAGTGCTGAAGGAGGGATGTCACAAGCTCTGCACTGAAGTCCAGTGCCAGGCCAAAGGCTGCTGATGGCTGTGAGGAAGTGTGAATACCACACATCATCTGATTCTGTGAGAGACGTTGTGCATCTGGAACAGTACCTGGGGAGGAAGAAATGATAAATGTGTATTTAGATACAGATCCCCTCCCTCTTGCTTCAACAATCCTTACAGTCCAAGAGAAAGACTAGACACCCCCTTGATGGCAGCTCAAACCACATCGAGTCACTTTGTCACTTGGAGGTATCCTCAGCTTTGTGCACTGACATTCTGCAAGTGCCTCATAAAAGACTAAGTCGGCAAGGCGTGTGTGCAACATCATATTCAGGGACAAATTATAAGACAGGGCTGCCTATACTACTGAAAAACACCATCATAGACTCTTCTTGAAAGAGGACTCAAGATGTAATACATGCTTTTTTTTTAAGACAGAATTTTGTGAGATGGGACAGCACAAACTCTAGTAGCACTGATATAAGTTTTTCCCCCAAATCTTCTCCCCCACTAGCACTTCTCACACTTCTTCTGTAGGCAAAGCCTAAACTCCAGGCTCCTTCCCAAATACCAAGGATATTTTTTTAACCACAGAGAACTGCCATAGGCATACCATGCAGCCACTTTTGTCACTCCCTATGCAGCTGAGACAACGTGAGGTTCAGAAATGTGTATCTGTGTGATCACTGAACTATCAGCTTTGACCACCCACCAAGTGAATGTTCTTTTTTGGAAGTGAGATGACCCTCACTCTCAACAAACTTGTGCCCCTGCTCTGACCTCAGAGATGTGAGGGATCAAATTCAGATCAAAATTAAAGTGCACAAATTTCAATAAATACTTGTAGGTGTAGATAATGTCCAATTCAAACAGTAAGGTCATGGGGTCCTCTGCATCAACATGTGTGTCCAAGCACTGAATAAACGTCATTTTATCTCCTATACAATTTTTTTGTCCTTGAGATGGCTCCAGCCTTCTGACATCTATTCTTTCTTCCACTCTCTGCCTGCCATGACCTCCTTCTATCTCCTTTGTTGTGCCACGTAGGACTATATTCTTGAGTAAACCTTCCCTGTTATTTGCCCCAATCCAGTCTCTAGCTTTTCACGACACACTTGCCATCTCAGTGCTCCCAGCCTATGCTCCATCACCACCTACGCTAATCTAACCTAAAGGGCTCACAGGAGAAAAAAATAACAAAAGAATTCTGTTATGTCTCCAAGACCGACTTTAATATGTACTCTGAGTCTCCCTAAAGCCAGAGTGCTCAACTTCCGATGGGTCACTCTGGCACTTCATGACTCCTCCAGTTAGATCATTTCCCCACATAAGCAAGAGACTAAGCAGATGTAACTTTCTCTCACACCAGATTCACATAAGCAGTACTGCTTAAAACAAACAAACAAAGAAACAAACAAACCAACCCCACATCACAACCAAACAAATACAAAACCAACAAAGACCTAGCAGTAGATTAATAAAAATGGTCCAGGCTAACTGGATCAACATGTCACATGAAATGTCACCTGAAAAAATTTTCAAAGCACATATTGCGGTATCTAAAGGGGCATAGGTGATTGGCACACACCGAGCTCGTGTTGATTGCCTCTCTGGCTGAAACAGGTTGTTGGTTACATTTTCTGTTCACCTCCAACTACACTTTCTCTTGTAAACTGTCAGTAGATGACTTCCTTTCTCCTGTTGCATTGCAAGAGGACAGGAGACCATTTGCTACATGGCAAAATCTCACATTTTTCAGCACTATCACCTCTACCAATGGGAAATTTTTTTTGTCCTATTTCATTCCTAAACCAGAGCATCAATACGTAAGGCCTTCTCATTGGGCTTGACTGAGATGCATTAATGAGCGCAGCCTTCCCCATCAAATAATCCTTCTCATATGAGCATTTATTTTCAGTCTCTGCCCTCGAGGGTGGGAAGCTTCACAAACATTAAGTCATCTAGACGTTATAGGTAATATCTAGAGAAAAGCATAAGCCACGTATTGACAATGATGAAACTATCAGGAACCAAAGGAAAGACTCCTAGCATCACTTTTGTGTTGAAAAGGTAACTAGCGCAGTTAACTGACAGGAGCATGATAAGCAGGGACTATGCAAGCAAGTGCTTGAGCAGTGATGGGAAAATCTTAATCCTTTGCTGAAGGCATTTAAACTGAAAGACTAAATTGCTTCCATGTTAATTTTGATGGTACTCTGTAATATCTGTGAGTGCTCCTTGCTGAAGCTCTAATACCTTTGCAAAAGTTAATGTTTTATATCCGATTAACTCAAATGGGTAAGATATGTTATAATGATGGCATGTATTTAAGAAAGATAGAGAAATTAATGGTATGGGTACAATCCCCTTCGACCGTTTTAGGAGAAAAACTCAGGAGACAAGGACTCTGCTGTTCTAATGGAGGTTCAGGTACAGGAAGCCCTCAGCAATTCACTTAAGCTCTGTTCTCAGTTTCCCCAAATGATGCAGAAAGTGAATATTTATCCTTGGGAGACTATAACTATCTCCCATCTTTTGAAGATAGAAATCTTTACATAAGTGCTGTATACTATTAAGTGTACAAAAGTAATGACGGAAAAAAATCCTTATTTTTGAAACAGATTTTTTGCATCAAATATTGTTTGCTGTGTAAACCAAGCAAGCTAGAAATTGCTCTTTTTTTCAGTCTTGAAATTCTATGTAGATTCTTTGAAAATATTGCTCAAACGAATTTTTAAAAATATTTTAGCTGTTTACATCTCTTTCAGACAGTCCTTCCCTTGCCAAGACCAAGGACTTCATAGCTTTAGAAGCTATACTCCCTACTGTCTTTTGAACCATGATTCTGTGAAAGGAAATAGCTATCACTAATCACTTTCAGTTTCAATGATGGCTTTTGTTCATTCCTAGAGGAACACTTTCTTGTGATCTGCAAAAGACAAATTAAAACACAGAAAATTATTTCAAGTGATGAAGAATATAAAATAACAAATGACTGAAAAAGCAAATGTATTCAAGCAGGCATTTTTTTCTACATCAAAAATCACTGAAGAAACATGTTCGGATTAAGTGGATGCTGGAATCTCCTTTCCCTCTCAAACTGTAGCAGATGACCCTTAGAAAAGGATTCATCCATGCTACACTTGAAATGCTATTTTTTCTCACTTTCCAAAGGCAATACACAACAGAAACCAAACTCCTTTGAATTAATGATTTCTAGGAAGCACAAAAAGGCCCTGTTTTGGTCTAACTTCTATGAGACGGAAAGTCTGGTTTTCTAAATATCTTATGCAGGTTCGACTTGATGAGGAGCCATTCTTCCTCTTTGATATAACTGCAGTTTATCTATAGAGCCAGGCTATTAAACAGCTATTGCATTTTACTCCAGAGGTGGCTCCATGTGTGTGGTGAAGAGGATGATCTCCATCTACAGCTCATAAAGAGTTTTATATAAATGTCCATTACCCATGTAATGGCAACAGCCAACAGTTTTATTAGGCAATATAAAAATATATTGGGGATATAAACTGTAATGCCTCAGGGCAGAAGCAAATCAATGGCTCTCTGGACTTACCCAGAAGAAACTCTGTTTGCAAGTTATTCCCTCATCATCTGTTAGGGTGTTTCTTGCCTCTGTCTGCAAAACATCAGGAGACAGATGCTCAGAGACAGGTAGTTGAATCCTGATGGTGTCTGGTTGGGACCAGTCTACCAGTTCCCCAGTTCTTGTCACAATTCATAACTGAAGTGTGGCACTTCACTTTATCAAATGATTGGTCTCCAATGAAGACCAATACAGCAATTCTCACATAAAATTCATGCTTGCTAAAAGAAACATATAGATCTTGTTTTCCAACTTCATATTAGTTTAGTTCAGGAGATTTCCTTGCTTCCCTTCAAGTAGCAGATGAATGACAATAAGCTCCTGCATTTCAGGTGGTGAAGAGGACCTAATAGTATGATGAATCCTACAGTACAGAGGGTCACAGTCTCAGCTTTTGCCTTGAGACTCCAATAAAATCCACTGGGCTTTCTCTATTTCACAACACAGCATTACCAATTTGTAGCATGCACATATCCCTGTGAATAGCCTCCAACTTTCTGAACCACTTGCTCGGCTCTCTTCTTGCAGCCCAGACCTCAAGTGCCTCAAACACTCCCATCAGGTTTCACTTTGTTTTAGTCTTTTAACACGTTTCTCACAGAAGCGTCATTCCACAGGCAACCCCAACATGTGTCCCTTGAGCTCTTTTCTTTCTAATTTTCATCAGTTCTCCTTCCCTTCCCTTCTCTCTCCCTTTCTGTTTCCTTCTCCCCTCCCTTCCTTTCTCCTTTGCTTTGTGTAGTTTGTGATGCACAGCCTCTTGTAATATTGCATTTAATAGAGTTTGGCCAGGTTAGTCTCACTGAAGATCACAACCATTTCACCACTGAGAACTGAATGCAAAATTACTTCAGTCGAGGGCCCTATTTGCAGTAAGTGTAAATGACAAATGTTAGAGTCACCGAGGGTTTCCCCATTTCACATCTCAATGCGGTGTTCCCTTTTGCTTTCTGTTCCTGTAGCCTGGTTTGCTGAGGAAAAGCCTTGTTCAATCACACTGCGTCTGACTGCCTCTGTCAGAGTCTGCTCCCGAAACTTCTGAATCCCTCTTTAGAAAGATAGGGATTTATAAGACATTAAATTCCTGTAAAGTTATAAAAATATGTTGCAAGAAGGAAGAGAAAGATTGAAAGAGACTTCCTAGATACCAAAGAATTCATTCTACAAAGAGATACCATCACTTCTTTAAAGTGGAAAAGATCTCAATTTGCATCTTAATAGAAGCCACAGAATCCATTTCTGCCCTTGTGGCCCCAGGGTAAGAGCTGCAACTGTGGTTCAGTTTCCCAGATGGAAGTGATAGTACTTCCCGATTTTTGAACAGCCAACAGTTATCCAGGTTCCTTTCTAGTTGTTGCAAACTGTCCTCCAAAACTTGCAGCACCTGCCACTAGGCATTTTGAAACATCTTCAGCACTTGTACTTCCTCTGGATCTTCCTTTAACCCCCAGAAAGTTACTAACTTTCTAGTTGTGTAATGAATAGCAACCTTTGCCGTTATCTCCAGAAAACTGGGGAAATGGTATCAGTAAAAACCAGAATCTTTCCAAAGCTGTATTATCTGACTTCTCAGGCCTGGTTGGTACTTCGAGGAGCTGTGAGGCAGCACCACGCAGCAGGTACCAGCTGTAAAACACAATGACACCCCAAGATGACAATGCTATACTTGTCTTTGTTGGCTTTTATAACATTTTATGCTTCGATTTCAGATTTTGTCTTTTATGGTTTCTAGTTTATGCTTTATGTTCTGTTAGACAGTTGACTATTCTTACCTGTCTTTACTGAAGTCTTCCAACACTGGCATACTGGATGTGCCTTATCTGACCAGTGGATAGCTGTTTTATTCCATTTCCCCTCTCTTTTTTTAATCATCTTTTCTCTTTGCTTTTCACTGTTTCTGTTTGTTATCTCATATCTCACTGAATGCAAGTACCAGGGATTGTGGTTTGGGAATGATTCAGCTGGAAGCAGTGTGCAGAGGGCAGCATGCAAAGCCAGTGCTGGAAGTACAAAATGCAGCTAACAACCTGTCATTAATGCAGCCACCAAAAGAGGGAGAGGAGTAATGCAATCAAATGGGACTTATATTCACATCTCAAATTCTGCTCATTACCAACAAGCCTTTCAGGAATGACAAGTTTTTAATCCTCTAACTCTATTATGAGCTAACACCAACAGCAGAAACTGGAGCTGTGATACAAGTTAAGCTAAGATTGCTTGGCAAGACAAGATATCTCACCTAATGTGAAATGACAGCTATGGCATACAACCACAGATAAGCTGGCATTTGTAAATAGATACTTTATAGATTTTTTTAAACCAGGTACCGTGAAAGCACACAACAGCAAAAGAACCTGTGAACCCAAATAAACATAATCATTACCTCCTGCTGGACCGTTATGCACAGCCAAGCAATTCTTTCTGCTCAGTTAAAACTAAGGGTTTGCTAAAACTATGTTATCATTTCCCTTTATTTTCAGTGGCTTAGACTACAGCTGGTAAAATTTTGCTCCGGTTAGGAGCTTGATTTATAAAGTCTCTAGTCCTAAAACAGGAAATGACTATTTCATCCCCACAAATTTAGGAGGATTTTTTTTTGCTTTTATGTTCCACAAAATCTGTTTTTGTTTCCTATAAAGGGTCCAGTCCAACTGCCATTAAAATCTGTAGGGATTCCCCCTGATTTCAGCTGGTCTTGGCTCATGCCCTAAGGCAGTGCTACAGAAACAGACAACACCTAATGAAATCACATGTATAAAAGACCAGGGAATCCCATACTAAATCTCCACCCCACAAACAGCCATGTGTAAGCTTAAATGTGCACTAAAATTGAAGTCAAAAAGCCACTCATGTCTATCAAGTTAAGCACATGTTTAAATGTTTACTGGAGTGAGATCTTTGGACAAAGAACAGTAAAAGCTATACAAAGCTATTGTGGGTAAGATCAGGCTTTCCCTCATGCTCTAATGTATCCTGATCCTTGGGGCTTTCTACTGCCTGGTTGCAGAACCTTTCAAAATTTTTATAAAGTCAAGTTGCTTTCATTTAATTCTTTCTCTTGCATTAACTAACATAATGTACTTCTGCTGCCACACATTTCCATTGATCTCAGAGTGCTCCAAGGAAAAATCTCAGAACTGTCTATTGCACCCTGTTAATAAAATTAAAGGACCTCAGTCAAAGTCAGACCTCTAGAAGGTAAATTACTGTCAAATACAAAACAATAGATATATTATTTGTCTAAAAACAGAAGACAGACCAAATGTGTTTCTGGGTTTGTATCACAGGTAGAAAACTGAGGCACAGAGACAACCCATGATTTCTCTAAAATCTCAAAAGATACAGATAGCAAGACAGGGAATCAAACTGAATTTGAGCAGCAAACTCACCAAAATATCATATTTTCTTATGATCTCCTGTGACTCTGTCTTGATTTTTTCAAAATAGGAGATCAAACCTAAGGAGGTTAAGGTAGAGGTCACTGGCAGAACCGAGAATGGAAACTTCTGGCTCTACACAGCGCTTCCTTCCTCTCTCAGATCTGTTTCAATGAAATAAAATTTTTAAAAAAGTCAGAAAACCTGCTCTTAGTTTTCTGTGAGCAGGATTTGATATGTTAGATGCAACCATCAAATCCATTATTACCCTGATGGAGTGTAAGTGTACCAGCATCACCTCCTGTGATTTGCCTTCAGCTCACTGATGACACTGCAACCCTCCGGGACAGGCAGGTCTGTTCCCTGTGAAGGGAGGCTGTGGATTTGGTAGACTCCTCTTTAAGGAGGCGCAGCTGGGCTTGAATGAGACTGGGCTAGGGATGGGATGAGCGAAATAGAGCAAAGAGAAAAGCAAACTTTAAGTTAAACAGTCAAAACTGACCCGGTCCTTCACAAATAAGCTCTCCAGGCAAGTGGTCACAGCATCAAGCCTGCCAGTGTTCAAGGAGTGTTTAGGCAATACTCTCAGTCACATCGTGTGATTCTTGGGACTGCTCTGTGCAGGACCAGGAGCTGGACTCGATGATCCCTGTGGGCCCCTTCCAAATCAGGACATTGTGTGATTCTGTGATTACTGTATCCTTCAATGGTGGAAATCAGACACACTAGTTTGAATGTTTCTCTTCTACATGGGATGATCTCACTCTACAAGTTTAAGTCAAATCTCTGATATCCAGCTGCTAGAAATGCTAATAGCTTTGTGCTGCAAGGCATAACACAAGACAACACTTCAATATGCAGTTAAAATGGATCTTTTGATGTCTGATCCCATTGCAGTCTCCAAAAAAAGATAGAGAGATCTGGCAAAACCCTGATGCAGTTTTTCCTGCATTAACAGGAGATCTTTCTAGTTGAACAGCACTGCAAACCAGTGATAAGCTATGTGTTGTATCTATCCCTTAATTACTCCTGCAAGCCCTCTGTTGCTGACTCGCCTGCAGAGCAGAGCCATGCAATGCCCTTGAATAACATTTCTGTAGGAATTGCTTTTTGAGGAAATGTGAAGAGTAGCCTTGAAGCAAATTTCTGGTGTAGTCACCATTGAGCTGTCTTGTGCTGCTACATCATGTTTCCAGAGAAGTCTATGAGTACTGTCACTACTTGTTAACTTTCTTAACACTGTGCTAGTGTTACTCACTGTCATGAGAAGTGAGAAGAGACAAAAAAGCTGCAAAAAATTTGTAGTGAAGCCCTTGGTATGACCAGAAGTCTGACTCTCTACAGGGAATCAGACAATCAGAGAGAAACTCACCTCCATGGACTATGATTTGTCTGTGATTTGTTCACGTCAGTCTTGAGGCATTTCTGAATAAGGAGACTTCCGCTGTAAGCTAAAGGAGAGGCTCTGAGCAGGAGATACCATAGTATCTTCTTCATAATGATGGATGTGAAACCCATGGAATTCATGAAAGGTGAGCCGCGGTTTTTGCATCATTGGGATGACATTTGAAGTAATTATTTTAATTAATTTAAACCCCGTTTAGTGAAGCACTTAAGCACTGTTTGTAAGTCTAGTCACTCAATATTTAAGCACATTCTTAACAACTACTTTGCAGAAATGATAACTAAAACACTGACCTCTAAGAAGCAGTCTCCCAGCATTTGCTAAATGAGAGGTGAGTAAAAATGTCTGCGCAGAGGACTTTCTCCCCTCCCCTCCCCTTCCCCTTCCCCTTC
>VXBA01003084.1:414935-637122 GCA_013399895.1 Serilophus lunatus | reverse complement strand
TTCCTTCTGCTGGACAGAGGTTGGCTAAGAATACATGAATCTTGGAGAGCTGTACTTTTCTCCCTTTAAACAAAACAAAAACAAAACCCCCAAAATAAAACCCCCAAAAAGCATTGTTAATACAGATGAGCAATAAACTGATGTTTTGCTATGTAGCCATATTCAAAGTTCAAATTTCAGGCAAGTATATGGATACTTCTTTAAGTGCTCATGCCTAGTTCTTCCACTGCTATCTGCTATCCACACCCTTTTATCAGCAGCAAGCCCAGAAATGCAATTGTAGCCCATGTAATGCCTTTTTCAATGTTGGTGGCCTATGGCTCTTATTGTGATTGCCTAAAAATAAGCAACCTCTCACACTGAAAATCACTGGTAGTATATTGAATCAAGTTAGATTTTGGATTAAGGAGCCAGTGAATTATGACTGATTACCTTTTCAAAGTAACTTTCACAGCAGGCCTGGGGGACAGATTGTATTAAAACATTTTCAATATATAGTTTGATACTTTGAAAAAGAGAAATGTGGCTAACCTGTGGCCTGGTGATGGAAAAAGTGTATTAATTTGCCCAGGCAAATGTCTCTAAAACAGTGTATAAATAGCCCTTTGCGTTAATTCAAAGTGAAATGTCAGTGTTTCATAATTAATGGTACTATGCTGAGATTCAGCTTCAATAGCTCACTACTGGTTCAGTTAACATCAGGTCCAAAACCTGTCTTCCTGTCTTCTGAACCTTGAGTCTTTGGGAAAACCTTTCCTTTCTGCTTGGATTTATATTTGTTTATACTAGATGAATTATTTATGATAATTTCAGTGCAATTTACTGAGTTAAGAGAATGTGAAATACTCTGTTGTCGAAGTGGTTTACTCGCATCTTCTTGAATCTGATCAGCTTGGCAGGAAAATGAGGAAAAATTCTTGCTACTCAGGATGTGAGAACCTAAAAGCTGTTTTCTGGTTTCTATCTGGTGACATCTAATCTGATGGCACTATTAATCAGTCATAGAATCATATAACTGTCAGGGTTGGAAGAGATCATTAAGATCATCAAGTCCAATCTTCAACCCAGCATTATCACTGCCACCCTTAAACCACTAAACCATATCACCCAGTGCCAGATCCAGACACCTCAAACACCTCCAGGGATGAGGGCTCCAACGCCTCCCTGGCCAATCTATTCCAATGCTTGATCACCCCTAACAGTGTTGGTTTTGCTTTGTGTTGTTTTTCTGATGTCTAATCTGAATTTGTCTCAGTTTCAGACCATTTCCTTTAGTGCTCTCACTGCAGGCATGGTAGAAGAGACAGGCCTCCACCTTTCGGGTAGGTGTAGAGAGCAATGGGGCCCCCTCTGAGCCTGCTCTTCTTGAGACTAATCATGCTACCATCTTTCCAATAGTCACATCATATTAAAGGGTTGGAAAGAGCCTTTAATAAAGATGATCTAGTTCCAATACCACTGCCACAGGCACCTTCCACCAGAACACAGTGCTCAAAGCCCCATCCAACCTGTCCTTGAACACTTCCAAGAGCACCCATAGCTTCTCTCAGCAACCTGTGTCAGTGACTCACCACCCTTACAGTAAAGAATTTCTTCCTTATATCTAAATTAAATCTGCCCTTTTTCAGGTTAAAGCCTTTCCCCCATACCTATCACTACATGTCCTTGTAAAAGGTCCCTCTTCAGCTTTTTTGTAGCCTTCTTTAAGCACCTAAAGGCCGCCATAAGCTTTCCCTGAGGCCTTCTCTTCTCCAGGCTAAACAATCTCAACTCTCCCAGCCTGTCTTCATAGAAGACATGTTCCAGCCCTCTGATCATCTTGGTGTCCCTCCTCTGGACTCATTCTAACAGGTCCAAGTTGTTCTTATTTTTAGGGCCCCAGAGCTGGATACAGTACTTCAGGTGAGGTCTCGTTAGAATGGATTAGAAGAGGAGAATCACCTCCCATGACCTGCTGGTGACACTGCTTTTGATGCAGCCTAGGATATGGTTGGCCTTCTGGACTGCAAGCACACATTGCTAAATCATGTTGACCTTCTCATCAACCAGTATTCCCAAGTCCTTTTCCTCAGACCTGCTCTCAATCCATTCTCTGCCCAGCCCGGATTTTTGCTTAGAATTGTTCTGTCTCATATGCAGGACCTTGCACTTTGCCTTGTTGAACTCCATGAAGTTCACATGGGCCCACCTCTCAAGCTTGTCCAAGTCCCTCTGGGTGGCATCCCTTCTCTCCAGCATGTTGACAGCTCGGTGCTGTTGGCACATTTGCTGTGTGTGCACATTCATGTCACCAACAAAGATGTTAAACAGTCATTTGAACTCCTTACCCTATAAAGACCTGCTGTAAAGTAGCAAATTATTCTGAGTTGTGAGGCTGGAGCTTTGCTGCTGGCCATCCCTGTCTCGCTCCCTAATTTGGGATATCTCATTCAACTTGCTCCCAATCCTCTTCCACACTGAAAATTTTACTGAACTTGACAGATACACAGCTACAAAATGGTGAAATGGGAGATAATGTGATTCTTTCTGCCCTAGTTATTCCTTAAGCATAATTTGGGAACTGCTCACCTCCTTGAGAAGAAAAAAAACCCAAAAATCAAAACCCAAACGATAATGAGATTGTTATAGATGAACAAAAATGTTATATACGTGTAAAATGATCTTGCTAATCAACAGAGCTCACTCCCCGCTGGAGGAAGCTCCAGAAGAACAACAGAAATCATTACCGTGCTGGTAGGAATGATTAATTAGGAAAACTGCATTAACTGCTTCTACTAATACTCATTAGCATTTATACATTGTAAAATCCACTAAATGTATGTGTAAATAACTTTCCTAAAGTGACAAGTAAGGGTGCCTGAAGGGTGAAACATGATGTTACTCTTTTTTTCCGCTTGTGTGGGTTTTGCATTTCAAGAAATGCCTCTGCATTGGCTAAGAAAGCCAGTAAGAGGGAATAGGAAGAGGACACATGGGGACCTGAGACAGGTTTCCCTAAGAGCAAATGAAAGCTGTATTCCTGGGCACATTTTAATGGGGCTAAATGGGATAGTGGAAGATGGGATTAAATCCAGAGTACTGCTACCAGGCAGAGTGTGGGTGTGGACAACACAGCCCTTTAGAGCCTCAGGAAAACACTATGAGGAGTAGGATCTCTCCCTCCCAGGATTAAGGTGCAGAGTTGGACACCTTCTGGTTCTATTTAGGAATGGAGCAGCAGAAGCAGACACACTCAGAAAGCATCTGGATTGGTCCAAATGATATCTGTTAATGCCTTTTGTTCCACAATACGAATTTCTGGGTAGAGGACTTTCAAATAATTTGGTTTAAATTTAGAAAATGACCATTCAGTTATCAGAGCAGTTGAAAATTATAATGAAATGGAGCCCAATAACTCCAAAATACTGGTCAAAAGATGATTATCTGTGTAATATGTGTTTTCTGGAGTTCATGTGCAATTATCAGACACTATTTTTAGTCTGGGTTTCAGGAGAGTTGTGTTTAGTTCTTGGCTCTGCCACAGACTTCCTGCATGACCTTGGGCAAATCGGTTTCTTTCTCAGTACCATCTGCAGCATAATACACTTTCCTCCCACTCTAAATTTGTCCTGTTGATGCAGATTATGGGCTTTTTGAAATAGGACATCTCCTTTCTGTATTCATTTAGTGAGTGACATAGTGATGCTCTGAACTTGTGACTTCTAAGTAGCTTTTTAATGCGCAAGATCACCTTCCATGACCAATGCAACCAGGTGGTAGATGTAAAATCATTAACTCTATTGTAAATTTTAGACAAAGATGGGTTTTGTTACACTCTTCCATTCTAGAACTTTTAATTTCAGCTGCTAAATTTTACAAGCAGTTTTTATTTTTTCTTCTCATTTTTCACAGTGCAGCCCATGCCCTTTTGCTTTGTGGTTATTACCTTGGCCCTTGTGATTAGTGTGGAGTTGCTGGTTGGTTTTGTTTGCTTACTTGTTTTTTAACCTTCACACCAAATTACAGCAGCAGATTGCCTGGGGCAGGAGTGTTTTATGGAATCAGTGACAGGCACCGGTCCTCACGCGGATCTTCTTACCTGTAGTTTGGTCTAGCAGTTGTGACCTGCAGGCAAGTGAGGAAGCAAGGACAGAGTGAAAGAGCAACAGACTAGAAAACAAACAAACAAAGCTCTTGCAGAGGACAGAATGGCTGAGGGTAACCATTGTTTAGAAAACAAAGGATGTGAAAGTGATTTCTCTCTCTCTTGAATGAGATACCAGGTGAGGCAGGGGCCTAGCCTCCACCGCTACTGAAGGAAACAGATGATCAAACAGGTGTTTCATCACAACATCCTGTTAAAATAGGCAGAATGAGAACTTGGATACCAATTCACAGGCACAGAAGGCAGTATATATATTTCCTCCCTGCTAAAGCCAAAGGGAGCAACTCTTTGGACAGGTGTAGTTTTCACAGCAGTGTCACAGACTATCAGAGATCTACGGCTCAGCCGCATCGTTGTGCTCCCAGGCCGGTTGCAATCGGGCTGGTTCCCCGGACTCTGCCCTCGGGGCTTCCCGGGCGGGGGGCTGCCCAGGGGCAGGGCTCAGGGTGCAGCCGAAACTACGCCGAGCCGGACGAAGACGGGAGCGGCAGCCGGTGAACGCAGAGCCAGCGCTCCCTGCCCGCCCGGCGGCAGGAGAGGACCGGGGACCCCCGAAAGGAGCGCGGAGGGGGAGGGAGTGTCACCGGACGGCCCGGCGCCTTGCCGGCAACGGATGACCTTGGGAGAATTCCCTGGAGGACAGATGTTTGACGGCGTCCCCTCGACAGCCCCACGGCCGAGTCCGGCCGGTGGGAGCCCCGCGGCGGGCGGGGCTGGGGCTGGGGCCGGGGCGGTGGCGGCGGCGCGGTCCCTCCCCGCAGGCGGGAGGCGGGAGCGGGCTGCGCTCCCGGCAGGCTGCGCTGGGCTGTGCTGAGCTCGGCTCGGCGCCGGGCGGGGATTGCCCCACTCGCCTCCCTGCCTCCCTCCCGCCACAGCCCCAGCGGCGCCCGAGGCGGCATGGAGATCTGGCGCGGGAGGCCGCGGGGCAGCGCCTGCAGCTGAACCGGCCGGTGCGTACCCGCCTGGGGCCCGGGGAGGGGCGCGGAGGGGATGGCGGGGAAACTTTCCGCCGGGCAGAGTCGCCGGTGCGCGGGGGCGCCGGAGGCTGCGGCCGCGGCTCGGGGAAACTTGTGCCTCGGGGAAACTTGTGCCTCGGGGACTCCGTCGCGGCACCGTCCCCGCACTGTCCCCGTGTCCCGCTCCCGTCGCCGCTCTGCGCCCTGTCAGCGGCCGGTCGCGCTCCCGCCTTGCCCTGCAAGGTGCAGCGGCGGGCGGCTGCGTGGGGTGCGCTCCCTGCTTCTCACCGTGGTTTAGCTCTCGCACAGGCAGCACCTGCGTTTTCACGTTTGAAAATTTTCCTCGATGCCTTTTAAATTCTATTTATTTATTTAAACTTGCGGCAGGGAGCGGGCGAGGGCAAGAGGAGTGTGTGCGTGTCTGTCGCTGCTCTTCAGCTGCAGTTGCTCTTGGCTGATCAGCCTGGGGACTGGCTGCAGCTGCTTGGGCTGGGGAGGAACGCATGTTACCGTATTGCTGTCTGTCTGTCTACCTACCTATCTGTTTTTTCCTGAATGTTTTTAGGAAGGAGGGCTCGCCTTGCCCTTCCCGTTCACAGGCTCCGGCGCCGGGGCGCTGGTTGGAGCTGGGAGAGCGCCGTGTCCGGGGACAGCGGGGGCAGCAGCCGTGTCCCCCCGCCCCTGCCGGGCTTTGCCAGGGCGGTCGCTCCGGGCTCCGCGGAGCGGAGGTAGTAGGGGTCCCATCCCTCCCACGCTGTCGGGGGGTGCCCTCTGCGTCCCGAAGATGCTTGAAGCTCGGACCTTGTATGGGTGTCTGTGAGTGTGTGTCCGTGTAAGTACGTATGTGTGCAAGGGCTGGGGCATGCCTGGGATTTGCATCCATGGGAAGGCAACCTCCTTCGGCTGGGGATGAGTTAAACGTGGCTCGCCCTGCTCTAACTTCTCCTAATAAAGGAAGTGATCCAGCCTCCCCTGCCCACTTTTTGAACCTTGCTGGATTATTTGCAGGAGGAGAAGAGAACCTTGCAGCTCCAAGGAACGCATCAGTGGGTGTCTTTTCACTCTTCTTATTTATTTTTTGTTATTATTGTCTGTGGGGGCTTTGTGCCCTTACGTTGTTGTCGGGAGGATTGAGGGTTGTCGAGTGTCCGTAGTCCCACATCCAATTAAAATAAATAGAAGCAAATGGGACATAAAGGCAAGTCAGCGCTGGCATCCCGGCAGAGGCACTAAAGCATCAAGTTTGGTTAAAAGGCAGGGACTGGAGGAAATGAATGCTTCTCTTTGTACTTATTTGTTTTCTGTTTGCAGCGCTGTCAGACAGCTTAGCGAGGTGCATCGTTTGGTCAGGATTCATGTGTTGTTAACCAACCTCTGTCCAGCAGAAAGAAAAAAAGAAAGAAAGAGCAAGTCCTCTGCACAGGCTTTTTAACTCCTCTCTCATTTAGCAAATGCATTGCTTTATGAAATTTGGGTTGAGTTCTCAGGAATTAAAAATCAGGAGAGGGTGAACTGTGAGGAATGCATGGCAGAGTTGCTACACCATTTCCTAGTTGCTGCCTGGTCTCTGTGCTGAGGGCTCATTCCTGGTCCGCAACAGTTGTGGGGAGGGTGTAAGCATTAGCTGGAAAAGCAGAACAAGGCAAAAAAGCCTAGCTAGTTCTTTTTTTTTTTTTTTCTTCCTACTGACATTCAGAGGGCTGATCTTTCAGTTTAAAAAAAAAAATTACTTTTGTTGCTGGGAGAGGACTTGGTGGTGGATGCAAGGAGGGAAGGAATGATTCCTCTGGAGCCAGCCTGCCTTTGGTCGGTGCTACTGAGAAAGTGCTTACAGGTGTGATCTTTGTGTTCCAAAAGCACTGGAGTCTTGCTGAGAGAGCCAGGTAGGAGCCAATGTACTGCAGGGCTGTAAAGTATGGATATCCCTCCATATGCTCCTTTGGTGGTGCTACTGTTGTAGAAAATCAGCAGGTTGGCTGTATTTGCCTTGATGCAGCAAATAATACTTTTATTTATTTTTGTTCCTGGTTTATTTTTAGACTTAAATCTTAACATAGAATCTGGTGGCATTATAATGACTGTGCTCGTAGCTGTGTGCTGATGGTGTGCAGGATGATTCCTGAACTGTGTGTTCTGTTACTGTGGTGTTACCGTGTGTGCCGGAGAGTGATGGGATATAGCCCCCCCAGTTTCTCTAAGTGCTGGCTTGCTCGTTTCTGACACAAGGGCCTTCTGTTCCATCAGGTTACGTTGTCGTGGCTCCTACCATGTTGCACTGTTGTGACCTGATGTACTCTGGTGGGTTCTGTCGCATCCAAGGAAATGAGCAGTTAAGAGAGAGTTAGGACGTTTAGCCATTGCTTGTTAGGAGCAGTTTGTAGCTGCTGTTCCACTACATATACATATCTGTGCTGGGTTCTAAAATGTCTTCTGACACTTGCCAACTGCAGTACTGCTTGTATTTACAGACAGGTTTTCCTGAAGGACAGAAAATTGGTTAGCACAAGGTTTGTTTTAGAGTGGTGTGCCAACATGAAACATCATGCTTCTGGATGCAGGTTTGAATCCTTTATGGTTCGGCAGTGTCTTAAATTTCTTAACTGTTTGATGAGTATTTGGTTGCTTATGTGAAGGGTTTCATGACTTCTGCCTGCAGTTCATAACACAAAAGCTCTTGGCAGTGTTAAGACCCTTATTGTGCTGGCTAGAAGTCCCAAGGCAGAATGGGCAGGGACTCAAAATCGCTGCGATAGAGGTGAAATCCTGGCTATGCTGACTTCAGTGGGAGTTTTGCCATAGATGACAGTGGGCCAAAGCTTCAATCCAGAAGTAGTTCTCCCTTCTTGTTGGTAATCCTAGCGTATGCTTTAGGGCAGCTTTTGCTTTTCTGCTGCCACCCAGACTGTGTCTGTTAGGCAGAGAGAAAAGAAGTCTCTTTGGATGTCATGCTGTGCCTTTCACAAGCACAGCATTCCTGGGAAGGAAATCAGGGCAGATAGGAGTGGAAACAAAACCATGCTGACTGTCTTGTTGCTTGTGTCCCGAGTCATTCCCAGGAACATGGATCAAGAACTCTGAACTGAGCACAATTAGCTTCTTGAAACTGCAGAGGAGGATCTGTCAGTGACTGCAGCCAGTGCGTCTCCCAGTCCCTGCTTCTGCATTTGCAAATTATTGGTTTAGTGACAGACATTCAATATGTGAAGCAATAGTACATTCATTAATTCAACCCTACTTAGCCTGAGTACACTGAGTGAGTTTTCTATGTATATGTGATCTGGTGAGCTATTCTCAGAGACACTTCATATATCCAGCATCCAGATAAATTTTTATGTTAAATGACAGTGACAAATGGGAAGTGTTTGATACTTTTTCCATGACTTGGAAGGTATGTGTTACAGAATATCAGAATATGCATTCAATCGGTGCTGATTGAAAGCTGGTCCAGGTCATGGACATTTAATATAAATGGTCTTTTCAACAGAAATGTGTTGCTTCAGTTTATTATATTCAGTAGAATAGAAGAGGGTTTGTTAAGATAGAATAAAAATGTTGACTGATATCAAAGTACTTGAATCTGTCTGATTTTATTTTTTTTTTACAGTGGAAACACTTTGGTGTCTGTAATTCCAGTGCAGACAGTCTTATTCTACGGTACATTCTTCTACAATGCACTCACACTAGACTTTTAGGTATTTTGCTCATGTATGATGGCAAAAGTAATAAAAAGACAAATTAATGTGAAACTGAATAGACTGTCTTTGTATGTGCATTCTTGTGTTCTTTAGGAGACTTAAATAAGGAGAGTATCTTTAAAGATGTATAATTTATAATTGTTAATGTCTCTTAGCATGTTTGCTGTGAGTATTGTGCATCTAAACCAAAACAGTACTAATTCTTATTTAATTTAGAAAAGTGTGTAGGCCTTATTTTGTCCCGGAATAAAAAATTATAGATACTGTAACAGGCATCATATTAGACCCTGAAGTCATTCAAGTCATTGACACTTGGATTTATATATCAAGGGCAGGTAAGTTTTGGGCACTGTTAGTACTGTCAGGATGCAAAAGATGGCAGTGCTGTGAAGAGGGATCTGAGCAAACCTCGCTGGGCTGTTCAAACCAGTGCTCTGGAATCTGTGTGGTCTTCCAGGTTCTGGGTTTGTGGTTTGCTTTTTTTTTGTTGGGGAAAAGTGCAACTCAGTGAATTGATGATAATCTTTATAATACTCTTTGCTCTGTATATTATCTAAACCCTAAATACTGTATTCTCTTTAGTGCTTGAACTTGAGGGCTGAGCTGGAGGCAGGACTTCCTGGTTGATGGACTAGAATATGCATCCAGTGGTGGTGTGAGAGGCACACTATTCTTATCTTGCTTGCTTGTCTTAACTTCCTATGCAGTGCTACAGGCTTGAGGGAGAGTGGCTGGAAAGCTGCCCACTGGAAAAGGACTGGGTTTTACTGGTCGACAGTGGCTGAACAGGAGCCAGCAGTGTGCCCATGTGGCCAACAAGGCCAATGGCATCCTGGCTTGTATCAGCAATAGTGTGGCAGCAGGACCAGGGTGGTGATTGTCCCCCTTCACTCAGCACAGGTGAGGCTGCACCTGGAATCCTGTGTTCACTTTTGGGCCCCTCACTCCAAGAAAGACATTTTGGTGCTGGAGCGTGTGCAGGGAAGGGCAATGGAGTGGTGAAGGGACAGGAGCACAAGTCTGATGAGGAGCTGACGAGGGTGTCTAGCCAGGAGAAAGGAAGGCTCAGGGGAAGCTTTATCACTCTCTACAACTACCTGGAAGGAGGTTGTAGCCAGGTCATGGTTAGTATCTTCTACCAAGTAGAAAGCCTATGACAAGGGGAAATGATATCAAGTTGTGCCAGTGGAGATTTAGATTGGATACTAGGAGAAATTAATGTATAAAAAAGGCTGTCAAGCATTGGAAGAGGCTATCCAGGGAAGTGGGAGTCACCATCCCCAGATGGATTTAAAAGAGGGGTAGATATGGCAGTTGGGAATGTGGTATTGTGGTAGTGTTGGATTAAGGCTTGGACTTGGTAATCTTAGAGGTCTTTTCCGATCTAAATGATTCTGTAAAAACTACAAAATACAGGTTATTTTGGTTGAAATTGGTGTTGTGTGGGATTGGTAACAAAGCTACCACTGATGTGAAAACTTCCTGATTTCACTCTTTTTTTCATGAAAGAGTCAAGAGCAGACTTTGAGTGGGATTGTGGGGATGTAGACAGATATAAGGCTTTGTTTTGGAAAATTCTCCGTTGTCTTATTGAGCTGTTGTTGTTTTTGCTGATGTTCTTGGTGTATAAGCCTGGTTACTGTAATAATTATACCTAAACGTATCTGTGCCTGTACTGCCTGTCATCCACAGTAAATCAAAGGCATGGACCCCCCAGGCACTTAGAACAAGTTAACGCAAATGAAAAACACCAGTGGCTTTGCCTGAGAGAAAACAATATTTTATTTCTTTCTCCTAGCTGATGACACTACTGATTGTATGGCTTTCAGTTCATGAGTGTAACTTCCTTTGACATCAGTGAGCATTGGCTTGATCATTGCATGTGTTGGAACATAATGCAGCCTCTGCCACAAGGGTTCGGTGGTGCTGTCCTTCTGCTCCTGTTGCCTGCTGGGCAAGATAAGAAAATGAGACAAATACAGAGGTGAAGGCAGAAGCAGCTTTACTGGTGATGTCCGATGTTCAAAAGAGAAAAATCATAACAATCTCTTCATTTTTATAACCTTGTTAGTGCCTACACATCATATTATCCAACTAAAGTCCATCTTACTACTATGCCCTTTAAATGTCCAACAGAATTGTCTCCTGTTACCTGTCTCCTCCCAGGCCTGCCTCTTGGTAGGCCTGGAAGCCTAACTCTGTTTTGATTTACTACCCCTCTTATCTGTGCAGAAGAATGCAATCGCACTGGAACACAGGCTCTTCTGGATCCTTAATATTCCAAGCTACCCAGCTATCTAGCTAGAGTGAATTCCCTAAAATACTAAGCATACCCCTTAAGGCATCACTCCCGCAGAGTCCACTGCTCCATCCCTTGGCTGCAGAGCTGGTCAGAGAGTTGTGGCAACATATGGAGTGACTCCTCTGGACTGAAATCCTCCTTCCTTCTCTACTACCTAAGTAGATTTCCCCCTGCTTTTAAAAGGCATTCCTGATTTTTAAAATAGTTTTAAATTTTTAAATGGATTTAGCAGCCCATCCTGAGATGTACTGGGCTTTCCAGGTGGGTAGCTATTGACAGGCTGAGTTAGGACACTTCTGTCTTCAGTGGAGCTGGTGGTGGGCTTTAATGCTGACTGTGGTAAGAGTTGATTTTTGGACCATTAAGAGCTCTTGAAATTCTGCCCTGAAGCATTTCCAGCTTCTTAGCTTGGTCCTGCAGAGCAGCAGGGGAGGGGGAGATAGTTTTGTTCACTTCCTGTAGTGTTGGTGAGAAATGTTCTGTCACCAGCACTGGAAATGCACAACACAACTTGCCTCTGCTTGCACTGTGCAAACCGGCCATAAATAATGTTTCTTCCATGTCTTTGCAGACTTCAAAGATTATTCCATCTGTTGCAGGAAGCCTAGTGAGAGAAGGTAGCTGCAAGTTTAATTGTAGCTTCAGGACTTTAGCTCAATCAAAATCTAAACAATCTGATAAAATTACAGACACTTGAGTGTTGTTAAAGGTTAAAAGTGAGCCTTCTTCAGAACAACTATTAATGCTTTACATCTTAAAATCAAGGAGCTTATTAATATTCATAAATAACGCTGAGCATTATATTTTTGCCTTCAGACCATCTGAGCACTTTACACAATAGTGGAGATTGTATTTGATAATAAGTGCACGTAATGACAGTATAAATGTCAGTTTTGCTATCAGATGTGTTGCATTGGTATTTTTAATATTAAACATGATTATGTCCTACATTGCTTAAACAAATCGTGGCACCCAGAGTCTTAAGAGGATGCCTTTGCATTCTGCCCCAGGGTGAAATTGTTTGTTGACTCTTCATATTTCATGGAATTCTAGAATGGTTTGAGTTGGAAGGGACCTTAAAGATCAGCCAGTTCCAGCCCCATGCCATAGGCAGGGACAGCTTCCACTAGATCAGGTTGCTCAAAGCCAATCTAATTTGGCCTTGAACACTTCCAGGAGTGGGGTATCCACAGCTTCTCTGGGTAACCTGTTCTGATGCCTCACCACCCTCACACTAAAGAACTTCTTCCTGGTATCTAATATAAACCTACCCTCTTTCAGTTTTAAGCAGTTACCCCTTGTTCTATCACTGTGTTGTAAAAACTCCCTCTCCAGCTTTTTTGTAAGCTTCCTTTAGGTACTGGAAGGTGCTAGAAGTCTCCCAAGAGCATTCTCATGTCCAGGATGAACAGCCTGAATTCTCTCAGCCTGTCTTCATCTGGGAGGCATTCCACTCCTCTGATCATGGCCCTCCTCTGGACTCATTCGAACAGGTGAATGGTTTTCCTGTGCTGAGAGTCACAGAGCTGGAGGCAGTAGTCCAGGTGAGGTCTCATGTGAGCAGAGTAGAGGGGCAAAATCACCTCCCTCAACGTTCTGGCCATGCTTCTTTTCGTGCAGTGCAAGGTATGGTTTGCTTTCTAGGATGCCAGTGCCCATTTCTTGCTTAAATTCAGTTTTTCATCCACCAACACCCCCAAGTTCTCTTCAGGGCTGTTCTCACTTGATTCTTGGCTCAGTCTGTCTTTGTGCTTAGGGTTGCTCAGGCTCATGCACGACCTTGCACTTGGTCTTGTTGAGCTTCATGAGATTTGCACAGGCTTACCTCTCAAGCCTGTTCAACTCACTCCGGATGGCTTCCTTTCCCTCCACAGTGTTGACCACACTACGTAGCTTGGTGTTATTAGCAAACGTGCTGAGGGAGCCCCAATCGTACTGTCCACGTTGGTGACAAAGATGTTAATACTGGTCCCAGTACTAATCTCTGAGCAATGCCACTTGTCACTAGTCTCCACTTGAACATCAAGCTGTTAACTGTGGCTCTTGGAGTGTGACCAGCTGGACAATGCCTTATTCACCAAGTGGTCCACAGGTCCATTGAACAAATCTCTGCCTCTCCAGCTTAGAGATAAGGATGTTGTGTAGGACAGTGTCAAATGCTTTGCACAAGTCCAGGTAGGTGGTGTCTTGCTTTTCCTTCATCCACTAATGCCATGTCTCCAAAGTAGAGGGCCACCACATTTGTAAGACATCTTTTGCCCTCCGTAAAACCATCTTGTCTGTCACCAATTACCTCCTTATTTTCCTTGCATAGTTTCAAGGAAGATCTTCATGATCTTGCTGAGTACAGAGGTGGCACGGACTGCCCTGTAGTTCCCTGGGTCTTCATTTTAACCCAGCAGTGGGAACTTCATGGGCTTGCCATGAGTTCTTAGATATGATGGATAGTGGCTCAGCCACTTCCTTGGCCAGTTCCCTCAGGACCTGCAGATGCAGCTCATTGAGTCTCATGGATTTGTGCACCTTCAGGTTCCTTAAATGTTCTTGAATATCATTTTCTCCTGCAGCAGGTGGTTATTTCTTTTCCTGGTCCCTGGCTTTGCCTTCAGTGACTTGGACAGTGTGACTGGAGCACTTCACAATGAAGATGGAGGCAAAAAACTCGGTGAGTACCTTAGCCATTTCAATATCCTGGGTAACCAGGTTTTGTTTCATTCTTGAGAGAGACCACATTTTCCCTAATCTTCCTTCTATCGTTGGCATACTTATAGAAGCTTTTCGTGTTGCCTTTTGAGTCTCTAGCCAGATTTGTGTCAGTTCTTTAGCTTTTCTAACCTGCTCCCTGGCTGCTCAGACAATCTCTCTGTATTCCTTTCAGACTGCCTGTCCTTGCTGGCACCTTCTGTAAGTTTCTTTTTTGTGTTCAGTTTTGTCCAGGAGCTTCTTTTTCATCCATGTATCTATATCTAAGTAATTAGTTAATAATTTTGAGATTTACATGTGTGGAGTGGATTTAGTTTAGTTGTTTGTTTGGGGTTTTTTTGTTGTTTTTTTTTTGAGGTATGATTTCATGTGAAGTAGAGTTGCCAGCTTGTGTTGGGATGACCTAGCTTTATGGATTTTCACTGTAGTGCAATGCAATGATGGATATACTGGTAGTCAATAAACTCAGAGCTGAGGTTTTACATAGACATTTTTTTCCAGAGGCTTTCTGTGATATCTTTTAGTCAAAAGTCAGACACCGCTATTCACCATTAGCATTTTCAGGGAAGCATAATTACTGGTTTCATTTAGAGAATAACAGCCTTTTTCTTTGTTCTTGCACTTTGGGGGGAAAAAAATAAAAAGCAGCATTTTCTGTTTCTGCTTTGCCCTTGATAGTGGGTGTCTGTATTGTTGTGGTCCATAACTAGAAAAAGGCTATACTGCCCAGAAGGAAATGTTCCCTTGGCAGAGAAGCTAAAGGATTGGCTAGAACAACAGTAGCGGTAATTATTACTATTGTTGTTTTAAGATGGAGGTTTTCATTCAGGGCCAGGATGCAGAGTGAAAAGGCAGCTGTTGCTTTCCAGCAGCCAAAAGTCTTCCATGTTGTCATATACTGAATAGCTGGAGGGTGACATGAGAGTGGCAGTGTGATGGTAAAGCCTTCTGGCACTTCTGCCACTTGCCTGGACCCAGGAGGCTGGATAATTCTGAAGTTCTTGTGAGTTTTCATGGAGCAGACTGGTTTTAAGTCTTATCATTGACCTTCCACGGGTGAACACAGGTCTCTCCAAATGTGTGAGCTTTGGATCGCCTTTGATGCATTGGACAAGGCTTTTCCATCCTGCCTTGCTGCCTTGTTCAAGCTGCTGGCTTGCTTCCCTCGGCTTTGCACGACAGCATCTGTTTGGGAGGTTCTTTACCCAGCATAGTTTGTGCAGGGAATATTTAAAGATGCCCACAAGGCTCCTTTGGTGCGGTTTACTGCATTAGTAAAAAGGCATTTTGATTCAGATCATTAGGACTACAGGCAAGTTTTCTGTGTTCTTTTGCAGCCATATTGTGAGGTCAGGAGTAAATGGTGAGGCATGTATGCTGGTGTCAGGGCTTTGGGAATTGACTCTTGCCAATATGTGATGCCTATGTTTGGCTGTGGTGTGTCTTTGGGTAAATTTACGTGGTGAGGTTTAGTAGGACTCAAGCTGGGTTCCGGTCCTCTGAGCTTTCACAGTGCATGCTTGAGCTCTGCTTTGGAGCAAACTAGCGGATCATGCTGACAGAGAAAGCCTGAAGGGCCCTGCTGGAAATGAAGCCTGTGATGATTCTCTATGGATTATCATGCTGTAGGGAAAAAGACCTGCATACCATGTTAAAGCAGCAGGATACAGAGTTTTGTTTCTTTCTGTCTGCTTCCTCAGCTGTTTCCAGAAGCTGCATTCTGAAACATCCTTTGAAGAGAGAAGGATGGATAGGGAACTTCAGCTATATTTACCCTTACTTTAAACTGGTTTATTGTTTTGTTTTTTTAAGCAGTCTTAAATATCCGAGATTTTCAGCATGGCTAAAACAACACAGCTAATGTCTTTGTTTGGTCTTCTTTGGCTGACAAGCCTAAAATATGCTTTTAGACTTTAGTTTTTCATTAGCTAACTATGTGCAAGCAGAAGGTATGTCTGGACATAGGTTCTGAGAGACAATGATGTACAAAGGATCTTGCTGAGACCGAACCAAATTTGACTCTTACCAAAATTTTGGCAACTTTGAGAATACTTCATCCTTTATGTTATTGGTTTGTTGGCTTATCTATAAAAATGAGGGTGATTGTAATAATAATCAAAGCAATTTTTCTACCTATTCCCAGAAACTTTGAATAAAGCATTGTTGTGATAGGCAGATGAGCTAAAGGAGTGTGCTTATTGAAAGAATTCAGATCACTTCTCTCACTAACTCTTCTGAAAGATTTTGTTTTGTTTTCGCAATTTCGCTCGTGCACAAATTCTTCTTAACCCAAGCTATCATAAAACGAATCTAGCGTTCCATCACTCCTGCAAATATAACAGTCTATTACAGATGCCCTACAAAGGATCCGTCTGCCCAGTGGACTGGCCTGGCTCACATCTGCATTAATAGGGTCTTGGGAAAAGGAGGAAATTTGAAGCATCCTGCAGTTTCTCTTGTGCATATAATTTGCCTTTATCCCTTTTGTTGCTTTTCATTTACTGTGTGTTCTTCTCCAGTGCCCAGTCACAGTGAGACATCCCCAGTCTGTGTACCAGTGTCAGAATTTAGCCTTTTACATCAAGTGTAATTTGTCTCTTGGTTGATGTGTCGTTGGAGCTGGAGGAGCATCATTTCTTATTTGGGCAGTCCTGTTGGATATGTCAACCCTTCACCTTGAGGGTTGGCCATGTGTTGCCATCCGGACCAAAATTACAGCCAGAGGTTGTTAACCCAAGTGCACTTGGTGGTTGCTGGTGCTCCCAAGCAGCTGAGAGCTTGCACTGTGTGCAAGCAGCTGTGTGCAGAAGGCAGGCTGGACAAGGAGCTTGTCATGGCCACAGAGCATGCTGTGCTCATGGCCATTCTTGCAGATGCCCTTCAGGGCTTATGTGGAGATAGGCACTGGCTTTAATGGGAATCATTATGCAGAAATTATGTAGGTCATTATACTGTGTAGAGTGTGAGTTCTAGAGCAGTGCACGTGTACATTGAGGATTGTGGCTGTTACTGTGGTACATCCTTACCATATTTAAATAATGTTGCTTCTACAGGTTTTGAAGTTCATAATAGGATTGGCCACCTTCAGGGTGTACTTTATGCGTGGCCTATCTTTATCGTGCTGATAGCGTAACTATATTTGTTGCTGAAGGTGAGCGGAAGTCCTGGTTTCTTCTGTCCTCTTGTTTAAGTAGTTCTTGGCATTTGTGGAATCATTTTCAATCCACCGCAGTGAAACTGAGATTAGAATCTGACTTTTTGGATTTCAGACAAAATGAATAGTGACTTCTCGTGAATGTTCATCTCCCTGCCAATAGAGGCTGGATGACTTAATCTCTGCATATATCAACATGTTGCTCAAATTTCACAGCAAAGTATCCAGGGCTAACTATAACAAATATTTAAAAATGTTAAGCCTGGGTTGTAATTTAAAACCTTTCTTGGTTATACACTTCTGAGTGTAATGGGAGTGACAGCTCAGGGCTGGATTTTAGGATAGCTTTATCTGCAGTAATATTTAGCTCTCGGTCTATCTAAAGCCAGAGCTGCCTGTGGCATGGCATTTGATCAAATATGCCTTAATAAAATTGGTGTGAGGTTCTTTATCCAAATAAAAAATGAAGCTTCTGAGAGTGTCTCCTTTTCAGATAGATACCTGTTAGGAAGTCCTAGGGTTGAAATCTGTGAAAATTACAGAGTTGGATTAACTCTGAATGTGTTTCCTGAGAGAGATGTGATCGATTGGTTTGCTCCTCCCTTCCTTCTCTTTGGGCAAAGCAATGAGCATGAGGCTGAAGCCCATCTTGTTGGTGGGCATGGGAGCAGAGCCCTTTACAAAATGATTGCTGAGCGGCTGTCATTTACAGAGCAGGATTTTAAAAGTAACCATCATGAAGAACTGCATGCCATACCTTGCAAATAGAGGTACTTCAATCTGCTTATTCCAGCAGGTCAACCCCAGGTGCAGCTAAGAGGAATCAGGTGGTTGTTGAAGTCTAATGCAGAAATGCCAGAGACTTAACTAATCTCTTTTTTGCAGTTGCCAGCCAGAGCACCTCATTTGCAGTAATGTTACTTTATCATGAGCCAAACAAAACCACAGAATTAAGCTAAAAACACAGCAGACTGTGGGTTTTAAAGCTATCAGTCAATCTGTTAATTTTAGAGAGAAACCTTTTTCTAGTTTGCTTTCCTGCACTGATTCTTTATTAGCTCTTAACATCTCTTTCGTGGCCATTCAGGAGTTGACTTTGACACTAGGTCACTGGAAAAACAACAGGAATGAGATGTGTGGGATTTGCCACCATTTACAAAACCAGTAGCTCTTTTTTCCCTATGAGTTTGCACACTGAGTTAGAGCAGACTTTGTGGCTGACTCTATTGTGAACATATAAAGGTTTGGCATCTTCTGTAATATCTAGACTTTCAAATCACCCTGAGATACTCACTTAATCATTACAGAATGAAACAATAAGTCTGCAGACTAACAGGCACTCCAAAGAAACCATTTTACCGTCCTTGCCTGTGTGCCGGGGTTTTTTCCCACTGGAACACTGAAGGGAATAAGTGGAGATTCTGAAACCAGCAAGTTTGGGAAATAACTCCACATTCATTTGGAAAGAGATATTACTGCCTATCACCTTCAAGTCTTGTATTGTAGAAGCCTGAAAAATCTCTGGGAATTGAGTTTTCAATGCAGGTGTTAGCTTGTCTCATCCCCAGCAGTAAGTCCCAGAACTGTATCTCCTGGGAAGGGATTAGTACCCAACCCTTATGCTCCATTTAAATGGACAAACCTGTGCTCCACGTGCAATGGTACTGCACAGACATAGGATCCTGATCTGTTCTAAGTAATAGCTTTCTTTAATGAGTTCCCAGAAAATATTTAGTATAACTTGCTATTTAGTGTGTGGGCGTTTCATAAGATGAATCTTTAGAAGGAGGTAGTTTATGGAGCAGTTTGATAGGAATGACTGATAATGAGTCAAAATGCTGCTAAGCAGCCCTGAACTGCTGCTGTCTGGTATGTTCTTGCTGCTTGTCACAGCCAGATCCTTCTAAAGGCTTGGTTGCACTGAGATACTGGAGACGCAGCTTCAGCCCACAAACATGTAATTTATTTCACTGATAAATATCAAAAGGCTTCATGAGTTAGGACAGGATCCTTACTCCTTAACTTTTAGAAATTAAGGAATCAAGTCAGAGGCAGGTGAATTGACTTTCTTCACAGCCACATAAGGGTTAGAGGTTGAGTGAAAAAAGGACCCAGCTGTCCTCAGGTTTTTGATAAGCAGCAGATCATGCTCAGCAGTTCTGCCAAAGAGGAGAAAGGCACAGTGAGGAGTTCCCTTTGAGTAGGGGAGCCTTTTACAGCTGGTGGAGCAAGGAAGAGACCAGTTCTGAGAGTAGTTCAGTGGTGTTGCAGCCCCCTAAGCTCCTTTGGTGTTCCCTCTTCTCCCTTTTGCCATAGGCTGATTGATAAACCTGTTTCCATTGAAACCTTTAATGTGGTCACTGGTTTTGTCTAGGAACAGAACAGCACAGAGCTGGGTCCAAGAGGTTTTTGATCCACATTCTTTTGCTACTGCCATTTGTTTTATGTTAATCGAGCTTGGCTGGAACAAAGAATCACTTGCATTTTTTCTGAGAAATTAAGCTTTGTGATTCCAGCCTTTGGGGTTCTCTTTCCTCTTGTAATTTAATTTAATTTGCATGGTCTTGGACTGTCCTTGTGCAGAGTGTGCGTTTATTTGTATAGCAGGGAGTACCCAAGGGAAGAGAGCAAAGAAGAGGAAATCCCAGTTTGCTGCCTCACTGCTCCTGAGTCCCTCCTGCAGCACAAGCCCTTTCTACATCCTTGACTGTGCATTGCGTAAGCTTTGCCCAGCACTGCAATGCTAACAAAGTCAGTCATGTCGGTAGGGCGCTGTGCATGTTGACTTAACTCAAGGTTTCCATCCCTTTCTTTCCTTTCCTATAAGAGACAATTACTAAGTAGTATTTCTCTGGAGAAAACTGATCCAGATTTTAAGGTGGTCAGACATCATCTATGATCTTTCACATAGGTGCAGTTTGTCCAAGTCCAGGGAACTGATGCCTGACCCCGAAGAAGACAGAGCTCCTTGTCATTATCAGAGCTAGAGATAAAGGAATTCCATACATGAAAGGTCACCTCACCTTGGTAACAGAGGCCTCTCTATGGTTAATGATAAGCACTTCCAGGTGGGTTTTCATTCCTCACTTCCTATGCATCAGGCAAGGTATTTGGGGTGGGTGATTCATCCTGTTTACAGTGATTACAGTGGCAGTGGAGCCGACTAATTTAGATTAGATTCATAACTTTCAGCTGGCTGAATCAGATGAGAAAAATTCCCCACTTAATGTCTTGGGTGAGTTTAGTGATGTCTAGCAGTGCTACCACACTAGTGTCTGCTAGAAAAAAAATACTGGTGAAAGAAAAAAGAAAGATGCTTCAGAAAAAAAAAATAAATGAAAGAGATTGTGTCACTGCTAGGTTCCTCTTAATTTGAAGATCCAGGATGCTTAGCAATTACTAATGTGCTTTCTGGAGATTTCTGCTATTGAGAGCATGTGAACAGTGTTTTGTGGAACTTTTGGATGAAAGTCCTTGATAAAGGTAAACATACTTAGAGACTGTGTAGTTGAGAAGCAACAATTAGAAAGAAAACAATAGCAGAAATTAAAAGAGAAAGAAGATTCTATTAATGCCTGTCTTTTTTGTAGCAAGTAGATCAGTGAGTTGAGAAGGGCCCTAAACAGGCTTGCAGTTCTCACACAGCAAGGTTGGAAGAAAGATGCTAAAGCAGAGGTGGTGATTTAATCAAGGGTTGGTTGTGTAAAACAGAGTACTGGATGTGTAGTCATAATTGCAGACAACATTTTTATTCTGATTTTGGAAATAAAGCTGGTGTCAGTCCTGCATTCCCATGCAGAGCTAGTCAAAACCATTGTCTGGGTTTTATGGATGGAGGGACTAAAGCAGATTAATTGAGGCCATGCAAGATTATTCTGTTGCACATGTGATTGCTGACCTTGGTGTGAGGCACCATCTCTGTGTGTGTCCCATGCAAGGCAAACCGTGCCACTGCCTGGGTGGCAGAAGGACCGAGTGTCCCCCTGCGCTGGTCACAGGGTGTGCAGCAGGAATTGTGCCCCAATTCAGGGACCACAGAAAGCCATTTGCGTGATGAGCAAGTGACGACATGAATTCCCTCTCCCCAGTGAGAATAAGGGTAAGAGTCCAATTATATTGCACATAATGAGGGACTAAGAGGGACTCGTGTTTGGCAAGGCAAAATGGGAGTGTTCTCTTGCTTCCATTTTGCACTGGAAAGCCTCATTATTTAGTTATGTGATTGTGAATAAAGTAGTGGCTCTTGAGGTTTGAAGTGCTGGAAAGGAGTGAGTGATCATCATGGTATAGTTGGGGATCACATAAGGTAGAGTAGGAAAAGGGTTATTTGGGATCTGACCATATAACTAGCTTTTTTGGAAACATCCTAGTGATAATGGAAGAGTAATCCATGGGGCAGTGTATGGACATGTCAAGAATCAAGTCTACTAGTATTAACCATTATTTATTTTGGTTTTTTGTTTTTTGTGTTTTTTTAGGAAAGAAAACTTCAAACTTGTCTTCATGCAAACTAATGTTTATTAAATAAGAGATTCAAATAATGACATTTCCATCTGGGCAACTTGAAACAACTGGAAGAACAGAACTGTTACTGCACAGGGATGGGATGCTGGTGCAATGACAGCAATGGGTGGGATATGCATTGATGGTGGTAAAGCAGGAGTGCTGTGGGGCTGAGTGGTGGTTACAGAGCTGCAGGAGGAGACTTATCAGCCCCCTGGGAAGCCCAATCTGCTCTCTCAGTGGAAAATATGGTGGGAAATCCTGAATGAGCCATTGTTGTGAAAATGCTTTAGGACCTCTAGTTTTTTACTAATGTTTGTTTGGTTGCTTTGGCTATGACAGAAAAGGATTTTCACCCCAATGGAATTGCTTAGGAGTATTTCTAAACTCAAGATTTTTTTTTTTCCATTGTTAAGTGACAAAGTGGAAAAAAAATAAGAGATTGTGATTGTGCATTGAAACTTGATAGTTATTCTCCAAACAGTTTAAAAATTTTTCATAAACTTGAATGAAATGCTTTAATAAAAAATAAGTGTGTGCATGCACAGAATTAACAAGCATCCTCATCTACTTTTTCTCTTTTTATTTTTGTATAAATTTACTTAATGCATAGAGAGACAGTAAGCTGTGTACCTGTTTCGTTATCACATTAATGAAGCTCGAGGTTGAAAGAAGATGAAGTTATAAAAATGAACTGCTTCATGGCATTGATTTCTCTAGACACTAACAAGGCAGATTTTGAGTGGAGATGACAACAAAGTAATATCTCTGTGGGCTAAAATGCCAAATTAAAGAAAATGTAAATAAATTGAGTCATCCTGTTACTTTTCAGGCTAAGGAAGTTACACAGACAGTTTCTAGAGTCTTCTAGAGGTATGTAAAGCTAGTGATACAGTACTATATTAATATGCAATACGTATTAAAATAATTTCTTGGTGTATTGCAGGTTTATATTTTGGAATGGGGAATTTCCCAGACAAAATAATTCTTAGTTTCATACACAGCTGTATGGCGGTATCAGTTGCAGGGGTAATGAAAGTGACTGTGACTAAAACATAAGTCCAGCCTTCTTCACGGTATCAAATGAATCCATAGAAGTGTTAGGATCCATTAATCAGAGTTATAAATTAAAAGAATTATTAAAGGTGTGAATGTGGCTCTGTTGCCTCCACAGGGAGGTGGCAGTCTGTCTCTGCCACAGGGACTTGTTTCTGCAGCCATCCTACAAGGTATTTTAGAACTACCTTGCTGTACAAATGTCTCTCAAAATAAACTTAATATTTTGGAGTGTCATATTTGTATATCTTGGTGGCTTTGTCAGCAACTGCAATGAATTTACAACGAAAAGGACATGCCCTTCTTCACTCCTCTCCATCGGTGCTTTGTGTTTAACCTGGGGTAATAACATCCAGCTGGAACTCATCTCACATTGCATGAGCTTCTTCAGGCTTGTTACTCCTCCATTATATCGTTGGGTATTTTCCCTGTTGTAAGCATGAGAGCATGTTTTTGCAGTAACATGAGCTTCAGGTGGTAGTGTGCAAATACCAGTGAAAAACTGGCCTAATAAAATCTCTAGTGTGACATGTTGCTGTCTGAGAGAAATTTTAGCTTTAATGTAAACTAAGCATGCAAACCTGGAGTCTGATATCACTGTAGCATTACTTCAGAACAGTATTTCACTTCAGGAGGAGTCGTTGTCTACTCAAGGCATAAAGATCATTATGTTATATGATTTGGATTTTATTTTGATGCAGTATGAGTATTTCTAATGTAAGTCCAGGTTGCAGTTAGGTTGAGATCTTCCTTTCTGTGATTGTTGCCTGATTTTACCTTTTGTAGCTTAAGCAAATCAGTGGTTGAAAAGAGCTCCAAAATATATTTTGGTTCTTTTTTCTGTCTTGCTTTTTGTACAGTACAGGTATCACCCATAATTTGTGACCTTATTCAGTCATCTGTGAAACTAATTTTTCAAGAATTTGTTTTAAGAGTTTGAAGGTTTTTCTCTTTGCCTGTTTTATGAATAACTGTTAGGTCACATCTGACTTTTAGAATTTTCTGATTGAATTTTCTTTATTTGGATTTTCTGATTAATTTGATTTACTTATTTCTGATTATTTGGATTACTGAATTTTTAAATTTTTTTTATTTGGATTTTCTGTTTTAGCATGTTCATTCTGATATAACTGGTCTAAGTTTGAAGGAGGCAGGGAGGTGATTTGACCTTTTTTTTTCTGTTTCTATGTTGGCCTCAGATTAATACAATTTTTTTTTATTACTTTCTGGAAATAGAAATATAGAGAGATAATACACCTATGGAAAAGTAATATCCGTCTGTAAGGAGGCAAGTAGAGAAATACATATCCTGCAGAAATGGAATATGTATTAGTTTACATTTCCTTCTGTATTTTCAGCTTTAAGAATTGATAGGGTGAGCTGTTGTTGGAAGCTTCTGGTTCATCTCATGTTTTTAAGGTCTGCTTTCCATTGCAGTCAGGGATACCTGCTCCACATTCAAGTTGCTAATTCTTGAAGCACAGGTTATTTTCCTTCTCATTAAATTTTTTTTTTATTTTGCAGTGAGAATAGCTTGCTTAAGATGCTTCTTTTGATCTTTGATAATGCCACAGACTCAGTAAGACTGCTAGCATAAAGTAGTGTTTATCTCATTTCACTTCTGCATCCATTGTTGATTGCACCTGAATAATATAACCCCCTTGCAAAAACTGGTTTAGTCTGCCGAGTCTTGATATGATGTTCAATAAGAAGCAAGTAAGTGCTTGCAAATTGCTCCCTGTCTGTAATTGGAAGGCTTCTTCATGTGTTTCTGTGATTTTATTTGCATTTATTGGCTTTTAGGCCTTTTGAGAAATGGGGAAGGCAGGGGGGTTAGTATAACAAGAAGCACGAAGTTTTAGCTTTTTTTAATTTTATTTTTTAAGCTTGAATTTGTAATACCATGTTTCTAGGACAACAACTTCATGTAATGCAGATCAGCAGCTGAAATACTTCTGGCAGCTGGAGAATGAAGTTAGTAGGACCTATGGTCTGTTCTGCAGCTGATACTGGGAGCTTCATGGTTTGTGGGAATTGTCCCAAAGCTCCCCTTCATAGCTGTTGTCTTTTTGAGGAGTAGCAAGGAGCACTGAGTGATGCCAGAATTATCCTCAGAAGAGGTTATAATTTTGGATGCTGCAAGATCAGGAGGGCGAATAAAATCGGATTTCCTATAGGTCTGGCTCAGGAAAAGCTCTGAGAGGAGGGAGGAGGTGATGAAGCGAGATATCTCCAGCAACTGGGATTGCAGACGAATGTGGAACTTCACAATTTTCTCCCATCTTGCTCTTGAAAGTTAACACAAGAAACAGATAGGAGTGGGAGACAGTTTTCTGACAGAAATCCCAGATTCTTCATCCCCAGAAACCGAGATGGTGACAAGAAGCTGGGTACTCGGTGGAGAGTTACCCAAGAATTTTGTTGACTGAGTTAAATCCTCCAGCAAGCTGGCGTTGGGTAAATGTTTTGATTCCTTGCAATGTATATTTGCATATTTTAAACTTTCTGGTACTTATGACTCTTAGTAAGTTTGCTAAAGTCTTAAAAAGAGCAAACCAAAAAGGTCTTCAATTTTTATGGGGCTGCTGTGTAGGGGCTTCAAGATGTACATGCCCCAATCTGGGCTCCTTGGAGTGAAGGCTCTGCTTGTCCTACCCCTTTCTTGGGGCTGATGTACCTGCAGGTCCTGGCCATTAGCATCTTATGGATAGCTATACTCACACCTCACACTGTGTGAAGTGTTTTTAACCACCACTGGCCGATCATTTCCAACCCTGAATCTGTTTTCTACCAACACCTCTGCTAGGTCTCTCTTGCCCTCCGCTGTGTGACTTATATAATTCTTCTTGACCAGTGTGGGTAGACGTGGGTGTTCCAAGTCAGGCTGCAGCAGAAAGCAGCGCTTTGAGAATGTTCTGTGAAGTGTTTTAAAGGTCTAATGGAAAGTGAGGCTTTATTTGTAGTGGTATTTTGTATATACAGGTTTATTTTCTTCATGCAAATATGCTGGGGGATTGGAGGAGGAGAAAATGTGCTAAGAGGGTAACACTTGGCACCTTGAAGCATTTTTTTCTTTATAGAAAAATTTTTTCTATAAATTTTTCAGTTTTGTCAGTTCTCATTTGCTGGGATCATGAAGGATGATAATATGATCTGTGTAAACTTCTTTGGTGTATTTTTGTCTGGTACATCAATAGCTTCCTTAGAAAGTGAGGAAAAGCAAGTCTCAACTTACTAGTTGCTGATCAGAATGTGGAAGGCTTTTTTTTTTTTCTAAAAACTGTAATTCAAGGTTATACATGTGCAAAAATAGCTTTAGGCTACAACAAATATTTTCTTCAGCAGGTCTAGCTCATTTTATTGACATACCGTTTTGTAAACTGTGGGTGACTTGTATTGTTCTGAACCAGAATAACTTACATCAATCATCATAAGAGCGTAATTAATTTACATATTTTCATTGTGGAAATGTTCCAAACTTTTTGTTACTTGAGAGAGGAAAACTGTAATAACATCTTGTGTTTGTAGTTTGTTTTTAAGTTATTCTTCACTTCTGATTGTTCTGGAGAAAGTGTCGTGACCTTCCTACATTTGTGCTTGGCATAGTATTCAATGAAAATAAAGCAAGACTTATGAGTGAAATTTTATGACTGTGTCCCACATCAAAACAGCCTTAATGAGTTGAGGAGAGTGCAGCTATTGTATGCCATAGCAAAACATAGTCCAAAACACTTGTTATGGACAAATGAAAGAATTAACTATTTCCTTTTCTGTATGAGAATCTGAGGCCATCGGAGGAGACTATGGGAGATAAGGAGTTTGATGAATTTTTTCAGGATGTGCCTGGAAACTCTCCACATGCCAAAAGCAAATTAAAATGTGTAGAGTATTGTCTTTGAATAGGCAAGGGCTGGCTACTGCTTGTGTGAGGAACCAAAGGTCACAGAACCACCTGAACTGTTCTAGCCCATTGGTGAATTGTAGTTAAAGCATCAGTTTCTAAATGATGAAATGCAGGGAGCGGAGTGCTTATCTCTATGGGTGGATTGACAGGAGGCGGCTTTTGGGGAAGTGTGAACTTGTGTCCCTGTAGTGCAAGGCCTCTTCCTCCCCTCCTCTACACCCTGACTATACTGTATGTTTGATTATTAATAACTGCTTTTGTTTTTACCTCCATAGGGTGATTGAGCAGTGATACAGGCTGCTCAAAGCTTCCATGTCAGGAGATGCCAGGCACAGGCTGTTTAGGCAAATTCTGTTATCCACATCATCCTTAGGAATAGATTCTTACCATTTTAAACCGGAGACAGTATAATGCAAAAGAGTCCTTCTTCATTTTACATTATGTATTCTCTCTTCCAGTGGTTGGTCTGTTACCAGCATATTAGGTATTGTCCCTGTGACCTTAATTCTTCACTTTTAAGCACCACCTGAGGGGATATCACTAGAGATGAGAGAGCTTCTCGAGGAGGCAGAGCATCAGTAAGATTTGCCTGACATGAACTACGGATATCTTTTGGGAAAAAGCAAACAAACTGAACAATTTTCTTTCTTGCTGTTTCTGTTCTTTAAACAAGATTCCTATGTTTCACTTGGGGAGCTGCCCATGAATAGAGAGCATTTAGGCCTCTCTTTCTTGTGGCTTTCTAATGGTGAATGTTGCATCACCAGTTCTGCCAGAGAAATGGTTGCTGTAATTAAGCTATTGCTGCTGTAGAGACAAGGGCCGGAATCAGATTTTTTGGCTTCTAGTTCTACTCCTGAGATGAGGTGCAGTGATGCTGCTTGTGGTGACCCTGTATAAGCGGCTTCTCTGTGACCACTGCTGAGAAGCAGCAGCTTGGCCCAGCTCACTGGTAACATCTCTAACTTCAGACCCTGTGCTGCCTCCTGCTTGCTCGTATTCCTCAGTCTCACTCCTCCTGTGCCCACGCAGGAAACCCCTGCTTGCATGCAGTAATGTTTTCAAGCTGGCTGTGGTCGTGATGGCTTGGTGCCCATATTCTGTTTTCACTCAGGAAGGTAACTCTCGCTCTTTCCAGAGTTCTAGGAAGCTCTCCAGAGCTTTCTTGCATTTTCTCCTGGATACATGAGAGAGGATGAAATTCCTGATTTGCTGGCAAAAAATTGGAGAAATGCTTGACCCAGCAATGAAGAAATCCTAGTGACTATTCACTTAGGGACAGTAAAGGCAAAGGAAATGACAAAAGGTTATGTAGACATGCAGGCCACGTGACTGTTGGCAAATTGTCAGGACCAGGTTAGTCCCAGGACCTCTTATCTGTTGTAACTCTGCTGGGGAGTGTCAAACTGACTGGAGAAATGCAGTTGGGCCTTCAGTAACTTGCAAAGATGGAAATCTGACTTAACACATTTTGAGCAGAACAGAGTAGTGCTTTTCTTCCTTTCCCTGAAATCAGAAATGTCACGATACTACAATTCAGATGCCTTTTTTAACTCAAGCACGTTTTCTCATCCTGCTTACTTTGAATCAAGTGGTGCAGGAGCTTGAACTTGGGCTGTCCTCATCCTAGGTCTGTACATTTGTCTTTTCTGTATGCTTAATTGGTGTGATCTGCAGGCAAAAGAGAATTGGTGAGCTAATCTAGTGAAAGCCTGTTCTCAGAGCTGCAGTTTTTAATCTCTTCCTAGAAGACAAGTGATGGGTGTAGTAGATGGTGCCAAATACAGGGACCCAAACAGTACACCCACGCTGGCAGAGACCACGTTCTCCCATCCTTGCTTTTTGCAATGATTTTATGGAGAATGAAAATTCATGAGCATTTTATTTTCCTTTGGGTTAAGGAATTATCTGATCAGCTGTCTGTCATTCTGAGAGTGTCTGGATGCTGACAGTGTCTGGATGCAGTCTGTATTCCCCTTCCATCTCAACTCCTTTTAAAAGCCTCTGACTAGTATCCATTGTCCTGCCAGCATCCATGGGCTCTTTTTGGAGTGCATGCAAACGACTGAGGCCCAAAGCCAACTGGTGGAGTGCTCACTGAGCATTGCAATGCTTAAATAGGCATGAAGGCTGGAGTTATGTTGCCTCAACAGAGATATCTGGTGCCATGTTAGGAGCTTTAGGGTAGCACATCGTTGTTGGTTCAGAAGTGCATGTATCTCAGTTTCCAAGATGTGTCTGAGATTGCAGAATATTCTGAGCTGGGACCTGCCACCATGTCCCAGTGCCTCAGCAGCTGAAAATCTTCTGCTAATTAGCACTGATGACTTGCTATGCAAAGATGAAAAGCAGTCTATATTTTAATTCATTTTAATGCATTTTTAAATGCATTTTAATGCACTTCACAGTTTTTTATTCTTTCCTAACAAAATGGAAATGTATTTGATATTGATCCATTATGCTAGTTAGATATAGCATAGAATGGCTTGGAAATGAAGGCACCTTAAAGATCATCTAGTTTCAAGCCCCCTGCCATGGGCAGGGGCTCTTTGCACCAGACCAGGGTGCTCAGAGTGACATCCTACTTGGCCTTGAACACTTCAGAAATCCACAACTTCTCTGAGCAACCGATCCAATATTAGCAATATCCATTGCTAAGGAAGATGAAATATTTATTTTTTTAGGAGAAAGTGTAATAGAGGTGAGTTGAATGGTAGCAGTGTATTAAAACAAATTAATTGTGATAAATAATATTGGGATGTGCTTGTATCTAATTCTTCAGTAGGATAGGGGTTTGGCATTACACAGGAGTTAGATGTGCATTGACAGCTTCTACTATTTTAATTTGCTTTACTGTCATGTCTGTCATGTCTTACAAACTTAACTCTCATGCTATCTGGTGCATTTAATAACTGGATATTGTTAGAATAAATCTTAGCAAAGGAAAGATTGGAAAAAATAAATGATAGGAGCTCAAACACTAAATGAAAGAAGAATCCAAATTCTCTTTGGTTCGGGTTTTATTTGTTTGAGGGTTTTTTGTCATTTTTAAAATTATTAAAAATATTTTCTGTCTTAATTTAGTACTGTAGTAGGCACTTTGCATCTGGCCTTATGAGAACACATCTCTCTAACCAAGTAGAATAGGCAAATAAATTAGTGACTTGGATTCTCTAATTGTCTGAGATACCCGAATTGAGTGAAGCAAAGCCTAAATTTTTCGGGTTTGCTTTTTTTTCTGAGCTGCACAAAACTGCTGTGACTCACAGGATCTGTTTTCACCTTTCTTGTATGGGAATGTGTATCCTTCTAAATGGCATTTTAAAAACATTTCTAAGCAAGACTTTGGTTCTTTCCTGAGATCTAGACTTCCTCCCCCTCATTTATATAAGTATCTTTACAGACAAAAGGTACTGTAGCATTTTAAACCAGGTTTAAAGTTAATGTTTGGACATTATGATCTTAAAGGTCTTTTCCAATCCAAATGATTCTGTGTTTTAATTCTTTAAGGGGTTTCAGTTGTTGATGGGAATTCAGTGTGATAAGGTGTTGGAGGAAAGCAGTAGCTGTTGCTGCCATGGAGAAGGAGGAGAAGGAAGGGCACCTCCGGGGTTCAGCTTGGAGCAAATTTCTGACCATGTCTGGTTTCTACAACAATATTCACATGATGCCTCGTGCAAGAGGGGAGATTATTACCATTCCCAGCCCTCACTGAAGAATTGTGCTTCCTTGACTTCTCCTTGGCTCCAGTCATTCATCTGACCCCGTAGGGCTGTTGTGACGAGTTCCTTCATGTGCAAGGGAAACACGAAGCTGGCTAGATTTCAGCAAACGCTAGTGCTGAGTGGTGCTTGTGTTGTGTATATATACAGTTGCAGAATGCTTTCAGAGTGAATAGTCCACAGCAAAGCTGTTTTAATGAGCTGGAATGCCAATTGTAGCATATCCTACCCAATCTGGCAGTGCTGTACTGAGCTGAAATACCTTCTTTGTTCTTAAAATAGCCCCCACTGATTCAGATTTTAATTGTAGATATTACAGCTGTCAAAGAAAAAGAGAGATGACCAGATGATTGTGTTGATAGTATAATGGAAGCTGGGGATATGTTGAGTTCCAGCCTTTAGATCTCCCTTCATTGAAGCGCTATTGCAGATGTCTCTGTGTGCTGCAGTGATTACATGGGGCAGAGACTCTCTCTAAATATTAAGATAACCCTGAAGTGCATTGTGCCTCATTGTATCCACTGTGTTGACTAAACTAATCTGACAATAAGCATGTAGGTCTACAAGGATTTCAGCGCTAGCAATGGTAACAAATAGGCATAGATATTTAATGTGTTAGTTAAAGCCTGAGTCTTGATTAATGGAGATTGAATTTACCAACGCCCTGAGAAATTGTGATTAAGGAATCCAGTTGAAACGAAAAATAACTAAGGAGGTGGATAAAATAAAGGGATTTTAAAGTTTGGTCACCAGATTGCATGTTTACATTGCATATCAGTTAGTATTGGTCAGAGAGTGAGAACTCTTCTGAGTAAGTGAACTGAATCTTTTCAGCACAGATGTGTCAGGAGCAACCGTTAACCAAGTAGGTTGCTGTCATTGCTGTTTTACTTTGTTGCATATTGATCGAGTTCTTAAGTTTTGCACACTCATGGATTGCCCTCTGGGAAGAAGCATTGTAGGGTTTTGGGTCTTTCATTTGTATTTCTACATTTTTGGTTCTCAGGAGAATGGATTTTTGCCTGGATGCAAGAAATACCTGGCAGGTCCCTCAAGCTGCAGGAAAGTACCATTGGTGTGGCGTGAGACCATCCACCCTAGCTGATAATGTACATGGGGAAAAGGGAAGAAATCAGCAAAAAGCCTCCCAGTAGCTCACACAAACTGACACTGCGATCTGTGTTTGAGCCTTTCACTGTTTTGGAGAAGGTAGGAAGTAATTTCTCAGCAGGGAGAGGGAGGTTCTGCCAACCTTGAGATATTTCTGCAGGGAATATGAGAGGAGTATGGATGGATGGTAGCGCACCTTGGGGAACTTTTGGGATTCACCGGTGTTCAGTGTTGTTGTCATGTGAGGGTTTCCATTACATCTCTTGTTTTGTGTTAATTACCATTAGTTACACTTTTACACAGTGAAAGATAAACTGTGGGGCTGATACATGTTACACTTTGCAGATCTGGTCCTGTCTTTGTTTAACAATGTATTTCAGAGGGCAGGACCTACCAGAGCAGAAATCCCTCCCTCCAAATTACTATTATTTAAATTTTAAATTGAGGCTCTCAGGCAAAATACAGAAAAAGCAGGGGCGACTCCGACCCGGCGGGAAAGCCAAAGAGCTGTCCACGGGCAGCTGGCAGCGAGGTGGCAGAGATGGGGCTCCCCTGGAGTAGCCCACCCCGCAGCCCTTTGTTTCTTGCAAGAGCGCCCCCCATACATGCGGTACCCGTAACAGGTCCTCACAGAAGCATAGGACTTTCTTACTCGTTCCTGTTGTGAAAGGTAATATCCTTCATGGTTGTTGAAGGTTTTGCAGCATTCTGATGTGCCTGGAGGGATTTTGCTGGCCCTTAACAGCAACAACAAAAGCCAGGGACAAGATGGAAAATGTGATCTTTTTTCTGTGTTTTGCTTGAGCATAAGTAAAACATATTTTTTCCCCTTTGGTGCATATTACATTGTAAACACAGTAATAAAATTAATTTGAAATTCTTTTTTTTTTTCTCCCTAATATGTGTGACAGGGACAATCTGCTCCAAAGATACTGGCCTATGTGCATAGCTAGATTAATTACATAAGCTAAATACAGTGTTGGCAGTGGATGGTGTCACAGTATGAGGGGAAGGCATGTGAGTCCTCTGGTTGCTCTGTGATGCTTGTCCTGGTGGCAGGATATTTAACTCCCACTTTATTTGTTCCTTTACACTTGGTTGAAGGGAAAGGAGAAGGAAGATGAGCTATAATACTAAAAGTCTATTAAAAGTGGAAGGCAGAATTGTTTTAAGGTTATAGGACCAATTTGAGTTACATTGCAGCTTTACCCAGGAGTGGAGAACAACAGAAGGTGCTGGTACACTGCTAGTGTATTATTGACAATAATTTTCTGGAAGTTACAGAAGTTTGTAGAGTGAATGTGCATGCTTTCTAGCCGTTTTTTGTTTTGGTGGCTCATTTTGTCAAAAACAGCTTCACAGTAAGTTTTAAAATATTTGCAGCTGGGCGTTACCATCATCATTGATTCAGGCAAATCTCTCAGTTGAGGTATCAGAGGTTTCATTTCTCTAAAGACCTATACAGAACCAGCATTTTATTAGAGGTGAGTAGCAGACATTGCTCCATATCCTTCTGATCACTGTGCATGTTCCACTCACCTTTGCTGCATGGAAAAGAGGAGGAAGGTCTCGACATCTCGGAGCATTTGCACCACTTACGAGCAAGCGATTTGAGGAAAAAAACTTTGGAGGAGGCGATGTGGACTGAAATTGGGATCTTATGGAAATTTCACCTGATGGCCTAACCCTGTAATTTTTCAAGCCAGAAAGTATGTGTTGTCTTTCAGATAAACTGAAAAAAAAACCCCAACCCTGCATCTTACCCTCAGATGAAAATCAAAGTATTAATGAAAAAGGTGTTTGTTCATGGTCTGTTTGTACCTGCATAGGGAGAATATTACTGAGACTGGGTGGTAATTCAGTCTGTCAGGTGGAGGTGTAACACAACCTAGTGTTCTGGAAAGCAGAACTGAAGGAAATGAGGCACACTTGAGTGTTTCTTTTCACCGTGAGTGCAATTAACGATTGGGAAGAACTCATCCAGAAATGCAATGCATGGCTGTCAGCTGCTTTCACAACTGGGTGCCTCTCTGTGAGGTGTTGTAGCTCATTTGAAAAAGGTGCACTTGATCCAGGAGCCATTTGGCCTGAACTGATGAATCAAGCAGTGTGCTCTTGACCTTAAGTTCTGTGAGCCACTTGAATCACTCTTGTGTGTGTATTTTCGATGTATTCCTTTAAAGATTTTTTTTGGTTATAAGATGGGATTTGTCTCATCCTGAGGAGGTGTTAAGTATAAAGGGATGAGTATTGTGTTTTTTACTTTGATGTATTTTTTAATATCTGCTTGTCCCCAGTGTGCTCAGCAGTACTGTCTGCTTTCCTTCTTGACCACCAATTGGACTGCTGGTGGTATCCCTTGCATTAATGTGCTGGATGAACACTTGAGGTGCACTCTCTTTGAGAAAGGAGCATTCTGCATCCAGGTGCTTATTTAATGCTAAGTGAGGCTGAAAGATTAATCAGATAATTACATTAATAGCATAGTGTTCTCTTTAAAACAGGGATTATGCAGTATCAAGATAGTATTGCGCAAGTCTTTTTGCAGGAAAAGGAAGAGGAGTTCCCCAGGGGACTCTGCTATTCCCACTAGGTATCAAAATACTAAAGTAGCTTTCACTGCATTTGGACCAGGCTAGTTAGGTGCAATGTTTGCTGACAGTTATGGCTGTTTCTTATTCTGTAGTCACAGAAGGGAAAAGAAAAACATGTAAAGATAGATCTATCTGTTCTTATAAGACTAGGAGGACACTTCCTTTTATATTCCCCTTTCATTTAGCTTAGTAGTATTTTGAGCCACCGGATGAGGTTTGCCTTGAAGGAGTTAACATAATAGACCCCCATTTGAACTGGTTTTTAACCAGTATGGACTTGAAGGTTTCCCTTGGGCTGCAAGGATAAGTGGTAAATGGTAACTCAGGGAAATACTGTCATAAGCCCTCGGGAAGGGCTGCTTGGCCAGCTCATCCTTCTCATAGATGGGATCTGAAATGGCCAGGTCTCCATGAGCCTGAGATCAAACCTGCCCAGACAAAGGAGAGGCATTTTTGCTATGCAGAAGCTGCTGACACTAGTTGCAACAGGAGCATGTCTGTGGAAATGAGCTGACCTCACCCTCTTCAGCCTGAGGACTTCTTGTCTGGCATATGTGTTACTGGGATACCACTTCTCAATAACTGCCCAAAAATGCTCTGCTCAGAGGTGATCTGGGCACATCGGGTAGGGGAGTTTCTGTGCAGGACCAGCTCCATGCCTGGAAGAAGCTTGGATGTCTGGTGTGAGCTCTTGCGTGATGCAGGTGCTGCACAGCTGATTTTGAGGTCCTCAGGCCACCTTTTCAAATTTGTGTGCTTGAAGTTGGGTCTCAGATCTACACTTGTGCACCTATTAGGTCATTTCAGAACTTTGCTAAGCACCAATTTCTTACTTAAAGTAAATTATTCAACTAGTTGTCTATATCTGAGTTTGTCAAGCTGTTGGGCTTGTTCACAATGGTTTGGGTTGGAAGGGACCTTAAAGATGGTCTAATTCCAATCTTCCACCAGACCAGGTTGCTTGTAGCCCCATCCAGACTTTCCAGGGATGAGGCATCCACAGCTTCTCTGGACAACCAGTTTGCCTCAGTGCCCTCTGGGTAAAAGAATTTTTTCCTAACATGCAACCCAAACCTCTCTTCTTGTAGTTTAAAACTATACCCCCTGATCACTATCTGCCCATGTAAAAAGTTGATTGCCTTCTTTTTTATAAGCCGTCTTTAGGTACTGGGAGGCTGCAATGAGATCTTGCCAGAGCATTCTCTCTTCCAGGCTAAACAAGCCCAACTCTCCCAGCCTGCCTTCACAGGAGAGCTGCTTCAGGCCTTTAATAATTTTTGTGACCCTCCTCTGCACTCACCCCTGACAGTTTGACATCCTTCTTGTGCTGAAGATCCCAGAGCTGGATGCAGTACTCCAGGTGGGGTCTCGCAAGGGTAGAGTAGAAGGAGATAATTGCCTCCCTCAACCTGCTTGTCATGCTGCTTTTGGTGCAGCCCAGGATACAGTTGGCCTTCAGGACGGGTTGTGGCATTAATGTAATGGCATAGTCATCTCCAAGCTATACAGAAAGGAGGCAGCAGTCGTCTCAGCAGCATGAAGATCTTTAAAGGCAGAGAGGGTATGCAGGAAGCTTCAGTGCAGTCACTTAGGTATAGTTTTCCAGGCAGTTCTTGAGGGAAAGGAAGGAGAAAACAACAGTTCTGGGGAGGTGGGTGGGTTGCTGTGTGAGCCTGCTGGTGTGCTGCTCCAGAGGGCTGTACCTCTGCCCCTGGTGGCAGCTAGAGCCCAGCTTGGCAGAGGCTCCCCAGCAGAAGACACGGGTGCCAGAGCAGTGACTACTGTCTCACCATTAGCCACACAGCGCGTGGCTGCTTTAAATCCATTTTGCCATCGTTGTGAGGCTGAAATTCAGTGGCAGTTTTGCAATGGCACAGTTCCCCACGCGAGGGAGGGAAAGTAGGTCACAGACTGCTCTGCTGGCATTTGTTTGTACGGCTGTCGGGCCGTGATGAGACCTGAAGGCTCTGAGGATCCAACTAGCCAGAATGCGTTTGTTGCCCCCTTCCTTTGTGTCTCTGTTTCTGGCATATGAGTTGACTGGGGAAGCAATGCTGGAAGGTTTGGTTGACTTCCTTGCTGTTGTTATCACTATTTCAGTAGGACCTGAATGTTTTTGATGTGACTGGGCACCAAGCATTGTGCAGTCTGGTCAGACTGCTCGCGTGCAAAAAACTAATTGCTTCAGGTGGATGAGTCAAAGCACAGAAGGGCATTTAAAGTTTTGGCTGTTGCAGTGTGTACCCAGTATCTAGCTGCCTGGATTCCAGAAAGCGCTTTAGGATACCAATGTAAGGCCTTCCAGCCTAGGAGGCACTGACAGCATAGCAGCAGCTGCATTTCAGCAGTGATACTGCATGGTGTGTGGACACCTCTCGCAGTGGTAGCCAGTGATTTGAGGGTTGAGAGGGAAGCAAACAAAATGGGAATCCAGCTCTGTAACCTGAAGTTTTAAACCGTGAGGGTTTAATGTGCCCAAAGTCCCTCAAAGACTGTGTTAATGCAGTTATATTCCAGATAATCAGAGGGATGTTTGGCAAACCCTTGGATGAGCTGCTGGAACTGAGGTCTGCATTCATCCATCAGCAGTTAGATGTCAGCAGAGTGGAGGATCGACAGCTGCACTGACCCATGCTATGTGGTGTGGAAGGGTTTGTGGCTGGTGCCCCCGGACACTTCTCCACCTGTGCAGTGTGAGAAGTGGATAGACTGTGGTTTTCCTTGCCCTGGTTGGAGCAAATGGGAACCGCAGAATGGCAGAAAAGGGAGCACAGATCAGGTTCTCTTCTGAGCAACAGCACTGGCCTCACAGTATTTTCTTGTGGAAGTTGGAATTTTGGTGTAATATAAAACATGACCAGGGAGAAATTCAAGGAGCTCTTTTATGTTTATTCAGTATTTTTGCAGATTAGTTCCTAGCTTCATTTGGCTCAAATGTGCAAGCTACTTAAGAAATAAAAAGAAGTCACCGTAACTGGCTTTCTGTCAGGGATGTCAGAGACTGTTCTGAGAACTCTCCATCACTTCTTAAAAAGTTAACTTAAGCAAAACAGAACATTGTGGCTCTTTCTGACTGCCACACACAACTCTTCAGCTGTTGCTTAGCTACCACTTGGCAATGACCTTTCCCAAAAGAAGTGTTGTTGTGAGCCTCCGGGCTGAAATCACCCGACAAAGGGAAAGAGCATAGAACACCCGAAATCTCTGGTCTGAACTCAGTGATTTCTCTTCCTGCCAGGAGCGCCAGCATTTTATGCATGAATTAATATAATCACAGAATCATAGACTCATTAAGGTTGGAAAAGACCTCTAAGATCATTGAATCCAACCATTGATCCAGCACTGCTGGGTCCACATCCCTACACATCTGTTAAATCCCACCAGAGATGGTGACTCCACCACTGCCCCAGACAGCCTGTTCTGCCCTTTCAGTGAAGGTATTTTTCCTGCCTGTGTGTCAGAGAAGGCAGGAGACAATCCTAGTGTTGCAGATTTGGCATCTGGACAGAAGGTCCCGTTATCTAAATATGACACTGAACAGCTTCGTTTTGAAGCCCATGTCAGAAATATTTAGCTGTCAAACCAGGTAGAGGAAAAGACAGAGGCTTTATCCCACCTTTCTGTAAGCTGTCAAAAGTGGAACTTCTTAATAGGGATGCATACAGTACATTTTTTGGGTAGGCTATGTAGAATCTTCTATTCTGAAATGATAAAGAAGGATAGATTGCAATGAAGTCATGAAGAATTGAATTTCCAGATCTTTGAAAATAGAATTGTGAGTTAATAAACTGTTTATTGGTTAAACATCATCCTGAAGTAAATCCAAAATAAAAATTGTCTTCCCTGCCATTCCTGTAGTCCTTGCTTTACTTATTTTACATCTTTGCTGTGCCCAGGCAGTAGCAACCTTGCTGCTTTAGATTGACTGTAATGAGTGCAGTAACTGGTCTAGCAAAAATAAATAAATCGATAACTTATGTGATGACCCCAGCTGTGCTTTGAGTGATGAAAGCTAAGAAATGCTTTGGAATTAACTAGGGTTTGTGCCACTGTGAAAGATGCCAAACGACATTAGTAAAGGGTTATCTGGTTCAGTTTTGTGGACAGGTACTAAACAGTTTGAACAGTGAAAGAAAAGCAGTCTTATTACCTTAGGGTAGTGTACTAATAGTGTATTACAGAAAAGGGAGAGTCAGTGGACCAGAAATTGTATAATTTTTCATATCCTCAAACTTTGACACTGTAGTTTTATACTACAATGTTATCCCAATAAATCAAAAGATGGGATCCCTAGAGGTTTTGGTGAAGGATTGTATTTTTGAAGGGAGGCAGGGTTGAAAAGGATGCAAAAAATTAAATACATTAACAAGTTCTCACTTGTTAAGCTGCCTTGGAAACAGCTTTAAGAGAAGAGCGTGGCGAGGTTCAAGTTCAGACTCTAGCCTCAAGATGCTTAGGTGCTACACTGATACCTCATCTGCTGCAGTATAGTTGTCTGGGATGTGGAATGATTCAGAGCTCTAGCTGAAATAGAATATGGAAGAACTTCATCCTGCAAAATTAAGAAAACAAAAAATCTATAGCATTGAATGGTTGCCTGATCACTTTGGTTTATAAATGATAACAGTAACACAGTTGCGTTAGAGGAGAAGAGCATTTCAGACTGTTTAAGGCTTGTGATGATGGGCTGCTGCAAGTTCCCTTCTAGCTGTATGCCAAACCAGAGGGAAAAACATCCGATAAGAAGCATGGCCTATATAGGCCTGGCCAAAATGCTCTGCATCTGCAGGACCTGACAGCAACATCTCTGCTCACTGTGTGATGAAGAGCTTTCTCCTGACCTGCTGCCTGGGGGTACAGTCTCATGTCTCTTTGCAGATCTGTTGTGATGTCCTTTGAGCTGCACTTAAAGTTGTGTCTCAGCACTGATACTGGTTGCATTAGTCATGCCATGCTCAGAGGAGAGGGATGCATGTGCTCCCTGGGTGGAGGAGTTTCCAGTTAAACAAGAGTACAAGTCTGTACAAGTGAGCTTGGTGAACGATGAAGGAGGATGCAGTAGAAGGGCATGCAAGGCTCACAAATGTGTGTGTTGCAGTTTCTAACTGTCAGGTAAAATTTCAGGCTCTCAGAGGGTAAATCAAGGTGGTTACTGGTAGTAACTTGCTCTGCATAACTGCCTTAGTAAATACATTTCCTTCTATCTGAGAACTCTCAGGGGAGTGACCTGCCCTTTATTCTCAGTGTAGCAAAATACACAGGAGCACTGAAAAGCATACTGTAATTTCCCACCTTTCTGTACCTTGCATTCTTGCACAGTTATGCTTTTAATTATGTCCATCTTTTTGAAAATATTTAGCTGCCCCCCAGGTGACCCAGGGATTAATTTTTCTAACCTGAATCAATACTAGCTGTATGGAGTGAACTGTCATCCTGCAGTGCTGCTGGAGCGAGTGGGTCATTCACCAGGCTGGGCTTCATCTGACTGAACATCAGTATTCATAGGATGGCAGTGTAACATGAGTCAGGCCACCATCCTCCCCTATGGAGCTTGTGGAGACAGAAGGTTGATACCCAGCAGTATTTTGTCCATTCTTTTTAGACATCTTTTTCAAGATGGGATGCATTGCCTTGCTAAGGTGCTGGTTGCTTTTCCCTTGTGAGGGCAGGAGCCTTCCTCAGGACTAGCCTTCAAATGTTTTATTTTTACATGATCCATCTCCGGTAAAAAACCTTTCATTTCCTTGGTGTTGGTTTGAACATACTTTGTAGAATCACAGAATACTATAACTGTTTGGCTTGAAGGGACCTTAAAAGACTAGCTAGTTCCAACTCCCCTGCCATGGGCAGGGACACTTTCCTCTAAATGAGGTTGCTCAAAGGCCTGTCCAACCTGATCTCGAATCCTTCCAAGGATGGGCATTTGCAACTCCTCTGGTTCCAGTGCCTCACCATTCATACAATAAAGAATTTCTTCCTAATGTTTAATCTAAATTTGCTCTCTGTTTAAAGCCTTTGTCCTATCCTTACATTATCTTGTAAAAAGTCCCTCTCCAGCTTTCTTGTAGCCTCTTTACATATTGGAAAGTGCTACAAGTTCTCCCCCAAGAATTGTCTTGTCCAGGCTGAGCAGCTTTGACTCTCTCCATCTGTCTTGATGGGAGAGGTTCTCTAGCCCTCTATATTTGTGCTTGGGATTGCTCTGACTCAAGTGCAGTAGCTTGAACTTAGTTCTGTTGAACTTCATGATATTTGCACAGGCTCCCCTCTCAAGCCTCTCCCTGTGGATGGCATCCCTTCCCTCTGTGGTGTTGACCACACTACACAGTTCGGTGTTCTCAGCAGTCTTGCTGAGGGTGCCCTCAGTCCCACCATACACATCACCAACAATGATAAAAATGCTCCCAATCCCTGTCTTTGCCATCTGCAACTTGGACAGTGTCGCTGGAGCACTTGAAGGTGAAGACTGAGGCAAAAAAGTCATTGAGTACCTCAGCCTTCTCCATATCCCACAACCACATCTTCCATTTTCTTCTGGAGAAGGCCTACATTTTCCCTAATCTTCCTTTTATCACTGATGGACCTTTAGAAGCTTTTCTTCTTGCTTTTAAACTCCCTGGCCAGATTTAATTCTATTACGACTTCAGCTTTCCTAACCTGATCCCTGGCTGCTTGAACAATTTCTCTGTATGTCTCCCAGGGCATCTGTCCTTTCTTCCATCCTCTGTAGGGTTCCTTTTTGTGTTTCAGTTTGTGTGGAATCTCCTTGATCATTCATGCAGGACTCCTCATATTTGTGCCTGACTTTTCTTTGTTGGGATGCATCATTCCTTATCTTTAAGGAGGTGATCCTCAAACATTAATGCGTTTTCTTGGACATCTCCTCCCTCCAGGGCTTTATCCCATGGTACTATACTAAGCTGGTCCCTGAAGGGGCCAAAGTCTGCTCTCCTGAAGTCAAGGGTAGTGAGCTTGCTGTGATCCCTCCTCACTGTCCTAAGGATCTCTAACTCCACCGTTTCATGGTCATTGCACCCAAGGCTGCCCTTAAGCTTCATAGTCCCCTTTACTCTCTCCTTGATGGTGATGAGAACAAGGTCCAATGTAGCACCTCTCCTTGGAGAAGGAAGGTATCATTGATGCATTCCAGGAACCTTCTGGATTGCTTGAGTCCTGCTGTGTTGTCCCTCCAGCAGATGTTGGGATAGTTGAAGTCCCCCATGAGGACCAGGGCCTGTGACCATGAGGCTGCTTCAGTCTATCCATAGAGGGCCTCATCCACTCGGTTTTCCTGGTTGAGTGACCTGGAGCAGATCCCCACTATAGTGTCACCTGCCCCTGCCCTCCTTTTAATCCTGACTATTAAGCTCTCAGTTGGCTCTTGATCCATTGCAAGGCAGAGCTACGTGCATTCCAGCTGGTCTTTGACATAGGTGATGACACCTGCTCCTTATCTCCCCTGCCTGTCCTTATCCTTGCATTCCAACACTCTAGTTATAGGAACCATTCCATCGTGTTTCTGTGAAGCCAGTAAGAGCATAGCTCTGCAAGTCTGTACATGTCTCCATCTCCTCTTTTTATTTCCCATGTTATATGTATTTGCATAGAGGAATTTAAATTGGGCCCCCAAATTACTGGCTGGAGTTAGCTGGAGTCTCTGAGCTGCTCTTCAGGTGGGAAACTCAATTCTGCCGTATATTAGAAAATTTGCTATAGTCCAAAAGGATGGCATCATGTATAATTTTTAATGAACATTCTGTTTTCAGCATCTTGGAGGAGTTTGTTTTGTTATGTTTTTTCTGTCAATGTTCTGGCATCACCATGTACATTTTCGGTGTCAGGGGAGGTGGAAATGAACAGTATCTCTTAGTGCCAGGCTTCTCTTGTGCTTTTGTGTCCCTGCAATGGATGCAGTGGTTTTGAATGGAAGATGGCTGGATAGTTTTTTTACACAGTTCTGTGATGAGCACATGCCTAAAAAGTTTTTTTTCATTACTGGGTAGCCTCATAGGTATGACTACAGCACTCCCCCATAATACACTGCAATGTAGAAACATCTCTGCTTGCTTTAAATGATATATTGAGTATTAGCTGCAATCAAGCAATGGCAACATGGAGTTCAGCACACGATAATTTTCTCTGCTGCTTGTGCGCACCAAACATCTTGGAAAATAGTACAGACTACTTACAACACTTCTGGAAGAAGAGTGTTATACATAAAAACACTGATTAGCTAGCTTTGGTAGTGGTGATGGTTCTCCCCCTTCATGTTTAGGCCTGATACGTACTTGAGAATAGAAGAATCCTTTTCAGAAATCAGGACTTTAAGGGTTAATGGGTTGAATGTCTAAATTTATATAAACACTATATTCAGTGTGTTCAACAGCTTTCCTTTTCTGTCCGTTACTTCCTCTTTTTTCAATCTACTTAACTAATTTCTTTAAGGGTTTAGTCTTATATCCATTTCTGAAATATGAATAGCAGTTTTTGCTTTAGAGGTAGGCCTAAATAGGAAGCCTGATTTTTTATGAAAGGTTTGTCAGAAAGGGAGTAGCAAAGAAAACCATTCTCTTTTTGGTGTACACTGCATTGCTTTAGGATATCTCATACTGCTGCAGTTCAAGAAATTGGATTTTATTTATATTGATTTAAGGAAAAGCTTAGAGGTTTACATTTGCCTATTTAATGTAGTTAGAGTTTCATTATTTGCACTAGCAATTGCTCCTACTCCAGTGTTAATAAGGCAGGTGCTTTTGTAGAAATGAAAAAAGAAGAGAAAAAAAGTTAAAAGATTAGTTCCACAGGTTAATTTTTGTATAGATGTAATGACTTGCAGCCACCACAGTAACACTCAATATTCCCTTAGTGATGCCTTGAGTCAGGAAAGAAATTAACTCCTGTATATTAAGTTAGCAGTACCAAACAAAATTGAAGATGAAAAGAAAATGAAGGGACAAGGAAAAAGGCTCAATTCCTCAGCACTGCCACAAGGGACACCCAACTCTATTTTCAAGATTTGGTTATTTGCTTTGATGCCTGACAGATGTGAAAAATGCTATGGCAACACTGGGCCATAGGAAAATCCCTTTGAAACTTATGGGACTGACATTAGGCCCATATTTTTTTTAATTTTTTTAGGGTTTTGGGTTTTCATGTCTGTTCCCCCCTCCCCCCCAAACAAAGAGGCAAGATAGGGATCTTTGGGCTTATGAAGATCTGCATTACTTAATACATTACAGTGGAGTTTCATTGGGTGATGTAGATGAACTTGCTGAAGTCTTTTGGCTTCATGCCATGTCAGGTGCCCACTTAGGAGGAAAGTCTGCAGGTATTTAATTTTGCACCTCTGTGTATATGATGTATTTGTGTAGCAGCCAGAAGAAGGTGACGACTGGGTATGTTCCCCCAGCAATGCCTTGAAGCTTTCCTTCCATGGAGCTAGAGTGGACTTGGGAAAATGATCCCATCACCAGTAGTGCAATGGCTGCTTTCCCTTCTTTGGAAACAGAGCTACTCTGTTAGGGCACAGGAAGGAAGCCAAAAAGTCAAATTGGCTGAGAACAAATAGGGAATTAGCTAGTGCTGCTTTCCTGACAGAGCTAATAAATGGGGCAGAAAATCTAACGAAAACCACTAATGAAGATGGGGTTATCTGCAGGTTTTTTAATTATATGTGTGTGTATATATATATATATATAGTTATTTATCTTGACAGTTTCATTTAAAGCAATCATGTGCTTTTAGTGTTTCTGGTTCTTGCCACAGTGAATTCTTTCCTAAATTGTTAAGAGCTGCAAAAATATAAAGAGCTTGGCATTGCTCTTTAAATGGGCAGGATCTTGGAAAGAGCTCGTTTCTCTTGTAATGCAGTTAGTTCTATTTCTGTCATGTACAAATTGTCTCTGACCAAGAATATTGAATTAGAGCTCACTGTGGGTGCTAAGTATCTCTGCAGTTACCTTTGCTTGTGTTGAACAAATAAAAGAAGGCGTGAAGGTGGACAGTGCCATCTGTGTTTCTGTTTCCATGAGAGGAGCTGCCCTGCAGCCAGCTAACTGAAGAGGACCTGGCATAGAGTTATAGCAAAGTGCTTGTGCTTGGCTGGATCATCTTGCAAAGCAAAAACCTGTTGCCACTTGTGTACTGCGGCTTAGCAGAAGGTCATGTACGACGGCCCAGAGGAGTGGATACTTCTCTCACAGCTAACCACCACGCAGGACGGTCCTGCTTATAATTTAGGGAAGCCAAAAGCTGGTGGCTGCCATTGACTATGTAAAGGCTGAGGGCAGAAGGTGCAATGGAAAGCAGGTGTTGCAGGCACTTGGGTTTCTTCAGGTCAAACCTTTAAAATCTGTTGCCGCTGAGCGCGTGGTATATATACTCCATGTGAATTGTGCTGCTACATGGTTGGCCCTCGGGACCGATTGCTATGTAAATGCAAATTATTTAATTAACGTTATTGTTTCCGTCTGCTATAATATGATTTTTATGAGCATTTCTAGATTAAAGTTCACTTTAGAAACATAGCAGTTGCTTCTTAAATTGCTTGTCTGTGCACTGCATGTTAAACCCCTTTAATGCAGCAAGGAATCCTTATCATTCTTTAAGCATCAGAGAAGCAGCCAAAAAAAATATTACCAAGATGTATAAATATAACACTTCAGAAAGCATAACAAACCCCCTGTTTATTTTGACGTAGTCAAGAATTACTGGTTCTGCTGGTAATGGGACAAAAAATATACAGAGAATAAACTTGGGTCCTCTGGTATTTAAATAATTTAAATCAGTTTTAGTTAAATTCCTTTTTTTTTTTTTTTTTTTCCGTTTTTCTTCTCTCCATCAGAGGTTATGATGCTTTGTCTGTAGAAGTTCCATAATTGCAAACAGTTACTATAGTTTTCCTTCTTTATGGAAAATATGAATGAGAGGTAGGTGTGCTGTCAGGGCCCCAGTGTGTGGCACTGGTCAGTGGTTTGATACTTGTTTGTGCACAGGATCCTGCCAATAACTCAGCAAGGATGATGTGGGCAGTGAGGATGGAAGCTCTTGCATGCCTGGAGCTTGGTCAAGAGATGCCTGTGTCACCAAAAAGCTTATTGCCCAGTGCTTTCTTGTTCATTTCCATAATTTAGAGGTTGACTCAAAGATCAGTTGTCATAAGTACTTTTTATTATACTGGACTGAGGTTTGTCTATATCAGTTATTCACTGTGAAAAATTTGAGAGCAATCTTCTTCATTATAAATGTGAAGATGGAGAAGTGTTGGAGAATGTCACCTTGCTTTGCCCTGTGGCAGAATTTTCCCAGAGTTTGCAACTTTTACAAAAAGTTGATATTTAGGTTTTAGCAATCTTAAGACTAACCGAATTACATGTCAGTGCATGGAATTCCAAATAGAGTAATGTTTCCATAGACAATTTTCCGTATCCTTTTTCGCTGTGAAATTTTAGCCTGTGTTGATTCAGCAGAGGATTGGGAAATGTCTTTAATATTTACCCTCTTCTGCTGTTTTCCGTTTGTGGCTTGTTTGTTTTGTTGTTTGTTTGTGTTTTTTTAATAGTAGCAGAGCACAAGTGCGTTGAGTGGCTCACGCTGAAGGGTGCAAAGAAGGCAAAAGTATTCAGTACTTCCCATTGGATCTAAAGAAACATATGTACAGAGAAATATTCAGTGAGCCCTCGATTTTTGCTTTTAAAGAGGAAAAAGGTGTCTTATTACTTCCAGACTGGCTTTGTATTGCTTGGTCTGAGCAGACGGTCTGCAGCTGCTAACACTTCCCTGCATACCTCTGATGATACTACAGCTGTTGATGTCTTTAGACGCTGGAACTTCAGTCTTTGGTTTGGGTCTTACCCTGGATGCCTGTGGCATTGTGTGAGCAGTTGCATGGGGCTCATGAGAGTTGCTGGCTACACTTCTTTTTCTTAGAGTAAATAATGGAGGAAAAAAATTTGTTCCTTTTACATAATCCAAGGTTTTGCTGGTAACAGTAGCAGGTGAGAATTTGCCAGTCAGAAATGGTGGCACTAGCTGACAGCATACCTTTTAATCTTTAATTTGCATCTATAAGTTTGGAGATTTTTTTTACCTTTCCATCAGTTGACATATGGATTGTTTTATGGTCCTGATTAAGAGTTCACCTGTGCTTCCAAGTCCCAACAAAAATCTACATTACGAAAAGTTCCCAAACACTTCTGGGTGTCAGTGAAGAGATAAAATTCAACCTCTTGTAGAGGGCACATTGCTGACCTGTGACTTGTTCCTGATTTTGGGGAGAGGGAGTGGGGACTGCTTTCAAGAGCAGTCTTCAGTACAGTAAAATGAAAAGACAGGGTTTGAAGTGATTCTATTTTTGTTTTCAGTCTCTCTTAGTCCTGCTTGGGGAAGGGAAATGGGGAATGAAGCATTTGATTATGGCACTGGTTAGACAGGTGGCTGGAGTGCAGTGTAGTGTTGCAATCCTTGTGGCAGGGATCACTGTACCTGCAGCAGCCCTAGGTCAGAGAATATCAGCTGAATATTTCAGAGTTTTGAACTGGGTGGATTAGAAGGTTCCTATTAGGCCAGGGTGAGAGCAGGGTTTAGTTTTCTTGCAGGTGAAATACCATTCCTTGTATTGAGACAAGGACACAAGAGTAAGAGAGAGCATATTTTAAATGGACTGAAAATGCGGAGGTGGGTTCTTGTGCCCCAGCCTGCACTGGGCATTGCCCTGAAGTCAAACCCTCAGTGTAGAGGAGTCATTAACCTGCATATGAAGGCATCTAGGGGAAAAATTACTTCTCTTTTCCCTTCTTCCCACCTCTTCAGAGAAGTTTCATTCATAGCCAGGGTGTCCATCATTTGATTTATGGTGTGAGAGGTATTTTTTATATTTTTTTTTCTTCTCTCAGCTTCTCTCAAAGCAAGAGGAACATTTTATGTCAATTTGATTGATCAGTGAATAACTCTGATGTTCCAAGGCATAATGGTAATAGAATTTGTGGCATAATGTCATATGAAAAAAATCTAAAAATAAAAAGCAGCTTGATTAACATCTGCAGCCTAAAAAGAGCACTGCTTGTGCAGTGGCCAGAGACCAGCAGTATTTGGAGAGGAGTTTCCTTAAAGGGGGAGCTGGAAATTACTGTGCCTAGAACTGGGACTGAATTGTCTTCAAAATAGTTTCTTTTATTTGAAACCAAACTGGAGGTTTTCTTCCTGGCACAGTGCCTTTCAGCAGTCATGGAGCCTGTACTACATTGTTGGCAATGCTTGGGCTTGGCAAGGAACATCTGGCATGAGAGGGCAGGAGGGCTCCAGACCTTCTCGTCTTCTCTTGAAGCTCCCATGGACACTCTCAAAGTAACCTGAATATTTGCATGTTATAAGACAATTTACTGATACGACTGAATTTTTCTTGTGGTGTTTCTCTTGCAATTAGACATCAGTGTAGTGCATTAATAATGGTCATAGAATTTGTTAAGGTTGTAAAAGACCTCTAAGATCATAGAGTCCAACCATTAACCCAGCACTGGCAGGTCCACCACTAAACCATGTCCTGAAGAACCACATCTACACATTTTCTGAAAGCTTCCAGGAGCAGTGACTCCAGCACTTTCTTGAGGAGTGTGTTCCAATACCTAACTACCCAGTGAGGAAACATCCTAATATCCAATCTAAATCTCCCCTGGTAGAACTTGAGGCCATTTCCTCTTGTCCTGCCACTTGTGCCTTGGGAAAAAAGACTCACCTCCACCTGTCTACAGCCTTCTTTCAGGTAGTTGTAGACACAACTGGAATGGTGAATCTTGATCAAAGAGAAAACCCTTCCATTTTGGGGAGCAGGATCAAGACCTATGTCCTTAAGTTGTGTGAGAACCCTCTCTATTTCACTCCCCTATCTCCAGAATCCACAGGGATCATGTGCAGCCCTGACGCAAAGCCTGAGGAGACCTGTCACCTGACATACTCTCCTGGAAGGCAGGGGATGCATAGTAAATTGAATTAATGAAGAATAGTGATATCTTTCTGAGAACAAGCCAAGGATTTCTCTTTTGCCCAGAGCTGGAAAGCTGGGAGGAGCTCCTTGCTCCCTGGAAAGCTCTGCTGCTTTGAGGATGTACAGGCATGGCAGAGATTCTGCGTGTCCTCTAGGTGACTGACACCCATCCTCTGGAGACCACAAACCTCTTCTACTTTCTTCTTCCCTCCATGCCTACTACTGTTAGTGCCAGGATCCCACACAGCCTCCTGCAGGCTAAGGGAGGCATCTGAGCCATTTCTGCTTATTATCAATAATCCAGACATAGTTGGAGCTTGCCTTCTTTACATACTTGGAAATTTTTGGTGGACGACCCTCCCCAGCCCAGGTGTGGGTCCCCCCACTGGTGTGTCATGAGAAGTGAATGGGTTACATATGCCACAGCTCTGCTGGCCACAGTGAGGGCTTGGCATTGCCAACTGGAAGCTTCAGTCCATGACCTCTCCCCTCTGGACAGCTCTGGTTGAAATCTATAAGGAAGTGAAGGGTCTTTTCTTGCTACTTTTTCCCATTTTCTAGAAGTCCATAGTATCATTCTCTTAAAAATCCTTTAATCCAAACATGTTTGGTTTTAGTTGTGTTGGTTTGGTTTTTTTGTTTGGGTTTTTTTTTTGGATATAAACTCTTCAGGATTAGTTGTCCTGTGTTGTTGATTGGGAAGCTGTGTTCTAAAGACATATTAAGACTATGCTTTGTTGAGGCCATGTGGTGAAAAGGTTTGTGACCTGATGACTTGGGCTGTCACTTTCTGTAATTCCTTGTCGACCTTTCCCTCTGTTTATATGGTTTTGTGGATAGCTGGGCAAAAAGCAAGGAAAAACAAACAAAAAGAAGACCAGGACTGAGAAAACTCTTCAGATTAGAAAGAATGTGGTTTTATTTGAAGCAAAACAACCACAGTTTATCTGGAGTATTTTTTTTTTTTTTTAAATAAGTGAACCAGGTTTGATACATTAGCTTGTAATACTGGTAAGGAATCGTACCTTTTGACCACTGTTTTCAGTTTTTATGATACTGTTATAATAGCATTATTATAGGAAATGTCCTTTCCAAAGGAGCCCCATTCTCCAAGTAACTTGTATATAATGTGAGGTCTGTGACAGACATGCATCTGCAACCAGTTTGTGATTTCATGTTAATGGTACCATCTGGTAAGGCAGTTTGATACTTGGTGGCCAGTTGAAATCTGACTTGGGAAAGCACTAGATCACTACTACCATGGGATGGCAGTTCTGACCCACATGAGATGGGTAGAGCAGAAAAGAATTTTGAGATCTTTTTCCTAAAGGAAGGATGACAATTTTTTTCTCATTGGCCTTGTCATCAGAGACTCTGTTGTATGTCAGCTGGAACAGAGGAGAGGCCCCTGCTGAGCTGTAGTTGTTTGATTGCTCTTGTACCAAAACTAAGGCAGATGGATTTGAAGAAGTTTGTATGATGTCTGCTTGCTGTTTCTTCTGTCTCTGAATTTAGTGTTCACCAGACTTAAATTCATACAAATGCATAAACTGCAGATGAGGAAATGATAGAGGGAATGCATTGTTTAAATATGTGCAAATGACTTCAAGGAAAAAAGCTATTAAGTGGGAAAGACTAAATGTTCCAGAGTTTGTCATGGGAGAGAAGAACCTTATGTACCAAGGCCAGGACGGATGAGGCTTTGAACAGCCTGGTCTAGTGAAAGCTGTCCCAGCCCATGGAGAGTGGGTTGGAACTAGGTTATCTTTAAGATCCCTTCCAAGCCAAATCGTTCTGTGATTCTATGAGGTATTTCACTATTTGAGTGATAAGGACAGGAAGCTTTGTGTCTGGCTGTGCAGCCATTTAATAGCAGACTGAGATACTGATCTAGTATTGTATCGTGTTTTTTTATGATATATGATAATGGTGCATTATCTTTCACTTCAGAAAATAATGACTCAAAAGGCATTTGAGCAAAGAGGCTGTTGACTGTAGAAATAAAATTAAATGGAAGTTAGATGAAAATGGCTAGAAGAGATCCTGGATTTTAAAAGGGCTGTTGTAAAGCAGATGTTGGCACTTTTTTAGTGAGGGTGTGCCACCCTGAAACGTTTTTTTACTAAATTAGATGTTGCATGTTCCAGTAGAAATTCAGTGGAAGCTGAGAGGTGCTGCCTTTTGCAGTGTCCATAGAATGCTACAGGTCCAGCTTTGGGCATGTCTGCTGGGTTCTTTGAGATCAGTCATGGGAGGTTTGTGCTGCACGCTGCAACACTGGTTGTACAGAACTCTGTGGTGCACGGAACAGATCAACAGGGCATAACGGTCTCTCCACAGATAAGTAATCATAAAGGGGATGTCCCATGTGCCATGTATTTGTCTGTTTCTAACATGATCCATATTTTATGCCTGTCCTATGTCAGGTGAGGCATTACCAAGGAAGACAATGAAGGGGGTTGTGCATTGACTCCACAGTACTTTGAGCCCTCTTAGAGGAGCATCACTCATCCACCATGATGGCATTTATCTGAATGTATTTCTGGTAAGTTATGGGAGATACATTATTACCACCTTGTAAATCCCAAGGACAGCTAAACACACCTTTTTATACTGCATCATAAAAATAGTGTTCTGTTCACAAAAATGTGAAAATTATTGGTTTGCATGTAGACTTCCTTATTAAAAACCAATCTCTGGTTTGGTAAATGTCATTATTATTTTCATCAGATTAAGCTTCTTTTAAAGTTTTTGCAATCTGGTGTTAAGTAAAAGCCACATTTATTAAACATTCCTTCTTAATACTTTCTTAATCTTCATGGTCCAGAGCACAGTTGGGAAGGAACAAGAGATGGGAGTTAAAAGTAGATACTTTCTCCTAACTACTCCACTTTTCTTTTTAGAAACTTTTAATGAGATGCCTTCAATTTTCAATAGCAAACTGGGTCTTTCATTTTCCTGCATTCATTTCTCCTGGCCAAAGTGTGCCATTAAAGAATAACAATGTTCGTGGCATTCTGTATTTTTAAATGCAAAGAAATCGTTAGAGTCAAGAATAGCATGATTGTAAAGCTTTGTCTCTCTTTGTAGGTGCACATGCATTCAAAAGTACAAAGCCTGAACTATACATACAGCTTTCTTGTTTCAGCTGGCAGTCCCTTTGAAGGGACACTTGTCATTTTTCTTTTACTTTGTTTGCCTCTGCCTGGAAGTGGCATGCATTAAAAATAATAAATACTTCCACTAATGCCTGATGGGACAGCTTAGTAGTTTAGTCATCAGATTTAGAAATATCTGGCATTCTCAAAAATCATAACTCCAGTGGCTCTCAGAATCTGTGTCCTTCTCAGTCCTAGTCTGTTCGTTAGGTTGGGATTTCTCCTGCAGGACACGAGTCCTGATCAGTCCACAAGCTTTCAGTGCTGGGCTTCAAAGCATTTTTAAGTCTTGAAAATATGTTGGCCAGGCTGGAATGAATGCACCATTTCTGAGCTTTGCAGCTTAGGAGTTGGTAAGGAAGATGCCTACACAGGAGCTCTAGGCTTCCTGCCATCTAATTTTATAGCAGCTTGAAAAGCAAACATTTAGTAGAAACAAATGAGTTGAACTCAGCCAGACAGGGAATGGCTACCAAAAAAAAAATAAATTGAAAAAGGACAGATCTTGGTATTATTCCTGTGTCAATAAATTACATGTCATATTCATCTTCAAATATTGATGATTATTTTCTTTGACTGTCTCTTGATGTCCATTTGGTGGAATTGAGACAGAGACAGGAGAGTAGAACTGCCAAGAATTTGTTTTTTATCTTCATTTTCCTCCACTGAGAAAGCTAATTGAATCTCTCTCTGAACCACTTAATTCACTGCCTGTCATGCTCTTCTCTCAGTGTAAACTTCCTTGGGGCTATCACCATAGTCCCAGCAGAGAAGGAAATTAGGGTCTCTAACAGGAATAACCTACAGCTTACATAGCATAAACAAATCTTGGAAAGCAAACACTGACAGGTTGGGGAAAATGTTAAAAAAAAGAAAAGTAATAAAAAAGAAAAGATTAAATGCAAACATAGTGCCCTGCAGTGTTTAAAACACTTCCTTATAGTCTGTCAGGCTACATGTTCAGGACCTTTGATCAGGATGGAGGTTGTTTATTTCCTGCACAGACCAGCTTGTACATTGATCAATGCATTGTTGGTGTAGTGAAGGTATTTCCTTTATTAGTCTCTTTGAGAGGCCTTAGACTTGACCACAATATTGTGAGCACTAAAAGGGTGTATCTAGGTTGTGGAGACAATGCAAAGAGAAACAAGAGGATGGAATTGGTAACAACGTGATCACCTATTTAAGGAAGTAATGCTTGGAGGGGCTTCTATGGAAAGAAATGCTATGGTGTGGGGGTTGTTCACAGTTTAGAAGAGACCATGTGGGAACAACTGGCCTAAATAATCGAACAGCTTCCTCACTGTACTAGGAGAACCTTCTGCAGGATTCTTCCTGTAATTGGAATTGTTTCTGACTGACCATACCCTGTGAAAGGAGGGAGACGTTAATACTAAAACAAAGAAATAAACAAAACAACAAAAAACCCTTAAAAATGTACCATTTGCCTTAAAACTTTGCTGCATTTTGCTGCAAAAATTTAACATTTTCCATAGAGTGGACCTGAATGCAAAGTTATGCAAAGAATAACCTTAACTTTGTATGCACAGTAATGAAATCTAAAATAACTATTATGAGAAAGGAAAACTTGCTTAGCTAGAGAGTGAAAGAATATTTACTTTTTGTCCCAACTGTTTGAAGTCCAAGGCATCAGGCTTAAAGTGACCCAGTGAAGATCTGTCATGAAGCTGTGCAGTTTGCTGCCACTGGATCTTGTGGATGCCAGAAGTATTTGTGACAACAGACAGCATCTGTACAAATTCATGAAAGGGAAATCCATCAGATAATTTTAAAAAGACCGAAATCTCCCCCAGTTCCTGAAATGCGGGAGCTGCAAATCATTATGGTGCTGTGGATATTTTGCTGGCTTTTACTCCACCATACACATTTTGTTGCTGGCCATTACTGAGCAGTATTTGGATGAGGGAAACCTTTGGCCTGACCTCTGTCAATCATTCCTGTGACTCATGGAGCAAAGGTTAACTGCAAGCAACACTTTGGGAGCCTCCAATCCCCCCTTATTTTAGGCAGAGCACTAATTCAATAATATTATGGTTATTTGGACTACAACTGGGTGGGATGGATTCAGTTTTCCATCTCAGCCCACACGTTTCCTCTGTCACATAAAGTTTTTTCTCTCCCTGTGAAGCACTCTGTAAAATGGGAACAATGGCTCTTTTCTGTACGTGTGTGTTGTTCCACCTTAAAAGCACCCCTTCAGGATGTATTTGAGCACTGCTTTGGGGTTAGTGGGCATTGAGTGTCGATACTATTATCCTACTAGCAGGAGCATGAGGTGAAACTCCTTCATCCATCATCTTCCTCAAAAGGAGTGATGCAGAGTAGGACCCCCCCGTTTGCAGAGAGGGCAAGCTGTTACCTGCCAATATGGCAGCATTTCGCCAAATGATTAGACTGTCAGAATTACAGCAATTTGAGCACACTGAGCAAGCTTTTATGTACACAGGAACAAGATGCCGGCATTCGATTACTGAAGTGGAGTAACGCACACTGGAGATTGACAAGTGCTTGGCAAGCCCATGTTTCTGGGGCTCATCAGACATTCATGACTCTTATGCCATGCTGGTGAAGAGCATACTCAAATGGCTGCATCATAGCCTGGATGACATCTGGTGACATGCAGCTAGGCCTGTTGTCTTTTTCAGGGATGAATTCATTTTCACAATATTTGAATGGAATCCATTTATGCAGAGTGGAAATATTCTGGCATATGCAAGTAACTTACAAGACAGTAATATATTTGGTCCATCTTGTATTTGGTGACAAAAGTGTAATTAGTTGCACTTTGCCACGTGGTGTTTTCTGGAGTAGTTTTATGGATTTCCATGCTTCCTGCTGGCTCTGGTCCTCCTCTGCTCCCTCCTGATGGACGTAGCTACGACTTTTGGGATCAGGAGGAGGGAACACAGGTACACTTGGCATTTCTTTATGGTAGTAAGTAACTGAGGCTCCTACACAAATGTCTCTGCTGGCAAAAGCTGCTTTTTCTCTCCCTGCAGCAGCTGGAGGGTTTGTGTTGCACTAAAAAGAGGCTTGGGCACTAAGTGATTTTTGATCCTCTGATGTGCTCTGCTTCAGTATTGGAGTATATCATTGTTTCTCTATCAGGTTAGCTAGTTGTTCTGCTTTGATGTTGCTGAATATTAGTGTTGGGAATTGTGTGGTCGAGGTTTTTATTTTCCTTGACCTCCCAGAAGATGATTGTGGGCTTGAATCAGCATTGCATCTTGGCTGAACTCAGGTTTGGAATGGATTAGGAGTCTGTTTAGAGTTCAGCTTCAGCTGGTTCTTCAGCTGTCTGTGGCAGAGGTGTGCAGAAAATAGGATTTTACTGTATAGTAAATACTTTTATGTTAAACTGCAAATAGCGCATTTTAACTTTCAAACACTGCTCTTCCTGACAGGCATCAGAGTTTCTGTGGTGAGTGAATGCAGGAAAATGTGTGTGTAGGATAAAAATCCATTTTTTTCCTGAAAAGGTCCTTTTGAAGGAAAATTCTTGTCTAGGTCAATTGAAAAATTCCCCTTCTGAAACTTTGCTGCAGTGGGAACCCTGCCAGGCCTCCGTGGTGCACCGAGGTGTAGTACAGAACTGTGAGTTGGTGGACCAGCATGAATCCATGAGATGTTCTTGTGCCAGGGAATAGCTTAAAGTGGAACCCATATTTCAGTACCTCATAAATAAGAAGGACAAGCTAGAAGATGTTTTAGCTGACTGCCTGGTCCACAGCAGCTCTCCTGCATCCCATGAGTCATTCCCCAAAGGTAATGGGGTGAAAACATCAAGCCCAATTCCCTGCTGATGGCATCACATTATGGGGCTCTCCTGCAGCATTCTCCAGGGCATGAAGGAGCCTTTGCTAAGTGACAGCGATATAACTCAAGTCATTTCAGACTTTTGATCTGAAACCCCACAGCCAGATGGTAGTTGAGACCTAGCACTTCATATGGGGCCAAGAAGGTATTATGTAGCTAGACATGGCCAGGCTGTGCCACAGAACCTGAAGATAGATGGATGGTCCTTGGCCCTGTTTTACTGATTAGTAGTGTGTGACCTATGTGCCTCTAATAACTGTAATGGAGAAAATCTTATCGAGTAAGCCAATGCAAAATGTGTGGTCCTTGGAGTAGGTGAGATGTGAGTTGTGCCAGGAGTGCAGAAAGGCAAATCCACTTTGACATTCTGTCCTGCTCCTGGTAGGAGCATCCTGAGAGCTGCTGATGTGAAACACAGATTTAGTAACTTGGGTAGGGGTAAATCTGCTTTTTGTAGTCCTAGTCACACACAAGTGCTAATGATTGTTTTGCTGAGAGGGGTCTTTGTGTTTCCAGCTTGGAAAATGGAAAAAACAGGGAAAACTGTGAGTATATGGTTTCCAAATGTTCTTCTGCAGTTTGTATCTCTGAGTCTTAATGCATGCACTGTCTTAGGCTCCATTTAGGAATTGCCCCTTGAAGATGGGCTGGCAGGGCTGGAATGTACTGTAGAGACCCAGGGCAAACTTATTTCAGGTTAGCCTAATGCAGCATGCCAGGTGAAGAAATGTTGTGAAACTGTATTTTAGCTATTTACTTCTGTATAGGTGATCACGGATGTAAACTCTTTCTTCTTTTTTTTTTTTTTTCTTAGTATAGTACTGTTATGATTAAAAACAAACCAAAAAAATCACCCTAAACCCTGTATAAACTTCCAATGTGCCTGTCTCAAGCTAAGGATAAAAAAAGTTTCTCATTGTTAAAATGGGCATTTTGAGAGTGCCATCAAGGCATTTTGGAGAATAGAGGTATTTTATTTTTAATGAGAAGAACTAAAGAATAAAAAATGGTAGCCTTGGAGAAGTGCAGATCAAAGCTTTCTTCATTGTAAAACAAATGAAAGGTTTCAGTCCTAGAAGTGATGAATAAATTGATAAATTTTTAATAAGAAGAACAGGCTATAAATGGTAATTTAATTCTTTGGGGAAGAGAATCATTTAAGCAGTGTTTAAAAAGTCCAGATTTTTTTTTTCTGTCAAGATTATAATGATAACTGAGGGGACGACTGGGAGAGTGCAGAGTTTGGCCAAGGCTGTTGTTCTCAGCGCTCCTTGCACTCACTGCAATGCTCATGTCCTTCCCAGCGTGCATCCCAGCATGGAGGGGGACAATTGCCTGCCTGCTTCTTGCAGAACCCTTGTTGTGCCCCCTTCCTTTTCCCAGCTGCATCTGGGGATTTCAACCTTTGGGCTGAATGCTTAAAAAAAGGATTATCAATGTGCCTATGCTTGCAGCCCCTTTGTCCCTTGGTGTTGCAAGAGACAAAGCTCAGGGCAGGGATGGTGGGGACTGAGCCAGCCCATCCGTGTGTCCCCTGCCCCAAACCATCCGTGTGCTCAATGTCAGGGATATCTGAGGATGTGGGATTGAAAATGGGCCCTGATGGAAGGAGTAGATCACCTAGGGGTTCTAATGCAGGGAGGACCAGCACGGGGCAGTCAGGAGGCTGGGGCAGGAAGGGCAGGGCTGGGACAGGACGTCTTTCTCCTTTGTCGGTAAAGTGAGCATTAAGAAGTGTAGACTGAGGAAGGAGCATTTAATAGCATTTGCCTAGAGCAGCTCACTGCTACCAGACTGACAGGCTGATGGGTGCTGCCAAATTTGCATAATAACACTGCTTATAAAGGCCTTGAGGTCCCTGCTGATCGCTTCTCCATCACCCACTGCACACAGGCATTGCATTGGGTTCATCCTGCTCTCAGTAGCCGTGACCCACTTTTCACACTCTAAACCCGATTTTATTTGTCATTTGTGGGGTAGCCTTGCCCAGCTCTGCGAGGAAAACTTGTCAGCTCCTATATGATGTTCCTGCATGGCCGGTGGCTTAGACCACAACGCACTGCTATGTCCCTGCCTGGGCTGTGCCCTGGCACGTCTGAGCTGCCTTTTTCCCAGTCTGTGTCTTCCAGTGATGCTGTCATGCTCATTAACTTTTCCCCCCTTCCTTTCTCTTGGCAGTGTTTTGAAAGTTAAAGAAAAATAGTGGAAAAAAGAAAATATTTGCCTCTTGCTTGATACTAATCTTTATTCATTGTTCCATCCCCCATCAGCTCTCTCTCTTTGCTTTCATGACACACCTCTCACAAGCCGGGTGGATGGAGAAGCTCCAGCACAGCCCTTGGTGCATGGAGGTGGACTCGCTTCACAGACCTGAGTGGTTGAGCCATGCCTCATGCCCCCGGGTAACAGCTATTTTGGAATAAAAAAATGTGCTGCTGCTCACACTTGTGATTGAATTCTGACTTCTTGCTGACCTTAGAGCAGTGCAAGAAACAAAATTAATTGTATTTGCAAGATTCAGAATATAATCAATCTGTTTTGCAAGTGGCTGCGTCTCTATCGCAGATGAATATCTTCAATATTTTCAACAAAATAAAAGCCCACTTTGACTTAAAAATGTTCTCTAAGGAAAGGTAATGTTTTTTGACGACTGTTGCATTCTCAAATCAGTTTATACTGAAAAGGCTTAGGCAGCATGATGGGACTTGTTAGTCATGGGCATAATTTTTTGGTCAGCTTTCTGCTTCCTGGGAGTCAGAAATGTGTGTCTGCATTCAAACCTTTGCTGTGTCACTGGATTCCTGATGATATGCCTAAGCTCTAACAGCTGGTCACAGTGGCAGAGAGTTCCAAACTAAGAAGCGGAGTTGAGCTTTCCAACTTTAACCCTCTGGGGACTGCAGATAGGCAGTGATAATACTGTGAGAAATTTTAAGAGTTTCATTTGTAGTTTAGATAGCAGCACTGCTGACCCAGATAATGAAAAATGCACTTATAAGTTTCCATCTTTTAATTTCTTAGCCTGTATCAACTTTAGGTGGTTAGTGGATAATTCAGTATTATCACTAAGCATGTAATTGAAGTTGATTACACTCTGCCGACAGGAATTTTATTTTTCAGCCCTGTGGAGGTTTGGCCAAATGTTTGTTTCAGGTGGATTCTCCCATCCCTTTTCAGTACTCTTCAGCTTTACTTTGTATGGCTTTTCCAAGTGGCTGTTGTTAGCCTGAAATCAAACCTAAATCCTAGAGAAGGTTAAAACATAATGTGTGGAGGTTGCCTTGGTACAAAAGGGGTTCACCTTGGGAAATCCATATCTACATCTAGCTGACTGTTCTCTTTAAGAGCTTGTGGGTCTGATTCAGGCTGGTGTTTATTTTGCAGCATTGCTTTGGGTAGAGCTGCTGCTAGTTTTTCACTGATGTGTGAGATCAGAGCAATGCCTTGCGGTGTTTAACTCTTTGCACTCACAGCATTAAGCTTCTGAAAGCTCTGTGAGCCCATTTTCAGCAGAGTGATACCTGCTGCTCCTACTTTTGCCCTGCCTCTTTGGCAGGGCAGCAGAGGGAACTTGAACCTCTGAGGAGATAGAAGTGATTGCTCAGGAGCAGACCAGGCTTAACAGTGTAGGCTCGTTATCAAACAGGCTTGTATGAATCCACCCTTGAAGGGAAATTTTATTCAGTTTTAACCCAGTGAAAGGTTTTGCTTCAGCAGAGAAATAAGCCCTTTAAATCCTGTCAGCTTGGGTGTTGTAACAGTGCTAACGCACGCAAACCCAAAAATTGTATTGAGTCTGGCCACTTTCTCCCCCTCTTTTAGAAGCCTGGCTGAGAGAAATGTGCAGAGTAAACCAGCACAGTGAGAGCTGAAAGAGTTTTTACAATGTATGCAAAGACATTGTTATCTTGTATATATTTTAGCTTTACTCTTCCCCACCCCGCTCACCATTTTTTTTTTTTTTTAATATCTGCATTTTAAAGGAATACTAAGAAGTTTCTTTGTCTGGCACTGTAGATATACCTGACTACAGATGATGATAAATTTAATTTGCAGGCCCTCACATACTTGCCTTCGCTAACACTGTGCTCTAGTGACTTGGACCATTGTGTTTGCTGTGCTCACTCTTATCTTCCAGATTTGTGTGCCTCTAGATATTGCTTGTTCAGCTGTTGCTGTTCAGTTTAGCTTTTCACAGTCTGCTTTGCCTGTCTGTGCTTCACCCCTGTGCTCATCGCAAGGGCCAAGCTCCTGCAGTTTTTCCTATACATTGTAGTTCTGTCCAAGAGAGCTGTGAATGTACCTGTGACCAATGTGTGGCATTGATGGCAAAACTGCTAATGCCAACTGTTAATTCCAACTCCCTTCTTCGTTAACAGTGATGTCCAAGTAATAACTGTAAAACTGAACAGTCAGTGCTGGGCCAAGCATCATTTAGTAATGTGAAATGCATTTCCAGCTTGGCTGGAAGCAGAAGAGGCTTCCATAACTACTAACTCTCCTACACTTGAAAAGGGCTGCATGGTTTATTTGCGTTATTGTGGTATTGCTTTTGAATAATTTTACAAGAGTTTAAAGCTTGGGAAGTGGAGAAAATATAAAGGAACATAGGAACATAGGAAGCATGACAGTCAATCAGAGGGCATACAGAAAAAAAATAAAGAAAATAAAGGAAATAAAGATTGACAGGAAAAGAGGTCATAGCCACCAACCCTATTATAGCAATGTGCAGAGAGAAATCCAGAATCCATGTTGCAAAGCTGTTTCTTTAATTGGAAAATGGAGAATTTCTTGGCACAGCACTGGATGTGTTGGAAATACAAGGTATGTAAAAAGACATGGTGTTTTTCTTTAGGGTATGCGCTTCTATTGGCTAGCAGATATGCAATATGATTACTTAAGGCTTCTGTTAATTTAAAAGGACACTTTGTTGTCAGTTTTATGACCAAAGTTTCCAAAACTAAATTCTTTATATGTATAGCTGAGATTAGTTTAAATTTGATATTTAGCCTTAACACAATTGGTAAACTTGGATCTTTGTTCTTAATAGTCAGAGAATCACAGACTGAAGTGGGAAGGCACCTCTGAAGGTCGTTTAGTTTAAACCTCTGCTCAAAGCAGAGGGGGTGAGAGCAGGTTGCTTACAGCTGCAAGCAGTTGAACTTTGAATATTTGCAGGTATGGAGACTCCATAATCTCTCTGGGTAACCTGTGCCCGGTGCCTGACCACCCTCCTGGTGGGATGGTGATTGTGGGTTGTAACTATGTTTAAAAAGATTTACCTGTGTTTCAATTTGTGCACATTCTGTCTTGGCCATAATAATGTTCCTCATACAAATAATTTGTATTCAATGCTTTGTTAATTTGTATTGGCTCAGTCATGCTTGTAATTTCCTGAAAAATTAGGATATTTTTTTAAAAGGGAATGAGGCTGAACCAGGGTAGAAATAATTTTGTTTCCAGAAACCAAAATGTGAAGTCAGGTCTTTAAAAATTAGTGTATATCACTGAATAAGAGCTCTTAACCACCTTTTTTTTCTCCCTCGGTTTTTATTTTTGAGGGGGTTGCTGATCCTGTGCTACCCCATTAAGCATTATATTTATGACCAAATAATATTTTATCAGGTCTTTGTTGTAAGTTGCCTCTTCAGTGAATGTATTATGTCATAAAATGTAGTAGATACAAGATCAGATTTCTGAATTTTTTAGACTGTCATAAAAAAGCTTCTGTGGGGAAAAATAAAGTAACAGTAATAAGACTTGAAACTCCTTTCCCCGCTTTCCTAATCCTTAATTAACTTAAAATCGCACTGGACAATCCTCAAGTAATGTGCAAAAGTGGCATCTAATAGCTGGAAATTATGAAGAAACTTTCATCTGTCCTCTGGGAATATGCCTTACTGCTTCCGTGTGCTTAAGGATGCCAAAAATTTCCCCAGTAATTCTCAAACTCTTTTGGCAGATGAAGGCAGAATGACTGGTTTTACAACAATCAAGATCAGATGGTGGCAGATCTATCATACACTTTTCTATATTAAGAAATATGTACACTGGGAAATAAGCCGTGATTATATGTTCCTTCTCTTTCCATCGATTTGTTGCTAGTGAGTTACTGTTAACATTAGTGTCTGTAAAAGATGGAAGACAGTAAGAGTTCAAATCTGTCGTGCTCTACGTGCTTTTTATTTCAAATATACTTAGTGCAGTTTCATTGCTGTCATGGGGAAAAGAATAAAGTTCAGTTTTCTCTTTCACCTGCCTAATAATGAGCAACTGTCAGACATACTTTGATACTTCTGTGGCTTGAAACAGCGGTGACTGCAAAGAAAAATACACCTTTTTCTGCTAAGTCTTTATTTTTTTTTCTGAGAGAGATGAGCTTATAATATTGGCAAGAGATATTGTCTTTGTTCTGCTAAGATGTATCATTTGAGCTGTGGATGAGTCTTGGAAAACAAAAGCATTTAATTTTCTATCCCAATCAAGTGATCTGTGTGAGAAACCACAGCTAAGACCACAGAGCATTTCTGCTGCATTTGCAGGAACAACTTTGGCTCTTTTTGTATTTGCCTGGGTTTTTTTTGAGGAATTCCTACTCCTTTCTTTGTCATTGTTGTCTTCCTAAGGATTTAATTCATAGAAACTACTTTTATGTTTTTCTTATACTTACCTTTATCTTTTCTTACAGTTACCTTTATCTTCTTATAGTTATCTTTAACTTCAAGCAGTTTCCCAGTCCTCCAGAAGCAACTGCAAAATTGCTTCTTCATAAACTTTAAGTAAGCCTGATAGATGCCTGTAAAATTGTAACTCCATTCATGCTGGAAATGCAAAACCTCCTCTCCTCAGGGTGTGCACTCGGTCTTGCTGATGTTTGCCACCATCATTGTGATACGAGTCATCTCCTATTTGGAGATGTAATTTCACTGTCTGGAATGCACAGTAGTATCTGCAATCTCACCTTAATTTAAAATAACCCTTATTTTCTTTCAGTGTCTTGAATTAGACTCTATCTCCATTCAGGCATCCTCTAGCCAAAGATAAATGAAGTGGTTCAGGTCTGAAAACTGTATAAAGAGTTGTCCTAGTTTCAGCTCCTTTAGGTAGTTTGTTCCACAGCTACAGTTCAAAGTTTGACTTTTTGCGTATTAGTTTTGTTTATGAGTCTACATGCAAGTCAACAAAAGGATTCAAAAATTACTTCTCCTTTAGGATAGAGCTGTGTAATATAAGCTATAATTACTTTCTTCTTAGATAAAAAACATGAGTCTGGATTCAGGAAATGGGGATGCTGTGAGAGCCCAGAAGGATGACGATTTGTTACAATTATTCAGGAGTCTTGTTGGTGGGAATGCTTGCCCTGATGTTCCCAGCATCTGGCCTCTGTCAGGCTGAGAGGGAAGCTCCGTCCTTTTTTTGTTTTCCTCTTCTTTTTTTTTCCCCTTCTGATCCAGAGGATACCCGCAGGAGGATACCTCCTTGGCTCCCAGCCAAACCCCAGAGCCGTGCTGCTTTCCTCTTGGTTCCCCCACGCGGTTTGTGCCTTCGCTCTGCCATCTCCTTAGCAACTCGTAGCACACCAGCAGCACACAACCGCACAGCCCCTGGGAGCTGCAGCGCTATTTATAGGCAGTTGAGCCTGGATGAAAATTTCCAGAATGCTCTGATAAGGCCTCTACAGGCACAAAAAACTTACGGGCCCTGCTAGTGGATCTGACTTGGTGCCATATCTCGAAGTCCTGCCCTTCGCAGGATGCTCAACCTTTGCAGTAAAACAGACCCACTATGATACATAGTGAGGATTTGCTGTTTACATAACTGCTAATTAACCTTTCAGGAATCATGTTCTCTGTAACCCATGCTAGGAAGTGAAATGCAGGTGCAAAAACAACAGCCTGGGGGGTAAAATGTAACAGGCAAAGTCTCAAGGATGATGCCATGTCTGTGGTGTGTTGGGGTTTTTTTTGTGTGTGTGGTTTGCTTTTTTTTTTCTTTTTTATGGCTTAGTGAAATCTTAGAAAAGAGTAGAGGAAAATATTTTTTTCTGAGCTTTATGTTTGGGGTTGGTTTTTTTTGTTTTGTTTTGTTTTTTTTTTTTGTTTTTGTTTTTTTTTTTAATTATGTTTCCTCAGGCTGAATTCTACATTGAAAATAGGACTTAATCATTGATTATATTCTTAGTGTCGCTCTGCAAAGGTTTATTGATTCAGCATTTCCCTTAGTCATGTGGCTGAGAAATGAAGTAAAGAATGTGTGGTGGTGCTAAGAGCGACTCTTGAGTATTAAAGAAATAAATGTTAACCCATTGAAATGGGTTGGTTGACAACACCTGTTTTCATGAACTTTTCATGTATACTGAGCTAAAACTATGAGACACCCACGAAGGAACTTAATATTTATTGAGAGATAAGACCTTTCAAGTGAATCTGAGGAGCGTTTTGGAGATCTTAAAGTAGCCATATCTAGTTGTATGACAACTTTGTACTTTTTTACCGAGGCAAAATCATAATTAAAGACTTCCATAACGCAGTGATTTTTTTCATTTATTTAATCCTTGAACCTGTACCTCATATACCATTGTAGGAGAATTTTGTGTCGTGATCCTATGGCATCCCTCCCAGATTTCCCTCATACCCTGCATTCCCTGCCAATGAGTGCTAATGGGAAAAGCATTGAAGGAAATGTCACTCAGCTTTTGAAATATTCTTTGATGTGTCAAAGTCATGACTAGAATTGTTCTCCTGGATGCCATGTTGAGAAAATAGTGCCTATGCAAGACTGGAGGAGCAAAGGAAGTCCAAAGCAACATTTAACCTATTCCATTGATAGGGATGTGGGAATTACATGCTTTTGTGTGTGCTGTTGAGGGAAGAAGGAGCCTCTGCATGCAAGGAGAACATGGGGAGGTGAAGACATGCACTGTATAGAGGCAGGCTGATTGACAGCCCAGCTGGTGCAGATCAGTAATTGGAAATTCATTGCACATAAATCTTCTAGTACTTATTGTGAGATACGGGAAGGAGAATATTTGAGCTCTGAAGCAGTTAACTCTTTCAGGGCCATCTGGGAAGACGTTTAGCTTTCAAAGTAGCAAGACTGTTCAAGTATGTTTCTTTAAAGCCTTCATTTTTTTTGTTGCAGCGAGAACGCTGGTAGAGGGAAAAGCCACTACCATGTGCTCCAAGTGAGAGTATTTAGGTGAACAGTCTTAAATATTTAATGTTTATTTCTTTTACAGTGCAGCTTCAGATTGTCTTGGAAAAATCATCTTCGTATTTGGTGGTGAACACATTTTTGCCTTTACAAAACGCATCTTGCACGTGTTGCCTGCCAATTTCATGTCTGATTTACCTGATTTGTGTCTCCACATTGGTGGGCTTATTCTATGTTTGTCCATGTGCCAGCAGACTCTGCAACTGTATTTTAAGAGGTCTGTTCATGTCTAAATATTTATATTCTTTTCCATGAGGCTGAGACTGATTGTATGTGCTAGCAACTTTGTCCCTGCACCCTCCTTCTTCCCCCAGTTCAAGTGTGGTTTTGGTAAATTTTCCTTCTCGCTTGATTTCAGCAATAATGGTTTCCACCATACATTTTTGAATGTATAATTGGTTTCTGATGACCACGTTTTTTCTCATTTATTTTAGACTGCCTCTGTTCTGTTACACACATATTTGTCTCTCCATTAATGTCAATGTGAATTACAGATGAGAAGCTAAGTGTGGATAAATTAGTAACTATGCAAAATGTAAGGTGGCATTTAAGTTTCTGAATTATTTGTGTGGGCACAGGACAGCTAATGAATACCTGAGGATCTGCACAAACAAGCAGTGCCTGTGTGCACGTGGTTCACAGTGTGGTGGCTGAGGAAGGTAGGGGCTATATGGCAGACAATGCAACTCTATTGGGCTTTAACACCCACTCTTCTGGCAAGGGCTGGAGCCAAAAATCATGTTTGCCTCTAAGGGAGCAGTTGTCTATGTACAATAAATAGAAGACTGAATAGTCTGCATCTCAGTCCATAATGTACTGAGACTTCTTTCGACCCTTAGAATGGTGTAAAACAGTCCAGAATGGTGTTTCTTGCTGTAAAAATACAGTGTTTGGATGAAAGCCTTCCTTCAAGATGGGCCATATTCTCTGCTTCACTGCCTGTGGTAACACTTTATTCATTTATGTGAGGAGAAAACCTTTTGTCTTCAGCTGAACAACTTCTGCTTTGCTTGCGGTGCCCTGCAGAAGCATTACAAGAGGTTTCCTTGAAGGGAAGCACTTGGCTATTTTCTAAGCTCACTTTCAAAGTACTCTGAATTAATTATAAATGAGTAAAGCTGTCTGGCTCTTGATTACACAATTGCCTATCCTGGATTCCCTGTAATGAAATGTAAGCTGGCCCAGTTGTAGTAAAACAGGAGGTGCTTTCTCTCCTGTCTTATGATCTGTGCTATTCTAAGGTCTACTCTTCTGATTTGTTTTAGGCTGCAATTCTGTCAGCCTTATTTTTTCTCTCTCTCCTTGCTACCCTATTTTATTAGGCTTTTCTTTTGGCTGCACTTAGGCTCATATCCTGTTATAATTTCCATTGAAAGTAGTTAACGTGCATTGATACAGTGCCCCTTTTGCACTGAAATAATGCAGTGCATTTTATTTATTTAAAGGATTCTAAGTGCCTGTAGTGTCTAAGTGTTTGACAAACACATAAAAATACACAGAAGTCAAGCACTTAGCTGCCTCAAGAGAGTGGGTTTCCTTCTGTCTTTGCCAGGAACATCCATAAACCAAATTACTCATGTACCATGGAGTTTAGTAACAATTAAACTGAAGTCTTTGCTTTCTGTATGGTGAACCCTGACCTCTTGTCTCCATCGTTTGCCATAACTTGAGCCTCACAGGATATGCTGTGTTTTATCCCATTACGCTTTCTTTTTCTGCCCTCATTTTCGTATAGTGCTGGATATGGTCTGCAGTTCTCACTTTTGTCATATTTTCATTAGGTTTACTGCCTTCAGATGGGATGGGAGGTGGCTTAATGCAAGTGACATGGATATCCTTTGCTCCAACAGTTTTTTTCTGTGTAAAATATCAGGAACAATGTTTAGAAGCTGTAAAGTCGGATTTGGACTGTAATGACAGTATATAAGCTAAAGGGCCCAGCCTGAGTTTTGGAGTAGAGGTTATTGAACCCTAATACACACTTGAGTCATGGCATGCATGGTGGAGAAAGTGCTGCTCCTTGCTCTGTCCATTGAGTCTGTCCTGTAATGGATGCCCAGCACTGCTCTTGACCTTTCCATCTGCTGAGAAAAGGTGGTTTCAAAACAGTTTAGGAAAACAGTTACCATCTTCCCCAAGATACAACAAGGGCAGCATAAGTTTATTCACCCCTGCTCCTCTGCCCTCTTCCTTGTGTTGGTTTAGGGAGTTACAAACATGCTAGGAAAGTGGATGAAGCTATAAATTTTCATCTCTTCTTATAGTAATATTAACAGTAATATGGAAACTAGGGACAATGGATTCTTCAGGGCTTTGTTTTTTCATCTTTGTTGGATGTAGTAAACCAACAGTATGGAGTTCCTTCATGTGGTTGGCTGAGGGTTGCCCTAAGAAATAGACTGTACCTGCTGAGTTACCATCCTCCTCGCCACTGGGATTTGAAGCCTGTGTTGATGAATGCTGTTTAGTCCCAGAACTACCAGAGAGCTGACAACTTTCTATTACTGTGTCAAACTTGGAGTCGTCTACTTTGAAAATAATTTGAAAGGGGAGCCCTAATGCTGTATTGTTTTCCTCATTTACTGGGATATTCCTCTCTGCTACCAATACACCGAGATTAGACCATCCCAGTTGCCCTTTTCTAACAAGGTGCTGCATTTTTTCATCTGCTCACTTCCAGCTCTCTTTGCCAGGACCTCTAGCCCTGAAGCTGCTTTTGAGGAGCAGCCTTCAGGGCTCATTCCCACAGCTGGTGCTTGGGTTTGATAAAGACATCCTACCTGAGAGTTTTAACCTTCAGCAACCATGGCAACCTTTGAAGAATAGTCCTGAGCACAAGTCACTTTAAAAATCCATGCTCTTTGCTTCAGGAGTCCTCCCCAAAAATGGATGGAAATTGTCATTTGATAGCATTTAGGAAATAGGGCAGAACTCTTAGAACATCTGTTCTGAGGATGACAGAAACTGTCAAAACTGTAAGGCAATTATACTAATCCACCCTGTCCTAATAACAGGCACATCAGTCTGGCCATGCTGGAAAACTGTTGGAAATACGTGGTCTTTCAGAGTGGTTTCTCTATTTTTCTTCCTTCCTCTCTAAGTGATAACTGAGACCTTTATAGGGAAATCATAGAATATGAAGTATTTTTGGGGAAGGCAGTAGGGAAGAGCTTTGGTGAGAAAAGTGTTACCAAACCATTGGAAAACAAGTCTTCAGAGGAGAAAATTGTAATTTTGAGATGAGCTCAGTTGGTTAGAGCATGTGCTAATAACACCAAGGTTGTGGGTTCGATCGCCACATGGACCATTCACTTAAAGAGTTGGACTCAGTGATCCTTGTGGGTCCCTTCCAACTCAGAATATTCTGTGATTCTGTGATTTTGTCTATTTAGGACTAACATACTTGTACTACATCTCGACCTTTAAGGATGCCTTTCAAATGGGAAGGTGAAGTCATCAGACCCTCCTGGTGGGCTTGAAGATCTCCTGCAGATTGTATCTTACCAGGAAGAGACTCTCAGAGGAGGTGTCCACATATAACAGAGAGTCCTTTTGACTACTCTGATGCAATGCATATTCTGAAAATATGCCTATGATGGTTTTTACTGCTTGACCACAGTGACAGGGTTGTTTGTGGTGGTAGAATGTGGAAGCACACTTTGTGCTGGTTTGAGCTGGCTTGCAAAGGGTGGCTGCTCTGAAAAGTTGCAGAAATAAAACTGGAGAAGGAATAAAGTAGGCAACCTTGCAGTGAGTGAGAGAGAAATCCTAGACATTTGCAAACTCTTGCCAAATTTATCCATCTCTTTTCCCACGTTCTCTTTCCACTTTCGAGGAATGATGCTTAGCAGTTACTTTCTGTCTTCTTAGGTAATAGATGTGAGCATCTGTGATGTGGCAGAGCTTTTCATGTGAGCTGTTATTAGCATGTGTTGGAGGTACATATTCAAGCAAAGTGATACTTACAATATATTCCATGTTGTATGCCAATATGCTGTAGAAATGCCTGATGTATCAGTAACCAAAATTAGCGATGGAGCCATACAATCATATAATATGGGGTTTTCTTTGTGAAATCGCAGACCACTACATAGCAATTTACCTAGGTACTTGTAATGCCTTTATTCATACTTATTTTCCCTCCCCACTATCTGGTCCCATGTTGTTGTTTCTTCGGTAGACTTTCACTGGTATGCCCTGAGCAATACCACAGGCTCTTTTGGCTGTGTTATGATACAAGTCTCTCTTTCTCTCTGCCTTTGAAAGCCAGCTCCATCTCTAAGCTGCCAAGCCAGAGAAAAGGAGGAAGATTTCCTTGTTGCAGAGGAGGAACCAAAACTGGAGGTGTTAGAAAGAGAAATAATGCTTGAAAAGAGTTGTCCTGTGTTCATGCTCAGTGTGAGCAGCATCAGAGGTAGGGAATGAGACAGACACCATGCAACCCTAAACGTGTGGTAGGGCGAGTTGCATCAAGCTGGCAACAGAATCGTCTCAGGTCCTCCATGTACTTACTCATGGAGGGCAGGCAGATGCCATGGCAGCTGTACTGTACTACCTGGAGCTACCTTGGAAACCGCAACCAAGAACTTACAATTGAGTAGTATGAATTTCTTCCAACTTCTATTTTACTTTTATTTCAGTTCATTCTGGAAAGAGCTCCTTCCTCCCTAGTAAATTACAGATATTTCTAATGCTGTAGTAAGAAGCGTGAAAAATGTCCCAGATAACTTCAACCAAACTTGCCTGGGTGGTTGGTGTCTGCCACAAAGCCACGATGACAGATGCTTTATCATAGTATGGTCAGTGGTCAGAGCCTCCTGGATCCTAATTAGATTTATGTGGTCTGTGCTGATATTTGTAGCTTCACTGGTGTGAACAGCAGTGCTATTCAGCCTAGTTTAAAATTAGTTTAAGTTTGCTTATCTTTGCTGCAGTCAGGTTTTGGGTACAGTGTCACAGCCTTGCTTGTACAGAGCATGAGCATCTCTGGGTAGGAATGGTAAGAAATAGCTATTGCTTTCTAAATTTCATATTTTGTAGCAGTTTTCGCAAGAGGGTCTGTTTTGCACCAACTAAATAAAGTCTTAAAAAAATCTGAAAATGAGATCCAACAAGATTGTTTGGTCATTTGAAATAATGCCTTTAGAGTTTGTTGGTATCGTGAGGATTTAAACAAGACTTCCCAAATCCCAGTTCACCAAAGCATAGAGTACAGTGAGGTCCCCATGCCTAACTGGGTGTTATGGACATCTTCTGAAGAGCTTGGACATGGAAAGGGATGCAGTGGGTGCTGCTGCTCCATTTGGGTTTACTGAATCTCTGTGATGGATGCCGCTGGGGAGGTAATCACCCAGCCCCACAGACTGGTGGCTGCACATTACTGAAACCCAATTTTTAAATAAGAAATTGACCTTTTATCTTTGGTACTTGCTACATAATGGTGCAGAGCATTAGTCAGCTGAACCTCGCCATCGGTTTACTGCTTGGTTGTAAATTGTAATTGGCTGACTAACCTCCTCTGATCTTAAGAGCCTTAAAAGGTTGTTTATCCTCTAGTTTAGATTTTAATTTCTGGCTTCATGTGTTCTTTCTGTTTATTTTGCTGCTAAAATGTAATTAGAAATTAAAAAGAACAAAGGAAACCTCCAATCATACTGATGTACATTAACATGAATCATCATCTCTTGAAAGTGTGTGTAATCCAGAGCTCTGCAACATGATATACATCCCTTTCATTTGGTAAATATTTAAAGTATCCACAGACATTTTTTCACATTCTTGAGCAAAGGCCGCATTGCTGTGTGTTCACCCTTGTTTCTAAGTATTGATTGCTTTGAAGCCAAGGTATATTTAGTTAAGTATTTTTTCTTTTTTTAATTTCTAGTATTTATTGTGCTGTATGAAAATTAATATAAAGAGAGAAAAACCTACCAATTTATTTGCCTTTTGATAATCAAAAAGACTGTATTAGAAAATGTAAGCAACTTTAAATAGTGACAAAGCCGGTAGTCTTTGACAACAGTTGAATTGGGAGGTTTATATAATGAACAGAATTATTGATGTCTGTAATAAAGTGGGTTAGCTGTTTCAAATTCTGTTACACCACGTATCTTTACATAGCTAATCTCCCATGTTTGCAATTTTGGTCATAGCTTCTTGGGGAGCACCCAGATAGATTACAGTTCTCCAAAGAGTGTTGTGAATGCTGACACTTCCCAATATAGATTCTGAAGGAGAAAAGTTTTCATAGCTCTTCCTCTGGGTCATTGCTCCACTAGCAATCATTAGTTCTTGCCATCAAGTAGTGAATCCTGACTTCTTTCTCTTTTGGTAGCAGCTGTTTTTTCTTTGATACATCTTTCCCGCTTAGACTTCTGTTAGGTACTCCTTACAGCTTCTGTAGAGTTGCCTTCCGTGTGAGTAAAGGAAAATCTGAGAACAATGCTTCTTCCTCCAAATTATTTTAAGATAAATATGCACTGGCACTGCTCTGTGGATTATGTTTTTGGGATCATCAAAGCACCAGCTCTGATGGTTGCAGCAATGGTGGGCCCATGTGTTGGGTGATGCTCATCTCCAGGGACTCTTTCTCTCAGGGTGTGCAAAGGCTGTCATGGGAGAGCAGGGCAGCACAGGCAGCTCACCAGGGCGTCTGTGCATGGGAGGCTCTTTGTAGGAGCCTCTTGCCCAGATCAGGACCACAGCACAGACCCTCTTTCCCTGTTTCCAGCAGCAGCAAGGGTTGTTCTGTTGGCAGTTAGGGACTGGGAATTTCACTGTGGCATTCAAGATTTTTTTACTTTATTGTTAACCAATGACTTGGTTTGATACTGGCATACTTTCTTATTTTGAGAAATATTTTCTATCCTTTTTTCACACATATGAGATGTCCTTCCATGGAATTCCCTACTGGCCTGAAATGTCCTACTAGACTAGGACTGCAGGTTTAGTTGTTGAAATATTTTTAAATTATTTTATAGTAAAACAATGTCAATTTTTACTTGGAATAAAACTTGACAGTGTATATACATGCAGATCTCGTAAGCATCACAGATGCTCTTTAAATACCATGAACCGTACTTTGATTCATACTGAATAGTAGACTAGAGTGGTGCTGCTGTTATTTTAAGGAACAAAGCTTGACTTTAAAAATATGTCAAATTTAGTTGATTGTGTTTGAAACAAGAACAGGCTTTGCAAGCAAGGGACTTGAAAAGCCTGGAATCAGTTTCCTGCTGTTCTCCAACACTTCTTGCATCTCCTTGGGGAGACAGTTTAGGCTTTCAGTGTTCAAATCATCGTCTCCAAAATGGGCATAATAAAGACTTTCGTAGTGCGTAGGAGTTTTGAGATGACAGATCAACTGATGGATCATTTATGGGTTCCAAGAGCACTTATGTTCTCCCTCTGCGGCTGTAAACCTCAACCCTTCCCAAAATGCAGCTACCCACTGGGCCTCCGAAGTCAGGATAGGTTCAATGGATTATATTCTTATTATAGTGGTTTTCTGTGTAAACAACTTGATTTCCAGGCTGAGGGTATGTATATTTCATTCACTCTGATGTGATCACAAAGTACTTGCCAAGTGCTTTGATTCTCTTGCCAAGAGAAGAGTTCTGTACAAGGTTGGGGCCACTTTCAGGAATACTTCAGCCCATTAGCATTGCCCCCTAATTTAGAGTAGGGGACTGAAAGGGGAATGTAATTTTGCTGACTCTGGACCATTAGGTTGGTATTGTCAGCAATCGCTGTACCTTATTTCAAATCCAATGTGTTTGCCGTGCTGTGGAGTTCGATCAGTAACAAATGTGAAGCATGACAATCTACATAGTTTTCTGTGGTTTTCAGTGAAGGTTTTTCAATTTTCCTTTCATTCAAATTGTCACCTGGTTAGTGCCATGTTAATCAGGGTACTTCTTCCCTGACTCTTTTTGCATGAAAAAACCTTGTCAGCTAGATGATACCTGTAAAGTTGATACATGTAAAGTGCAGGATCCTCACCACTACAGGTGTTAAGTACATGTGTCTGGAATGACTGTAGCCCAAGAAACATGACATCATGTGCCTAAGCAATATAGCTGCACACGTTTGCATCTTCCCATGTAAATAAACTTTTGGTTTGTGATATCTCTGGAAATGGCTGACCACTGCTTGGGATTTTTGCATACCCCATGTTTAACTGTGAAGGATGTTACTAAGCTTTATAAAATATTTGTGACAAACAGTGTGGTATTTGGATCTACTGCTTGTAGTCACAGGAATTTGTCATGCTACTGATTTTCTATTCCCCTCTATCAGCTAGAGGGAAAATCATAACCTTAACATTATTTATTTGGAGGCTTTTTGAGTTAATTAACTTAACTCTTCACTGCCTTTGGTTGCATGGTTTTATGAGTATTTTTAATTGATCTTATTTGTATGTAAATGCAATTTAACATTAATTTAACAAGATGGATTCAAGTCAGTGGTCAACCCAGCTGTTCAATCAAGGATATTGCTCAGTGCTGTTTATTTGATTTAATTTGGAGATCATGGCCACTCCAGAAACAAAAAAGGGGAAGTAGCTACTGGTGGTGAAATCCTGTATTTGTAGGCAGTTTCACTGATGGATTTTGTTAGCTTGGGAGTGCACTGGCCGCAGGGAATAAATATGATTTTAATTCTTCTACGGAGTTTTACAAATACAAATAGAAGTATGGAAAGGGAAAGGGGAGCTCATAACCTGAAAATTTCAGACCAGTTGGATTTAAGCAAACCACCCATTTATTCCTAGATTAATGGCTTGCAGGCAGACTCTCTCAGTTGCACAATGTATTGTATTAATTTGCAATGGCAAGAGTTAATGCTAGTAATTGCTTTTCCTCTATGGAGAGAGCCTGTAGTAGATTGTTTTTACATGGCACTCTATGATTGATAGATCAGGGAAAACAGGACCAGAGAAGGTTACTGCCTCCCAACCACTTCCCCCTTCAAATTAAAATAATTTGCAATTTGTAGGATGCCTTGTCACACGTGCTTCAGGAATGAGGCAGTAAACACACTAGGCTTCATTCCTTTAAAGCAGTGAACCTATCGCTGCCTTTCTTTCACCAAACCAAACAAGTGATGTTGTTGGGAGTCCATTGAAAATAAGTGTGCTGGTGAAACAGCCCCCAGACCCCTTCAGCAAACTTCCTGTACGGCCAGGCAGCGGACCTGATGAAAGAGCCTGTTTGTGAACGTTTGGATTCCTTCCATTGATTTGTAAATCCACTTTAATAAAGTACTGCTGAAGCTAGTGAAATGAGCAACCGTGGGCTTCCATCAAGTTTCTAACAAATATCTGGTGCAGCTTGTATCGCTGGTACTGGCACATGCTTTTGAAAATATTTGTTTTTTCTGCTGCGGTGGATTGTTTCGAGACTGGGGGAGTAGGGGAACTGGGGAGGGGGGGAAATGCCGTCTCCATCAGCCATACGTTGCGTGGCTGCTTTATTTTTCGGTGCTGCTAAAACTCCTCTTATTTAATATCGATCATACCAAGGAGCCAGCAAAGTATAGTGTTAATTGGGTCCACTGGAATTCTCGTCCCCTGGGAGAGAGCGCTTCCTAGGCAGGGAGGGCGGAGGGAAGGCGGGAAGGAGGGAGGGAAGGAGGGAGGCAGGCAGGGAGGAGGGGACCCACTGTGCGCCGCATAAAATGTAAGTGCACTAGACATCAAGGCTTCTACTTGCATCGCTGGGAAGCAGTCGCGGCGATTCCCACCCGCCCCCCTTTCAGAAATTAGCCAACTCCTGTTTTTGGTTTGGGTTTTTTTTTTTAGTCTGGTAGTTCTTGAATTAACAACGACTTGCTTTTCTTTTTCCTTCCTTTTTCTTCCCCCCCCCCCTTTGCGGAGGGTTTTTTTTTAATATTATTTGAATTGTTTTGCTCTCCTTTCTGCAAAGCTGCAAAAGCTCTGCTTTGAAAACTGCTGCCCCAGAGTGCAGTTGCTTAGCTGTCCTGTCAGCATTGTTCTAATGCTCATTCCATATGTATGTCACATAGGAGCAGTACCCTCCTCCTCTCCCTTCCCCCCATCCATGCATTTGATTTTTTTCCCCTAAAGACCGAATTTTTTTCCTTATTTTTCCCAAGAAGCTTACAAACAGGGAAATTCAAACTGAATGCTTCTTTGCTGTGATTACTTCTGCAGCCGAGAACACATTTCTCTTAGAAAAAGTGTTTGCTCTGTTCCTTCTTTTCCCCACTCCCTCTTTTTCTTCCTATAAGCACAAAGGCTTTAAAAACTAAGATCTATAGTTCTTTTTGCTTTTTTTTGCGTTACCGTGACAGCATGTATCTCTGTTGCTGAAGAATGAAGCAGGCAGGCTGGAGGTTTTTTATGTTCAGTGCTTTTGGGACCGCTAAAAAGAAGTCCACAGAGAAATACATACAGCAACTGTACCAACTGAGTTTCTCATCACTGTTATCTGTCACCTACTCTGACTAAAAGGTAAGGGATTCTTTAATATTTTGTTAAAGTCTTTGTGCATTGTTTGTGCAGTGTCACTTGACATGTGCAACTCAGTGGCTTAGGAGGGAGGTGGGTTGTGAAGATTTTTATGTTAAGGTATTATAGGTCAACCAAGCAAAGCTCTTTGCATCCAGGGGAGAAAAAAATCTTATTCTTAGACTTGTTTCCCTTTTCATCTCAAACGATTCCTCCAGCTTAACTTGCTACTGATTGAGACATAAAGCCAGGGAAGTATTGTTGCTGCTTATCTTTTTTGGTCCTCTTTCTCTACCTAGGAAGCACACGCACCCAGTTTGTGTGTGCGTGCGCATATGTGGGGTAAAGCATATCCCCTTTACGTGGGAAATACTTGGCAACATGCACATTCTCCTCTTTTACTGTAACTAAATGTCTTCAAGCACTCTTCACAAGGTAAGAATGCCTTAGTTCAGCACACTGCAGCTTATGCCTGTTTAAAATTATTACTTGGATTACAGTGCATACTGTGGAAAGTTATTAGTTTCCACAGAGACCAGTTTAATTGGGGGGTATGTGTGCAGCGGTTCTGTTATGTACTTTCCATACTCCGCTTAAGGGGAAGTATGAAATGTTATTTTCTTCTTAATTCTTGGGAAGGGTGAAGTTTACACTGTCTGTTAGGCATAGCAAATGAAGTTATAGCTAAAATCGATTAAAGCTGTGGAGAAGCATAGCCTTACATGGGTCTTCAACTTAGCCTGAGAGTCAGAAGATAGTTTATTAAAATGTTTTTTTGCACTGCATTGTAATATGCAGAATTTTAAGCAGGAAGGCATCTTCACCAAGTAGAAGTAGCAGCAAATGATAACTGGACTGTATCGTTATATAGTTTAAGTGTCAGAAACCAGTTTTATCCACAACCTTGGTGCGTGCTGCTTTTTTTTGTGTGTGTGCTGGATATATCTTTCAACAGCGTCTTAGTTCAAGAGGGCATTGTTTTATAAAATGTGCTAATAGGTTTCTGCTTTGCAGGCAGGAGAAGTGCTCTCTGTGACTGTCCCTTTGGTATTTCGTGTTTTGGAGGAGGCTGATTTTTAGGGTTTGCTTTGCTTTCTTTCACAGGTATTTGTTCTTACTTCTTAGCTATTAGTTCTCTGCATAAAAAATGCATCTTAAAGGTGCTCATTTCTCATGCTTTGCAATCATCAGTGGTTGAGACAGTTGAGCAACATCATTTAATGGTATTGCTTTACCTGGAATGTTGCATTACTTTTTGAATAACCAGAAATGCCACCAAATATGTAATTACTTTAAAACAAAAAGTGGGAAGGAAGAGGGAAAAGGCCTGTCTGTAGACATTACTTTCTTTCTTTACTGTAGCTGTTTATAATGTAATTTCAAAATCAGATATTTCCTAACACATGCTCTGTAACTCTGTTTTCCCATGATTGTTGCTTTCTATCAGCACTGAGAAAACAGTCATTTAGATAACAGGTTTTCATTGACATCCTTTTTATAATATAGAAAGGAAGAAGCAGTAATAAGTTAAATTGGCATCTGCTAATTATGCTGAATACAGATTGTGAGCTCTTCAAGTCGTCCCTTGCCTTAATGTTGTTAGCATATTTTAGCACTGGCAACCAAAGGAAAGAAACTGGAATGTTCCTGCTTGAGTTTTTTTAGGAAAAATAAAAAAAAGTTGACTTGTGAGGAAATGTGAAGTTTGGGGTTTTTTAATGTTTGTAGGCTTGTTGTGGACAGGAGAACATCATACACAGTTTGCTAGCACTTGGTAAAATTGAGGTCTCTGAGAAACTGACCTTGTCTGGTGATCACTAGAACTAATTTTGACCCTTAAAGAAAAAAAACTGTCATTCAATATAAAACCTAGTCTTTGGGCCGGAAAAGTTTGCATGTTTTGTAGCCACCAACTACCCGATTCTTTTGAATCTCTGAGAAATAATTTAAAGTATAACTGTGTTCTAAACTTAATTGTGGTTCTTTGTACCGTATGGCAGTTTTGCTCACCTCATCTCAAAAGTGGGAGACTTGGGCTTCTATGGAAGCAGAAAAGCTGTGCATCTGCCCAGATGTGCTCAGTTCTGCCTTGTGAGTTTTCCTGGTGCAGCAGTATCCCTGCCTGGCCGTGGCAGTGAGCCCAGGCTCAGAGAAAGAGAAGCTCAGGTTGGGGTGGCTTTGCCAGGACACGCGCTCCATCCATCCCGCCCTTGGCCGCTGGCAGCAGCAGCAGGACTCGGGAGCGGCGGCGGTGGGTCAGCCACTAGAGGGGAGGCGAGAGCTGCGTTATCCCGATGTCTGATTCCACGGAGGGAGTACCCGGTGAGGGGTTGGCTACACATGGGTTTGCGCTGAGCACTCCTCAGGATGCTGGGAACATCCAGCGGTTCTCGCGTGGGACGTAGCGTGGGCTGATTGAGGTGCTCTTCTCAAGGAACACACAGCTTCTGGGTGGGATGACATCATGAGGCGTGGGATGACATCCTGAGGCGTGCTTAGATACAACAGGAATGTGCTCACACTTCGTCCGTGCTGGACAGGTCCGTGCTTTTCCGCATGTGGATCTGCCCAAGTGTCGCTGTGCACCACCTCCCTCTTGCCTGGAGAAAAGGAGGCTAAAGCTTCCTTATGGGGGGAAGCGAGGGGCAGGCGCCAATCTCTTCTCTGTGGTGACCAGTGACAGGACACGAGGGAATGGCATGAAGTTGTGTCAGGAGGAGCTGTAGGTTGGGTATTATAACAAGGTTCTTCACCCAGAGAGTGGTTGGGCACTGGAACAGGCTTGCCAGGGAAGTGGTCACAGCACCAAGCCTGACAGAGTTCAAGAAGTGTTTGAATGATATTGTCAGGCACATGGTGTGACTCTTGGGATGGTCCTGTGCAGGGCCAGGCATTGGACTCATATGATCCTTGTGAGTCCCTTCCAACTCAGCAAATTCTGTGATTCTCTGATTTTTAACCAGTAATGATGATTTGGCACATAGATTTACCATAAGTTGCTTTATCCTTTTGTAGAGGACAGGTATCTTGAACTTAAAAGGACTGCTCTGGGTGATGGGGGTGGGCACACTGGGAAAAGTCCTGTGTGGAGGTGCAAGGCTGAGTCGAGATACGAGAGCTTCCAACCAGTCCTCCCGGTCAAGGTGAAGTTGCCTGGGGATGGGTGGGCAGTGCAGGAACTGTGCACTTGGCATATTGATGTGGTGTGTTATGTCAGTGCTGTAACTCCTGTCTCCATATGAGCCTAATTTTGCTAGAAGTGTTGTCAGAGTCTTTTTAATAAGACATTATAATGTTGGCTTTAATTTTGGGTTTTTTTGCTCTCTTACTTGCATGTATGAAATGCAAAGCATATTTAATGAGTGAATACTTCAAATGCTTCCAAATTAATTAAAAACAGTTCCACATCTGGAATAAATCCAGTACCCTTCATGGATGGCTTCAACTTCACGATTTTTCCCTCTTGTGAGAAGCCCTGTGAATATTCCCTTGTGGCTTCTTGTGAAAGCTGGAGTAGCAAAATCCAGGCTAATTTTACAAAAGAGAGAGGTCTGAAACCCACTGACATCAATGGGATCTTGGCCTTTTTTCGAGCAGACTTTTGACAAGATCTAGTAATATATATATAATTATGTAATATGATAGACTTGTGCACAGTCAATTTTTAGGGTACTCTGTCTTGAAGATAAATATGCAAATCTTGATTAAAATTTGTCGATTTTTGTAGTTCAACTGCTGTTTAGATTCACGCAGATTTCAGTGGAGCTTGAATTAGGCACCACAAACAAAACAAAGTGTATTTATAATGAGGAGTTTTTTTCTTCTGCCTCCTCTGTCCCCAGAAATAAACAAAATGATCAGATTTTTCTCTGTGGGAATGTTGTGATTTAAACTGACACACTAAGTGACCTAAAGATAGGCTTATTGCATAGATAAAAAATGCAAGGTTAGGTTGTTTGAACTGCATTAGCATCAGAATAAGAAATGGCAGGGCAAGTTGGCTGAGGTGGCCATGCAGAACTGGGGAGGGTTGTTCTTGGAAAGCCTCTACGCTGGGAATTAATTTCTAAGCCATAAATAAATAAATAATTCTGTGTCCTGAACAGTTAATGAATACAAGAGTATGGGCAACTCTGAGCTGTTTGGGATATTTAAAAAACCCACATGGGGCTTATTGCTAGTGTTGTTGATTTCCATTTCCCCCCTAATATTTCCATTTTAAGATGTTGGGGTTTTTTTTTCACTTGCTTTATTTATGCTGAAAGGTACTGATAATGTTTTTGCCAGCATTTTTCTGTAAAACCACTGCTAGCTCTCACATCAGTTTCACTCTATGTTGCACCAAAATGCTGCGCCTGAAACTTTTGATCCTTGAGCTACAGATTGGGGTTGCAGACAGTGCTTCAAGTGCTTGAAGTATCTTTTCTTTGGAGTTATATGTGCTGGATCCTCTAGGGATGACAAGAAAATTATCTTGAAGGCATCCTATTGTGAATGCATATACAGCTTTTCTAGGGAATCTCAGTGTGTTTTACAGACCAAAATTAATTGAACCTCATGACATTTATGGCAGCCAGATAAGCATGAGCCACACAATAAGTAAGCTAAAACAGGAAGAGGTGAAGAACTCGAGTTTCCCATGGTGTAGCAAACAGTGACATTCCTGTTGAATTGGACTATAGATGCCATATACCTCTGAAAATGAGACTGCTGGTGACTTGGCTGGGAGAGCTACCCGTTTGGCAGTGAATTTTGTGCAAGTAGTTAGTTTTTGCAGTTTTGCATCCACCACCTGCCGACTAGAGATCGAATTAGTTCAAATCCCTTCAATGTTTCTTTGCTGCTGAGTTCCTGGTGGGTCTGCATAAGCAGCATTATCTTGGGAAGTTATTGAAATGTCTCCTTGCTCTTCTAGACTGGACTTTTCTGAATTAACCTGCCTTGGTTGGAATTGTAACTTTTTAAGTATCGTTTTGCATTAAGTAGAAGGTGCCTGACAAAGGTGCATCAGCTCTCACAGTGCTGACAGATTTTGATCATTGCTGGATTCTGACTTTACTGGTGTAGTGTTTCTAGTAATTGCGTCTCTGACGTGGCATTTGGGTGAGAATTGATACTCTCAAGATTACTGCTGTTGTGACTGTTGGTCATAGGCAAAATAAAAAACTAGTGCTGGTGAATTGAATGAGCTGGCCAGACAGTAAAATGGAGTGGGAATGAGAGAGTTCACTCTCTTAACTGCTTTGAGTGCACAACTAATTCAAATACAAGACAGTGCCTTTAGAAAATAAAGGATTTAGCCAGTCTGGTAACTCATTTATGAGACTATAGAGTGTGTTTAAAGAAAGCAATCTAAAGAGGGATATATGGAGCCATCATATAATTATGGTGCTATAAGCCAGTTTTGCAGGTATACTGATACAATGCTGAAGTTGTCATTACGGCATGCTGTACAATTGGGATATACAGATAAAGGGAGAAAAAAGGAGTAGTGAGAGAAAGCTATGGCCCTAATTTCTGTGGCCTTTGAGAAAACATTTTAAGCATAGGAGCCAGTTAAAAAGGTTAATTGGGCAAGATCAGTTACTGTGTTGTGTGAAAGTGAGCTTTGGAGCTTGAAAAGAGAAAGCAGCAGACAAAGCAGTGAGGCGTTCTGGGAGATAAAGCTGTTTGTGGTTGTGAAAAATGAGGATCAGTCCCATACAATCTGGAAGAGGGAAGGTGTAAGAAAAGTGACAGAATTTACTGAAAATGTGAGTGTTCTTTCAATGATACAAGACCCCCAAAGCAGTGTGGGTGGAAGGTGGAGGGCAGACAAGTTATCTTTCGATCTTTCAGAGACAGTAATGGTTATAGCAGGAAAGGAGTAAAGTTGGTTAAAACTGAAGAGATAAGGAACAAAAGAGGAGGCAGCATGAAGACAATGGAGCGTTTTTTACCAAATCAGCATACCTGAAAGCATTCATGACAGCATCAGAGTTCTATGACTCTGTGCGTGTCCTTGGACAGGAGCTGGCAGTCAGGTTATTCTAGTACTTGGCTATCTTTGCCTGAAGCCACACGGGAAATACTGTGTGTAGCTTAGGCTATCTACTTATATAAAGGGTGTTACAGTCATGGGAAAGAGTCAGCTAAAGGGAATGTAAAGGTCACAGAGAAAGATTACAGGGGAATCTGAAGAAGCAGGGTTGTTGAGGTATGTGCTCCTATAAACTGTCACACATGCTGGAAGGGAGGAATACCAAAGTTCAGCCTCAGTGTGACAGAGTGGTTGAACCTGCTGGAACTGCTTTATATGCAGTTGAGGTGGATTGGCTGCCACAGAAATGAGGAGAAAAAAAAATGAACACTTGCTGAAAATGAGCCTAAACCCCAGGGATTTAGCACTATGATCTAAGTGCTAACACCAAAAAGCAGGAGTTAACTTTGCATTGGCTTCCTTACTGTAGGCCTGCTTGTCTTCCTAGGAAACATCCCTGAGTGTGAGCTGTTGATATTGGAGCATAAGTATTCATTTTTGAATTAATTTTAATAATGTTGGCATGAGTCAGTATGTGTTAGTGCCTGGTGCTCATGTTGGTTTCAGACCAACAGGCTCAGGAGAAGAACGGAGTTTTCAGTATTTCTCCTATTGGACTTTCAGTTTGCTGAGAAGTTGGAGCAAAGGATAGCATCTCTGCTTCATTTGTTGCTGGTTATGCATTTTAATTAGTGTCCATCATTACTCAACAACTCCCATGAAGGTAAATAGGGGCTTAGAGAAATACCCAACTCTGCAGAGGAACTCTGTAACTAGATGCTAAGAAGGGACTGTTCATAGATGGCAAACAAAAGGGCCCTTTATGTAAAAGTAGCTTGTTAGCTTTTTGTTTTTAAGCTGTAGCACATCTAAGCGATCAGGGTGTCACACACTAATAAACTGGCCAGTCCCTCTGGAATAGACATTCTTGGTGGTGATTTAGAAGGTACATTTAGACAGTAGTCTCCAACTTCATTACTACGCTGTTTCCTTGGATACTGAACATTTTGCATATAATTACAGGAGGGACGTTAACAATGCTTCATGGTTCTAATGGCTTTAATAAAAGTTTTTCATATTACTTGGTTAGTGATTTTTTTTTCCTTTAATATTCTTCATCAGAGGGGAAGAACAAAAGAAAGTTGTTCTTGTCAGCTAATTTGCACAATTCTTTTGAGCCAAGAGCAGGTTTTATTTCTTAAAGTGTGGAAATCCTGCATGCTATTTCTGGAATTATGTTGCTGAATGGGTTGTAAATAGGAGTTGAAGTGCTACTATGCATTGTAACATCAAATTCACACTGTTTGGGAACAATCTTACAATGGTAGAGAAAAAGCTGTTTAAATGCTGGGCAGTAAACAAAATTTGTTATGGGTGTGAAAGCATTTAAATACTTCATGTGTCTATTTAAGACTTGGGTATTTTGATAGTGTTCAGTATGTTTTTCTAAGGTACTTTCTGCTCTCTACACACCATCTTGGTTGCCTAAACTCCGGCTGTTGTTTAACAAACAGTTTGATCTGCCATGGACATGGAAAGGATCCCTCCTGCCTGCCCCACGCACCCGTTCCCATCTTTCTCCCTCCCTTTTGTTCATAGGCATATTTGCAACAGGGCAGCTTAATCCACACTGAGAACACAATCAAACAAAAGTTACTCCCCCCCCGCCAAAATACACACACACACACACACACACACACACACACACACACCCCCACACACACACCCCAAAAACGGGGGAAAAAAAGATGGGGGTTGAGCCTGGAACAGCTGCTTTGGTGGCCACAGTGGCTTATTGTGCAGTAAAGTGATCGCCAAGCTGCGGCATGAAAGGATTATGCCTGAATATAATTTGGTTTAGTTGTGCAGGGCGTCTGTCAGTCTCGGAAAGAAGCCGGTGGGAGCATCAGGCGGCGATGCCCCGGCTCACACGGGGATGCACCTCATGCCGTGGCCCTTCCCTGGTCCCACACGTGAGCGTGGAGTTCTGTGTGTGTGTTACCTCCGCGGCTTTCAGCGTATCCCCTCATCCACTGGCTGTAGAAGATGCTTTTATATGCACTTGAGGAATGTCGGTCCGGGGGCAATATTTTTGCATGTCAAAAAAGAATTAATGTTTTCTGTTCTTTGAGACCTCAGTAGACCTTGGAATATTCCCTAGAAACACAGGAACAAGGATTTAAACTCTGAAATGTCTGTAACTGTCACAGGCTGTGTAGCTGCATGAGATAAGAGGGCAGATGAGCATGATGAAATGGGCTGTATGTGTGTATATGTACACCCCTACTCACACTAGAAGTGTGCTCACTTACTGGAAGCTGTTTCTGGATACAAAATATTGTGGGGTTTTTAGTGTTAAAACAACTACTTCATATTCCTACTGATGCTTTTTCTTCAGAGAAACAATATGCTGTATAATTCATTTAATGAATTAAAAGCATTTTTCCAGAAGAATTTCCACAGAATACAGAATTTAATACAGTAGCATTTGAAGATGAATTCTAGGGACACGTGTGAGATGGCTCTTTTACAATATACTCAGTTTTATTGCAGTCCTCGTGATGGCTTTCATACACCAAAAGCTATGGGCAGCCTTCTCTTATCAAAACAGTATAGAACTATATTGTATACATGGACATGCTTCTTTTTCCGTCCGTCTCTGCGAATTTGTAATATTACTGGGTTTGCTTTAGTAAGGTGATGCATTGCTATTTTATAACTCTTACTCCTCCCCCCCCCCCCATATATTTTCATTTAAAAAATATCTGGGAAACGGGCAAAGTTATTCCTGATGATTTTGATCTCTGATGTGATGCTTTCTGAAACATCTTTTTTTTTTTTTAACCTTTCTGGAGATTTGCAGGGTCATACTGAAATGGCAGCTGGCTTTCAATCAGTTCATGATGGAGTCTGAGGAAGTGCTATGTGCAAGTAGTGCCTTGTGTGAAACTTCATTTTCAACTGAGGTGAAATTCAAATGCAGTGAGCTTCACTTGGCATGAGCTATGAGTTGTTACTTAAGCTGTAGTCCTTTTTATTTCAGCTGAGCAGCTTTTCCTTTCTCTTACCAGAATGAAAAGGGTAAGAAAATGGTGACCATGTGGCTAGGGCGCATGTGGCCTGAGTTTGCTTCTGTGAGATGCTCTAAGAGGGAACATCCGTGTTTGCCTAGGGCATCTCCTGGGAGCTGCAGGCCATCATAGCTCATTTGGCTCAAGGCAGAAGTGATGGAGCACCTTGGCACAGCCATGCCTGGGTTTTGAGGGATCTGATGGAATTATATGGGGTTGCCAGCACTGCTTCTTCCCCTCCTGGGGCTCAGACAGAAGGTGTAGAGCCAGTCAATTTCTGTTTTGGTGACATGGATCAGCCAGTGACTGTTTGTGTTTCGGGGACATGTGACTTGCCCCAGTTATTTGTGAGCAGTAGGTTGGAGTTTGGATGTTCAGCATTGTGTGATGAGAGGCGACTGCCTTGCTAGCAACTTCTCTGCTTGTCAGAGTGTGTAAGGGACAGGGTGGGTCCATTAGGAAGATTTACCTACTGAGGCTGCAGGAAGTTGGTGTGGCACCACCACATCTGGGGCACCCAGCAAGTAGGGAAAAGTCTAGACTGAGGAGGCTGACAGCAAACTGATGTCAAGGAGGGAGATGTGATAAATGAATGATCAGAGGGACTGGACCTCACCCTACTGTGCATTTCAGTGATTTATCCAAAGAACTGTTTGGCATGCTTTCTGCCCAGGATTTGAGAGTGCAGGCTTTGCAACTTGACCTTTTGCTGCCAATGATCCTGACTCCAAATGGAGAAGAGCGAGGCATTTAGATGTGCCTGTTCTTCCTGGTGGCTGCCATTGTCAACAGCATAGTGGAGTCGTAAGGCTGTTGTTGATATTGTCTTTGCTGTTATTATTGTTGCTATTATTACCCCTGCCTTACTGGTGTCTGTTTCATGATCAGTGTCCAATTGACTTTCCAAGATCTGGGTGTAATTTTGAACACAAAACCTGTGAATACCTGACCTGTGAATAAATTATGAATTTTAAATGGTAGCCACTGAAGTGGTGTTGAAATACAGGACCCTCTTTTGTAGAAATTTAGGTTAGCAATGCAGGTCAGTATTGATTTGTAGGGAGACCTTCCTGCCCTAGATTGTGCGGGTAGCAAAGGCAGCATAGCAAGGCAGTGACAGCTGTCATCTGGAGTATGTGGCGGGGCAGGGGTGGGTCTCCTCTGTAACCTAGAGCAAGGAGCTTGAGATGCTGTGCCTGTTTCCTAATCTGGAAATGGGCTAAATGTGTGCATTTACCTGACCTTCAAGTATGCACGAAAATCAGGGACCTTAGGGGCAGCACTGTCAAGACAGGTTGTGGGCACTTTGCTGTTGAAGCCTTTCTGGCAGCCAGTGGATGTGGGTGCTTCAGACAAGTCCAGTACCCATAAGGATTTCAGGAAGTGGGTGGCAGTCTGCTGTGGAGTTGTTCCTGCTTCCTAGTGAGGCTAGTAATGAAGCTTTCCATGAAGCCTGAGCTGCTCTGCTTTTTTAAAGCACCTTTCAAAGAGAAAGAGCAGCTCATAACTCGGTGAGGCTGTTTCCCCTGGTTTTCCATGCATGACTCCTGTAGATATTTGAGATACATGCTTCTCCTGAGAAAAGCATGGAGCTCTGTTAGCAAAGAGAGCTGAAAGAAAATCCAGCTTCTTTTTTTCTCCTTTTTTTTTTAAGTTTCTTTTTGTGTGATTTTGACATATGAAACTGGCTCATAAATGAGAGTATACTCTTTCTGAGGTTCTGCCTCTAATGCCAAATATTTTAAAGGCACTTTTCCAAGGTGATTATCAAAACTATATTAGGAGATACCTCATTTAATCTCGCATATGCTTGTTACCATGAAGATATTTTCAACAGATATTCCGCCATGGTGTGTGTTATTCTTCAGGACATAAATAACTTCTGGACTGTAGATGACTGTGTGGATAACTGGTGGCTCATGGGTAAACTCTTTTCTGGCATAGAAATAATGGATTGTTTGTTTCTCCAGTTGAAGTCCCGACGTGTTTTGATGTTTCTGATTTACATTTTTAGCACCGTTCCTGATACTATTCAGTATTCTGGGAACGGTCTTTAAACTTGGTGTTTATTTTGGAGCTTTGGTTTTCCAGCAAACAAATATGTGATTAGCAATTAATGGTTTTGCTATAAATAAACAAAAGCAAACAGTTCAGCTTTAAATAGTGATCTCTGCTCTGTGGAGCTTTTAATTGAGTTGTGCCTGAAAAGTTGAACCTTTCCAAACACGCAACAGGCTTTGAGGGACTCCCAGCTGTGGTCACTGAACTGGCCTAGTTGGAAAGCTGAAGCTAAGGTGGTTTGAGTTAATGTATGGGTAGCTAAAAAGTGGTTGTCATCTCAAATATCTATGCACAAGCTGGCCATTGGAGAGGGGAAGAATTGTGGTTCTGGTATGGGTAACATGTTTGAATGCAGTGAGAGTTTCAGCATGCAGAAGATTTCCAGTGCTGTGCCTTTCCCTTGGCAGCTGCTCCCTGGGGTGTGGGTGAATGGTGGAGGTGGCCCCGTATGTGGTACCAGAGGTTCTTTCCTGCAGCCAAGCCAGATCTGTCTCTCTGAGTGCTACAAGCACTCACTTGTGTGCATCATAATTGGCATGTTATTGTAACCCCTTCAAAATAATTGAATTTAGCACCTTGTATGAATTTGGGTATTTCTAATGCAGATAGTGGTCCAAGGCCAGCTTTGTTGGAGAGTTATACTCCTTGCAGTGAATGGGTCTTAACAGACGGGCTGGAAAGGAAATTTCTGGGTTTCTATCAGAACTGCTAGGTTTAAAGCTGACTCCATCTACTTTTTTTATATCCCACATGATGTCTGCAGTGTGTATTCCACTTATCTGAAAGAACATGTGGTTTATTTGACCTGATGCAGCTGTGTGTTGCTTCTTACTTAGGCAGGCTAGCTAACTACTGTGACCTGAGCTGGATGTAATTTTAAAAAGTAAAGCCCTTTCTCTAAACACTGCCTGTTTGAACAAATGGCAACCTTTTTTATTTTTTTGCAGGAAAATTTGGAAAGCAGGCACTGTATCAACAATCCTTTTGTTTGGTTGGTTGATTGGGGTTTTTTGTGAACAGTTGTGGGATTACAGTTTGTCCAAGTTTTCAGATGCTCCTTCATCGGAGAGCCATCGGGAGGCAGTTTCTGGGGAGCTGGCTTTCAGAAAGATGGTTACTCTGCAGTGCCTAGAAGTCAGACCCAGTTGGTTGTAGACAACTCCAGTGTGTTGCTCCAGGAGCAGCTAGCTCCATGTTATGCCTGTAACGCAGTAGCAAGTGCCAGCACCCTGCAGATTCATGCCCTGTTGAAAGAAAAATGTTCACTGCTAAATCTAGATTTTGTTCACGAATCTCAAGCTTGTTGAGAATCTCAATCAAAATATTTGCTGCTTGCACTTCCATCATGATCTCCCTCTATTGCTGTATGTCACAGCTCTCTCGATGAGAAATAGCATTGCAAGCCCAATAATACAGTTCTTAGCCTTAAGAAAGACTTTTTTTTATTCTTCTCCTCTAGAATAATAAGATTTAGGTATTTCTCAAGTGGTTGTGTTGTTTAATTGTGTTTTGTTTTTTTCTTAATGGTATCTGGATGCATTAATATGTCTTTTTTGGCCTTGAGTAAAATGCTTAACTCACAGTTCTGTTGTAAAATCCTTACTGGACTGTCATTATTTTGATTTGGCATTTCATAATCATAGAATCGTGGAATTATTTGAATTGGAAAGGACCTTTAAATATCATCCAGTCCAACCTGACAGTCTTTTCTCCATTTTATGTTGTGTGTTTTTCGTGGAGCTGTCAACTGCAAAGAAGCTTTTGTATATGTGTCTCTTTTTTTAATCATTCTCCATTTGCCCATATATAATGGTCTGGACCATTTGAGCTGCCTTACCTCCACACAGAATGTCTGAGGGAGATATATAGGGTTTTTTTCCTCTGAGAGCTTACTGAAGTCCTTGTATCTACATACCTATTATGGCCCTGGAAACAGTAGTTGTAAATCTCATAGGCTTCTTTCTTACTATAAACTATATTCAAATAGTTTATACAAGCCCATGCAAGCTGTCAGAAGGAGTATGTGCAGTATCCCAAACACACAGCAGACCGGAGGCAGCAACCGGCAGTGGCTGGGACTAGTGGGAGTTTGCAGGAAAACAACCATGGAAGAGAGTGCAGGGTGAGAACTGAGCTTGGTGTGGGAAATGTGGAAGATGCTTTTTTGGCTTCAAGGCCATTGCGTTCATGTTGGTGCTGCAACTCTCAAAGTGCTTATTTCATTGGTGTGCTTCACCCGGTATTAAAAGAAGTTGAGATTCGGATTACTCTAGGGTTTTGTACGAAACACTCTCTGATCTCAATTGTATTTATTGGTTGCATTGTATTAATGGCAAAGTCTGCAAAGAGCCCCTTTGAATCACTGCTCAAGTCCCACTGTATGCAGTTGAAAGGTGCTCCATGGCAGGCTGTAGTCCTGGTCGTGGTCCTCAGCAGCCTCTGAATGTGTGATCAGAGCTCTTGCCCCTGAGCATCAGAGGTGCAGGTAAAGAGCTGGCTGTTTGGGCAGGGATCCAAATTGATGTGTGGTGAATGGAGACCTGGGGAAAGATGAGCAGTGTCAGGAGTGGGACTCACCAGTGCTGGATTTTTGATATTGACATTGCACCTTGGAAGAGCTTTCAAGAGCTCCTTGGATGAGGGGTCAAAGTAGATTTATGAGTGAAACATAAGGGATTAAAAAAAAAAAAAGGTGAAATAAGCAAGAAATAGTATCATTGAGTGTGCTTCATAAGGAAGCTCCCATGAAAATAACTGACTCATTTTGAAACTGCCCCAGAGCACCTCCATTTTACAGTGATTAAGAAGCAGGAGCCAGAGGGGATTTGAGATACACAAAGCATGAAAACTGGATATCAGCCTTTGTTTCCCTGGGGGCAGACCACCAACGGACAAGTTCAAATCCCTTGTAAGGTGGCTCCCAGGAATTCACTTTTGACAGATCTCACATGGCGGCAAATTATTCCTCCCCTCTCCCCCTCTACTACTTCTCCAAGCCACGTTTCATCCTTGAGGGGAGGGAGTTCAACAGACCCTTTGCACCCTATCCTTTGGAAGACAAATGATGCCTGACTCCTGCTCACAAGTGGAAGCATTTGCTGATGAACTGATACTTGGCAAAAATTGGTGCTGTATGGACAAAATCCCCAGCACCTGCTAGCAAAACAGTTATTCATAACATACGGCTGGGTGGCTAAATCTTCACTTCCCAGGGACAGCCTGAATTACACTTGCTACACGCTGAGTGGCCTTTCTCCTGTGTGGAATGACATGAAGGCAGCAGGAGGATTTGCAGCTCTGAGAAATGTTAAGATTTATAGCGCTGTCTCTTGCAAGGGGTTATTCTGCAGAAATGATCATTCTGTCTTCATCTTCTCTTTTCGGGATAAACACATCATGATATAATCCTATTTATGGACAAGCAGATATTTGCGCTCATCGGGGAGCAGGTAGCTCCATGAATGTATCCCTTGTTGTAAATCTGTCAGTGTCAGTAAGGTTTTTTTCCCCTTCTGCCTAGACTTGAACACACATCTTTAATTCATTTCTGTATGGCACAAATTCTAAATTCTTATTCTGTATTCTGATTTCATTTCCCAGCCAGTAAATTGTTAGCCTTTCGCAGAATCACAAAGTAACAGAATGTGCCGAGTTGGAAAGGACCCACAAGGATCATCGAGTCCAACTCCTGGCCCTGCACAGGGCCATCCCCAAGAGACACACCACGTGCTTTCCTACCTGGGTGAATTATTGTGGAGTGCAAGGAAGTTATCTGGCTGGAGGAAGTGTTGTTTAAACATACTTTTATCCCTTGTTCACTATTAATTAACAATATGCTAGTAATAGGGCTTGTATAATGAGAGGAGAGTGTAAAATCTATGTATCTCTAGTCTTTGCCTGAGCTTTGCTGGTTGATTGACACCTTGGTCCTTAAACTCCTAAATTAATATCTTCCTTGTGCCTAAAGATTAGTTTCCATCAGTTTGGAAGAGTTTGGAAGAGTTTTCGATAGTTCTGTAGTATGGAAGAGACTCCTTCCAAGAGAGGGCACTGATGTACATGGGCTCACAGCTCCTGGTTGCAATACTGGCAACAGACTGTGAAATACGCTTTTTTCTGTCATTGATGCAGTTTGATGGAAGCCTTAAATAAGTAACAACCACAAACCAGTCACAATGCTTTGCAATCTTCATTGCATGATTTTTACAGGTCCTCATGGCCTGATGATGCTGGAGTTTTTGTGTAGTCAAATTGCTGTTGCTGATAGAAAAGAGCATTGAAAATCAAAGGTTTCCAGGTGCATGGATTTGCCTGTGTGACAAGCTTGTAAGTTTTCTGTTTTAATGATTGGACCATAAGAATAGGTTGGCTACTGTCGCTGTTGGATGTTGTTGTTTGAGTGAAAGGAAGGAGTTACTTGGAAGATTGAGGTCACTTCCAAAGAAATCAAGAGCTTCTGTTCCTGCTGTAAATGCATTACTTTACTACATACTGTTTAGACTTCATGTGCATATGTTGTTACTGTTCCTCTGCCTCCAAAAAAACCCTTTACATTTTCAAATATACATTTTTTGCTGTAAAGCTGCTTATTTAATAGAATTTAAATAGCTACCTTTTGAAAGAGAATTGTGACAACTCTTCTAAGAAAGCAGTAATAATTTCAAATTGTAGTATTTTTGCATACCATGAGATCCCACTTCTTTCCTCTGTAAGGTGCACCCTCCCTTTCCCAGCTTCTCCAAGAGAAATACTAATCAAGGTGAAAACCTTGAAGTTAAGGTTTCTTGACCCCTTTTTTTCTCACACATACAGATGAATAAATACATTGACTCTCAGAAATTTATCGTCCGAAGTTGAGAAACCTTTTTCTTCCTCACAGCCCAGAGGACCTTCTATGTAAGAACTGCATTGGATTCTTCACTCTTCATTGGGTGAAGCTGGAAGTTAAAGCACAGATTGATTTCTAGGCTCTTCTCTTTCAAAGGACCTATAGAAAGTCTTAAATAGTTTTTGTGTATTACCTACTCGCATTGCCTGAATGAATTTGCCTAATGGTCAACTGGAAAAATCCTTATAGGGTGTATTTTGGCTTTGAGGGGAAGTAGAGAGAGAGGAAAAAGCTCTTTTGTTTCCCTAGTGTGGCCTGCTAAAAGCTTATTGCTCCTGTGTGCTGAAGAGGTTTGCGCACTGTATTCCTTCTATTCTATAAAACACCTTTTGGGTCTTCCTTACTCAAGAGATATATGATTTTTTTGGGTTTTCTTCCAAGTATTTTATGGTATGGAGATTTTTGGTATTTGATGAATTAGCCTGGGGAGGAGTCAAACTGTCACATAGCGCTTGTTTCATATTTGCTCATTGAGTTAGAGCCTTGTTTTTGGTGTGCAGGAATCCTGGCAGTTCCTGGGACTTGAGTCTGCCTTCTCAGTCTGGTGGACTATTATGTTTGGAGGTAGCTGAGACTGGAGGTTGCCAGAGCCAGGATGAGAAAAAGGAATGATGCTCATACGACTCTTAATTCTTGTAAGGAGCACCAGCCATCTACTGGTCCCTGCAGCTATTCTGGAAGGTTTGTGTCACATAGTCAGCCTTTGTCCAAGAAGCAAAAGAAAATTACTTGAGTGAATTGAATTTGAAATTGTAAAGTTCTCCATGATGTTCACGTTTATTTTAAAGAGTATTAAAAGTCTGTTCTATTTGTCCATGTCTTCCTTCCCATGTCAAGGCCAGAGTATTAGTAAGAACTGGAGTGAACTCCTACCTCTCCTTGGGTAGTTACAAATAGTTACTTCTTTTTAGTCTTTGCTCTTGTTATAGAGCAGCTTTCTTCTCTCAGAAAATCTTGTCCTTTCGTTTTTCCTTTTTTTTTTTTCTTCATAGTAACTGTGTTAAGCAGCAACAGGGGATTTTTTTTTTAGTGGCTCCTGCCTAAACCTTTTAAAATCAAACAAAAGTAATCACAACCTTCCTCTTGGCTTGAAACCATAACAATTTTTGACAAGAAGTGCCTTTAAAAAAATGCCTCTTCATTTACAGCGGATTGCTTTGTACTTTGTTTCTGTAACCTATCTCATTACATTTCCTGTGTGTTAAGTATGTATGTATTATGTACTCTTAAAAACAAATATTCCAGAAGAAAGGAATTCAGTAAATGAATAAAAAATTTTTGGGTAGCCGAAGTGGCAGTTTAATAGCTCATCTGTTGGGACTTTCATATAATGGTGATAGCCATATAAATGTATGGATAGATGAATAGCTTCAATGAAGAGATTGCTACAACTCTGCATAACACATCTAAAATTAAATCAAACTCTGAAAGTGCTGCCTAAAAGAAGTTGCAGTTTTTCCAGTTCCAACCATGAAATTCTACCTGGCAATACACAAACTGTGTGTCTCTGCATACATATACATAACTAAACGTGCGTGCTATAGCGCGCGCACACACACATAAACGTATGTTGTGTCTAAGTGGAATTTCGGGACTGAACCTGATTGCTCTGAACCTCTAAAACTTTGTAGATTATTGACGTGTGTTTGAGATTAGGACTTAGTCCTGGCTTTCTGTAAAAATGAGGAGATAAATGGAATGGGAATGTAAGGTTGTCATATTATATTGCTGGGATATACACAACTTTTTCATTAGATTCACCTAATCACAGAGCTTTGTAAATATCTCCTTTGGTGCCTATCTGCCATGGCAGAGTCTGTAACCTTGGGTATGGCTAAGCTGAAAGTATGGTTTAAAATATTTTTTTTTTAGTGGTGAGTTTCCAGTTGTGGTGGACTTGGAAACCCAATCTTGATGACCATGAAAGATGGCAAGGAACCAGCTCAGGTTGAACTATTGCATGGACAGGAGAAACTAGACCACCAAATGAAACATAAATAGGATAAGACAATTTATTTCCTTACTCCAAAGAATAAGAAAATAAATTCATGTGGAGTTGCCGAACTGTTGTGAAAAAAGGCTAAGTGCTCATATGAAATATAACATCAGTCTCCATTGTAAGCCAGCAAAAACTCACTTTCTCTTAGCTGGTGCTGTAGTATAGATGAAGGATGCTGAAGTGCTCTTGATGAAAGGCAGCAATACCGTGATTTGTCTGTTGAGTGTTTTAATAATAACACATCATAGAAGAGGTCCAACCCTTTTTTTTCACGAGTTATGTCTCATTAGAATTTCTTGACTAGCTTTTCCTTGGCACTATCCTGTATATTGTACACACATACACACACACACACATATATATGTATTTCAAATACAACCAGCATCATGTCCCATGCTGGTCTGAAGCAACTGCTTTTAGTGTCAGTACTCAAAGTGATCACATATAGCCTCATGAAAATAAGGGACTTGGATATTTTCACACTGGTGGAAAAAATTGATAAATGTTTGTTGTCCTGAAAAGTAAGGTGCCACTGCTGATCTTTTAGCTGAATGAAATGGCAACAACAATAAAATAGTATTTCTTAGCTGAAGTAGAAAAATTCCATCCTGGGTCTCATAGGGATCAACCTGAGCACAGGGAGAGAGCATGGGAAGACCTGGTTGCTCATGTACCCAAAGCGTACTGGAGAATTTTGATTTTTGATGTATAAACTGTAGGAGAAAAGATGTTAATCATAGGACTGACATGATACATGTATCATAATTAAGTGGACATACTCAGAAAAGGAACTGCCACATGGAGTTCTGTGAGGATTTGCCTGCTTCTGAGGAATGTAGGTCCAGTAGGTGATACAATCTTACATACTTATTTTATTTTTAAAGAAAGAAGAAGAGTTTTAAAGAGTTTCCTTTGGGTTTTTTTGGGGGGTTGATTTTTTGGACTGCGTTTTTTTGGGGTTTGATTTTTTGGACTGCGTTTTTTTTGGTTGATATAATGGAAAAGAAAGTAAGAAGGAAACAAAGCAGGGTGAGAACTGCATGTGAAAATGAGTATTGAAAGATGAGTTCATTGACAAACACTTGGGAGAATTGATCAAAGTGATCAATACACTAAGCAATGGGATGGAAACTGTGGGATCAGGAAGCTAAGTGTTGTGTGTGGGCATGACACCATCAGTGCGATAAATTGATTGTTGTTAGTACTAGAAGTGGAAATCATTCTGTTGTATTGGAGGTGATAACTAATGTGAATTCATATTTTAAAATTTGCATGCAATTCATAAATCTCCTTGGGAAGTTGAAATCATGATGGAAGCTTAAACTAACCCCATCATTATGGACAACTTTTTGTCTCCTTTTCCACTCTATTCTAGCTTGGTGAAAACGACATTTTCAAGCAGCTTTTAAGTGACAATGAGAACAACACGTGTGTATGCAGTGGGCCTTTTAAAATTGTTTTTTACGATTTTCACAAGTAGCAGTGTATGTGCTCTGTAGCAAAGAAGCTTATTCACACCACCTCACCTTACAATTTAGATCCTCAGAGAAAGGCACTGAGGCTGTTCCACAACAGCGTTGCATTAAGGAACTCTAAGTCTTCCCTAAATGTTGCTTATTAATTGCATTTGAATACTTAAATTTATAATGAGCCTTTTGAAATCAATAGAAAGGCAAGTCAGTGCTCAGAGGTGGCTTGGGTGTGGGACAGACCAGATTGACACAGACAGTGGTGGAATTGTGTCCCTTATTTGGGACCAAATTCTACTTTGGGTTACCAAAGAGAAATGTGGTGTAAGGTGGAATTCAGTCTGTCTGAGCAAGGATTCATTTACACAGTTGCTGGTTGAGGTCCCCTGTTGGCAGCAGGAGAGACCCTAGTTTGGAAGACTCATGCAGCTTTCTTCGGTTGGGGTGGTAGTGAAATCCAGTGTTTACTGGACATACAGAAAAAAAATTCCTCTGTGCCCTCATTTAAGGTATGCTAGCCAGTGCATTCAGTGGAAAGGGATGACCATAAGTACAGGTGCATTATGCTACATATGCAAGAGTGGAGTTAAATACGGGATATCCCAGCTGTGCTGTTTGCTTAGCCTGAGTTTTCATCTGGGAGCTTTATCGAGCAATTTTATTTTCTTCATTGTATTTTGCCTGTTTTCAGTACATGGACGTGTGCATGCATATGTATATGTGTATGCAATTACATTTAATAAGCTATAATTCTTCCTTAGTTTTGATTTTTCTGAAGATACCTGTATTTAAAGTAATGACTGTGTAGTGACTTTTTCATTCTACTTGTTCTTGGTAGCTCAAATTTCATCAAACATTCTTAACTACCCATAAAGAAAAAGGTGACATTTGACAGTGTACATACATGCATTTGACATTCATTTGACATGCATATATATGGAATTCCTGTCTTCTTTCCAAGCACTTGAACTGAAAATGAGTTTTCCAGTATGCTCTGAAAACAAACAAGTTTAGGCTTAATTGGTACTACTGGTAAATAAAAATAATAATTTCTGTATTCAGAAATTCATCCTTTTCTATAAACTTATTCAAATGTTTGTGATTTTAATTTTTTTCACCATAATTATTATTCTGCATTGTGTGCATATATGTATAGATGTGGTAGGGTCCCATAGAGAGGGGTTTTCATTAAAGAAGTGTACATACCTACATATATGTGCATGTGTATGCACATGGATATATACTATTCCCATATGTGTAAAAATACACCAAACTGGTGTGGTTTATGTTTGTGTATAGTGTTCTCCCTTTCTGTTATGTTCTTCATAAATGTATGGTGAACATATTACATTAACTATTACATAATTTTCATTTTTAATTACAAATTTAATGAATAATTTTGATATGTCACTTCATAGTACAGGTTTTATCTCATGATCAATTAGTTCCTGTTTTCTCTCTCTGTCACAGGGCGAAAGAATGATGTGATGGAGGTGAATATGGGCCACTGGTCAGGCTCACGGCTACCTCCGTCATGCCTTGTCCTTCTGATTGTCAAGTTCTTGGCCTCCATTTGCCAGGTAGTTCATGGGACCACCCCGCTTGGCTTTCACTTCACACATTCCACTTACAATGCTACAGTGTACGAGAATTCTGCAGCCAGGACCTATGTCAACAGTCAGATGAGGATGGGCATTACCTTGGCTGACCTTTCATGGGATATCAAGTACAGAATAGTGTCTGGTGATGACGAGGGTTTTTTTAAAGCCGAGGAAGTCGTCATTGCTGACTTCTGCTTCCTCAGAATAAGGACTAAAGGTGGGAATTCTGCTATATTGAACAGAGAAATCCAGGACAATTATTTATTGATGGTGAAAGGGTCTGTAAGAGGAGAGGACTTGGAAGCATGGACAAAAGTGAATATCCAGGTTTTGGATATGAATGACCTAAGACCTTTGTTTTCACCAACCACATACTCCGTCACAATAGCAGAAAGCACTCCTTTAAGGACTAGCATTGCACAGGTGACTGCAACAGATGCAGATATTGGGTCCAATGGTGAATTTTACTATTACTTCAAAAACAAAGTTGATCTCTTCTCGGTTCATCCTACAAGTGGTGTTATCTCCTTAAGTGGACGGTTAAACTACGATGAGAAAAACAGATATGATCTTGAGATTTTGGCAGTGGACCGTGGGATGAAGCTTTATGGAAACAATGGCGTAAGCAGCACTGCCAAGCTTTATGTTCACATTGAACGTATCAATGAGCATGCCCCAACAATAAATGTAGTAACCCATATTCCCTTCCCATCAGACAAGGAACCTACCTATGCAGTTGTTAATATTGATGACCTAGATGAAGGAGCCAATGGAGAAATAGAATCTGTTTCTATTGTGGCTGGAGATCCGCTAGAACAGTTCTTTCTGACAAAAGAAGGTAAATGGATGAATGAGTACAAAATCAAAGAAAGAAAGCCTGTTGATTGGGACAGCTTCCCATATGGTTATAACCTGACTCTCCAAGCAAAGGACAAAGGATCTCCTCAGAAATTTTCTGCGGTCAAACTGGTCCACATTGCTAGTCCCAAGAAAGAAAGCATCCCCATGAAATTTGAAAAGGAAGCATACGATGTTTTGATCAGTGAATTTTCACCTCCTGGTGTGGTGGTTGCAGTAGTTAAACTGGTGCCTGAGCCACAGGGTGTGGAATACAGAATAACTCCAAGCGAAGAAGCTGAGTATTTTAAGATGAATCCCAACACAGGCCTTATTACTACTGCTCGTCCTTTGAAAATCATTGAGAAGGACCTCTATGAATTAGAAGTATATGCAAACAAAGGTGGTGATTTAAAAGCACGGGTTACTGTCAGGCTAGAAGATGCCAACGATCACACTCCAGAATTCCAGCAGCTCTCCTACAGCTCGTTCATCAATGAAAGCGTCCCTGTGGGGTCTAGTGTTTTGGCAGTTTCAGCAGTTGATAAAGACAGGGGAGAAAATGGATATATAACATACAGTATTGCCAGTCTGAACTCGCTACCTTTTACAGTAAACCAGTTTACAGGTGTCATCAGCACATCTGAAGAACTGGACTTTGAGTCCTCACCAGAAAGCTACAGGTTCATAGTGAGAGCTTCTGACTGGGGCTCTCCCTACCGCCATGAAAGTGAGGTGAATGTCACAATATACATAGGCAATGTCAATGATAACAAACCCCTCTTTGAAAAAGTGGCCTGTCAGGGAGTGATTTCTTCTGATTTTCCTGTTGGTGGTCACATCACTGCTGTTTCTGCAATAGACATAGATGAGTTAGAGCTTGTGAAGTACAAAATAATCTCTGGAAATGAACTTGGCATTTTTTATTTAAATCCTGACTCTGGTGTCCTGCAACTTAAAAAATCTCTAATTAATTCTGGCATAAAGAACAGCAATTTTGGCCTCAAGATAACGGCAACTGATGGAGAGAACTTTGCTGATGCTATGTTTGTTAATATTTCAGTAGTTCATGGAAAAGTGTCTTCAAAGACCTTTAGCTGTAGAGAAACTAGAGTTGCTCAGAAGCTAGCAGAAAAATTACTCAAAAAGGCAAAAGCAAATGTGAAGCTGAATTTGGAAGATGGTTTCCTTGACTTTTATTCAGTGAACAGACAGGCACCACATTTTGACAAATCCTTCCCTACTGATGTAAAGGTTTCAGAGGATCTGCCAGTGGGTGCCACCATACTGAGGATAAAAGCCTATGATGCAGACTCAGGCTTTAATGGAAGAGTACTTTATACAATTTCTGATGGTAATGTGGATAGTTGCTTCAACATTGACATGGAGATGGGGATACTTAATGTTCTCATGCCCTTGGACCGTGAAAAAACAGAGCTTTATCTCCTTAATATTACAATTTATGATTTAGGTAATCCACAGAAATCTGCATGGAGACTGTTGACTGTCACCGTGGAGGATGCAAATGATAACAAGCCTGTTTTTTTACAGGACAGTTACTCTGTTAGTATTTTAGAAAGTACAAGTCTTGGTACAGAGATTATTCAGGTAGAAGCCAGAGACAAAGACCTAGGATCTAATGGTGAAGTGACTTACTCAGTACTGACAGACACCCAGCAATTTGCTATCAACAGCTCAACAGGAGTGGTGTATGTGGCAGATCAACTAGACAGGGAAGCAAAAGCAAACTACACACTGAAAATTGAGGCTAGGGACAAAGCAGAGAGTGGCCATCAGCAGTTTTCTGTTGTGCCTCTGAAGGTTTTCTTGGATGATGTTAATGACTGCTCTCCAGCCTTTATACCATCCAGCTACAATGTGAAGGTTCTTGAGGACCTGCCAGTTGGCACTGTCATAGCTTGGTTGGAAACTCACGATCCAGATCTCGGCTTGGGAGGCCAAGTCCGTTACTCACTGGTGAATGATTACAACGGGCGGTTTGAGATAGACAAAGCGAGCGGCGCCATCCGCTTGAACAAAGAGCTTGATTACGAGAAGCAGCAGTTCTACAACCTGACTGTCCGTGCAAAGGACAAAGGGCGGCCAGTTTCCCTCTCTTCTGTTTCTTTTGTGGAAGTTGAAGTGGTGGATGTTAATGAAAATCTTTATACCCCTTATTTTCCTGACTTTGCCGTCATTGGATCTGTAAAGGAAAACTCACGCATTGGTACAAGTGTTTTGCAAGTTGTTGCTCGAGATGAGGACTCTGGAAGAGATGGAGAGATCCAGTATTCCATCAGGGATGGCAGTGGCCTGGGGAGATTCAGCATAGATGAAGAAACTGGTGAGTTTTTTTGTAATTTCCTCTTTCCTTCATGGGGGATTTTTGCAAAAGCAAAGCTTAGGCACATTTGTTTTCTGCCCTTAACAAGAACTTTAGTTCTTCTAAATAAGCAAGATAAAATTATTAATAAGGATTTTCCTGGTACAACAATGACATGATTTAATTACCTAGTTACATATGTCATTCCAGGAGTGTGAAATAATACACATTTCTTTCCAGCAGTGGTGTGATGACTCCATTGAGAAAGCAGTGATAGTTACGGAATGAGTCTCTTACAGTCACTGTGTTATCTGTTGATCGTTATAAATTGCTCAGGTCACCTCCACAGAGGCGCAACATTCATGAGCTCAAATCCAGCGTTAAACCCAATGAAAGGAAGTAAGGAGCATGGAAGAAGAATTGTTTTTGTTCTAAAACCTATTTGTGGTCTTGTTCTTGCTGTTGTTTGCCATTCATTTTTCGTGGGAGTTAGTCTGGAATGATATGCCACACTTTCTTGTAGCATGATGCTCACCAGTGTTGGTATGCTTCTGTGAAGCTAGAAATTCAGGGAAAGATCCATAACTGTAAGTGAACTGTGCTGGCTTTCTTTAGGTGTCAGTAGTGTTACAAACACTGATGTTAGAAGACATTGTTAATAGATGTTTTTTAAAATGCTGAACTCTACTACCGTACTACCCTATTGGAAAATGTTGAAAGTACTGAATATAGAAGTATAAGATATCTAGTAAAATATTTAACAAACTGGCTGTTTAAATGTTGGATTGTTGTTGGAAGTAATGGTGCAGCTGTGCACTACTAGAAGTAGTGAGGAAATTAGAAAATATTAGTCAACAGTTTCAAAAAATGTATTAAATATGTTAGGTCTGTGGGTTTGCTGTGGTTTAAGCAGACTTTGTATGTCTTTTTCTAAAGCTTTTAATTGAGAATGTGGTATTAAACATAAGATTAAAATGTATGTTTTGGCAAATTCAAACTGTTTAATCAAATGTCAACTTTCTAAACTGAACATTATGAAAAACAGACGACATTACAAATGCTGTGGCTCACATCTAGGCATAAGCAGTGAATAATATTTTTGTTCTATTTCTGCTGTAGTCTCTCTACTGCAGCTGTGCACAGATGAAGCAGTCAAAACCTTTTGCCCAGAAAACATCAAACTTGAGTGTCAGAAGTCAAGAGGGCACCTACCTAATTTCCAGAAATGTTAAGAACTCACATATCCTACAGTACTAATAGAAATTGAAGGCTTTCGGGCAACATTATTTAGACAGTTGAACTTGGATTTCAGTTTGAAGCTCCTACATTTGAAAATTTTGTCCTACCTACTTACTAAGTATATAAATGGGTTCTTTATCAAGCAATGGGAGATTGGTCCTAGTTCCACAGTACTGATCTGGAAATCTCAGGATTCAACATTTATTGGACTGATAGGAACTGGTAGGGAGAGTAACTTAGTACATGTCACTCACTAGTAAAATAACCAGTTTTTTTGCCCTATACCTAGACTAGTAGATGTGATAGCAAAGAATATGTTAGGGCTCTCATTCAGCAAAGCACAAATCACATTTTTTGACATGGGTGGGAATTGTACTCAGTATTCCACATGAATCGTGCTAATTTTTTTTTCCCAAAATTGAAAACAATTTTGTGAAGGGAAAAAAGCCAAAAACCTCCCAAGAGGCAAATATTTGTGTGCCTTTCACTCTTTCACAAATATTACATTAAAATTAACCAACCTATGCTATTGCACTAAATTGTTCCAGGAGAGACTTGGTAATCCAGCAGATCAAAAGGTTTTGGATTAATCTCTTTTTCCCACATGTTCAATACAACATAAGCCTTCTTGAAAGCAACTTGGAGAACACTTTGAGTGCAGAGCTGCAGCCAGGGTTATGTGGAGAGCAGAGCTTGGGTGTTCAAGAGTTACTCTGGGTCTTGCTATTGTAAGCTGAATGCAGAATTTGACCTTGTATGTCAAATAGAATGCAACATTAATACTCTACTGTTGAACTGGTGGCAACTTAAATGCTGCTGAATGATGAATCAGCTTTCTAGCTGTAGAAAAGGGCTCAAGTCACATATTGAATTAATTTATAAAGAGATAGCTGTTTATTTACTTTCAGCACAGTTCATTTGTCACTTTTAAACTGACCGACTCTATTGGCTTATATACTGTCTCTCCTGAAATTTGTGAAGGTAAGCAGGAGTGTGAAGTACAACAAATCAATATTTTTGGCTGCTACCTTAATGAAAAGATGACTGCAGCATCCATTATAATCATTAGGATATAAAGTGGGCCAAATTCATCCTGATATGTGAGCAGGCTGGACTGCAAGCAAGTCTGTGCTTTCAGCAAAATTCTGTTCAAGTGCTGAGTGAAATGTGCTTGTGCACCCTGAGGCACATTGATGCCAAAGAGGAAAACGATGCAGAGATTCCCAAGGAGAAACAGGCCTGCATGCGTCGATCCACACTGCAACATACTGCCACACATTAGTCGTCATGATGGCTTCGTCTTGTTCCATTATAGATGTATAGAGGAGCATATAGGTTCATCTGGAAAAAAAGGAGAGTCAGGGGAGATCTGGCTCTCTACAACAGCCTGAATGGCAGTATCCAAGTTACAAATGGCAGGACAAGAAGAAATGGCCGGGGAGGGTTAGGTTGAGTATTAGGAAAAAATGCGCACTGAAAGAGTTGTCAGGCGTTGGAACAGGCTGTCCAGGGATGTGGCGGAATCATCATCCCTGGAAGTGTTCAGAAGAAGTGTGGAAGTTGCACTCGGGGACATGGCTTAGTGATGGACTTGGCAGTGCTGGCTTAACAGTTGGACTCGATGATCTTAGAGTTCTTTTCCAAATTAAATGACTCTACCAAACTTGATCTGACTTTTGATGGAGGTTCCACAACAGGCTCTTCTCCATTCAAGTCAGAACAGTAGTTCATGGTCAGCAAGCTTGGGCATCTTCTCCATATAGGTCTCTCTCATAGTCATATGTGCAAATCTGGGTGCTCTTGCAGTTTGGTAAGATGTGCCATGGGGGTGAGCCTGGGATTCCCTTCCTGCAGTGCTGCTCTATGCCTCGTGTCAAACAGAATTGGTTTGGAAGATTATCATTGTTATACTGCTAAATACTTCAGTTCACAGCATAGTAAGTTTTTGCCACCTAGAAGTGTGAATCACTTCCAAATTTGTTTCAGTGGATTTACTTTTCATTTCCAGGAGGCAGAGCCAGTGCAAGTTTGTAAATAAAAGCTCCTGAAGTAGATGACTGCAATTCCTGACCTCTTCCAACCCCATCCATGGATTCCCACTAGTACCAGCAGATTAAATTTCTCATGGGTTTAGAAGTCAGTTCATGATTCATAGATAAAAATGTGGTTTAACACTTTTCTAGAGGCTAAAAAAAGAGAGTGTAATTTTCTTTTGAAAAGACAACTCTTATTTGTTGATCCCTGCATCAATGGATATTGAGTTTGTCACCAGCGTAAGTGTACAGTTCAAACTCATTGATTTTCTATCTTCATTGGCCTGCTTATTGATTTTTGATATAAATGTCATAAGCTTGCCATTTATGAACCCTGCACCCAGGAACACATAATGTGATCCTGTCATTTATGGTTTCTCGTTTTACTTCTGCCTCCCATTCAGAACCACTTCCTTTCCCCTTTTCCCTTTCCCTTTTCTCACTTTCATTCTTTTGGACTCTGGAGATGTAATCTTTTATGAAATGTGGTCATCTACAGTGAGAACTAGTCACTGTAGGTCTCTTGAAATCAACAGAAGGAAACATGGCTCAATTTACTCTATGTAAAAATAGGAAATAAGTTGGGTGAATCATGCTCTAAAAATGTGCAAAGGCAAGAGGTAGAGGTCTACACTGAGTGCCTTGCTTTAGTTAGACGTAATCCATCTCTGTTAACTGTAAACCAACTGTAAACAAAGATATATACTGTCAGGTTTACATGCCAGGCAATTAATGGGAGCTCCTCTCTACCAGATTCATGTTTTTAGTCTAATTTCAGGTAATTATCTTTCAATATGAAACCCATACTTAAGTGCACTTCTAGAAATAAAAAGTGGAAAAAAGGTATTTAATAATATAAGGGATGACACTTATGTAAATAATGCATTAGGATTTTTCTGAAAATTCTGAGAATACACCCAAGAGGGTGCCAGTCTTCCCCTTGTGCAACTCGCTTAACAGTTGGACTCGATAGCCATTTCTTCATCTTTAGTACTGCTTTAGAACTGCTTCCCACCTGGTGTGCACCTCCACTGTCTTCACCAGTCTGCTAATTGCAGTTCATTAGAAGAAAATTGTGTCAAACCCCCTCTATATCTCAACACAAAATGAGCAAAGGTCTGTTAAAATTTGTTAAGGGATGTCAGCGTGCTCCGAGTTTCCGTCATAGGGTTAGCTCTAGTCGTTATGACTGCTCTTCTGGAAATGATCTCTCTCAGAAGCTCTGCACTGCCTTATTAGAAACATGGATTTTCTCAGCTCTAGTGTGTACACCCTCATAGTGCTGATACCACAGCAAAGTGATGTATTTTTGCTGTCTCAGGAGCTGGTGGTAACTCCAACAGATGCATATGAGTTTACAATACCACCTGCCTTGGTTGACATCTCTCAGAACCTCTTTTCTGTCTAGAGTACAGATTTGTACAATTAGTGAGACTTCCTGTCCTCTTGAAATATTAAGTTAGATGAGATCATTCCTAGCCTAAATGCTGGAATCTTCCTTCTCATTGTTTTAGGGATTTGTAGTTCAGCTTAACAGGATTTTTTATTCTAGCTCCATTTTTTAGTCTGGCATGTGTTTCTACATGTTGATGTAACAGCCTGGAACTCAAAGAGTTTCTATGTTTACCCCTGTGCTACCCATGGGTGTACTAGTAATAGCAAATGAGCCAAATGAGTTTTAGAGGATCAGAGAGACTAGGTGCAGTCAGCATCTGCTGCTGCAGAGGCTTCTGCAGGCTTCATCAGATTTGGTGTAGCAGCAACATGGGGTGCAAGGAATGAGTAACTCCACCAAGGAAAACTTAAGCCATATGTCTTCTGCTGCTTCTCAGGAAAGCATTGAAACACCGTAAGTCCCACTGAAATTGAACATAATCAGAAGCAGTTGTATTAATGAAATACTTACAGGATCTTTAATGTTCCTGCAAAGCCCATAAGTGTGGACTTAAGTAATGCTTTCAAAACTTACTAACCTCATTTCCTGAGGTTGTTCAAGAATCTGAGTTCCCCGATTGTCAGTAGAAATTTAAATTTAGGCATTAACTGGCACTAATTTCTACCCCTGTAGAGGACATCTGATAAGAACACAAGTGTAGATGGCCCTGTTAACTTGTTATTTTTAGGTGCTTTCAACCCTGAAATGCACAATAATAAGCCAGTCCTGTCTTTCACAGTACTGGGAACTTGAAGATACTATTAAGTGGAGGTAGATTTCAAGTTATTACGAAGTCCATAGGTTTATTTATGGTGCTCAGGATTGCAGTCTGATCTTCTGTTTGGATACCTTTTAAGATAACTCAGGTGTGATAGAAATTCCTGACAAATTGTGGTCAGAGGAGCCAGTTGGTGTTGGAAGACCCTAATCATGGCTTCAAACAACTAATAATGGAAACTAAAAACACCAGGTGATAGAGGTTACAATAAACCAGACTTGCCTGTATGTTACATCTACTTGGCAGAAGGGAATGAATTTATTGCTTCAGACTCGTTGCATCTTGTCACTATCTCCTAAAATAGTTTTCAGTTATTGTGTATATACGCAAGATGAAGGATATTTTCATTTAATACAGTTTGAGTGGTCTGATAAATATTTATGTGAGATCATTGCTAGCATTTCCTTGAAACAAAATCAAGTAAAAATGAAAGTGTTTGTGATACGTGTTTTTTTTAACTCTCACTTCTTTAATTTTATGAAGACATGTAGGAGCTAGTGGGTAAATCTGGGCAAACTCACTGGTGGAATTCAATTCACTGTAGAGTTTTGAGGCATTAGTATTACAGATGTTTTTCATTTTCCTGGAGAGTATAAGCAAATTTCATTACCCAGAGTCAGTATTTTGGAGTCACTTTACTACCCCAGGCTTCTAAACCCAGCTTTGAAAGTAACAGGGGAGGCACTTGCAGCAGCCACTCAGGATGAGGTCAGCAGTCCTTTGCCCATCCACCATGTCTCTCCTGAGCAGCCTTTTTGGAAAGCAGTGTGCCATATGCATCACAGAGCACGATTGGCCAAAGTTTGGTCTGCCAGCCTGTGCCCGTGTCAGGCATGAGTAAAGCATTCCTGGGAACAGCTATTTCTGAGCCTCTGGTACTGCGTTATCCTTTTTCTTTGAGTTATCTCTGGCAGCTCTTAATAGACGTTCCTTCATTTAAGATTTCCAATTTTAGGAGAGCAATTGTTAATATTTTTTTTCCTTTAAAATTAGTTGTGGTAGAAAAGCAATATTTTTAATATGCATTCATTGTTTATATAAATTAATTTTTTATATAAATTCTATGTTTGTTTGTTTATAATGTCCCTGTCATTTCTAGATGTAAATGAGTGAAGAAACAAGATTTGTCTTAGTTTCACTGGATGGAATTTAACTTTTTTTTAATAATATGAACTCTAAAACAATGCATCAGCTTATGAAAATATTTATTTTAAAGGGTTCTTAGTATCATCCTGACATACCTTCAATATTTCCTAAGTGAGGCCAGTCATGCAGAATTTTTCTGTTCATGCTGTTAGGCTCTCTAGGCTTTAACCCCGTAAAACAGCTCATGACATACAATTTTTATAGCTATCTGTAATTTGCATGCTTTCCCTTCTTTGGAAAATGTTTAGAGAACCTCCTTTATTATTTAGGATGCTCTTGGTGATAGGACATTTTGTCTCAATCTCCAAGTAATTTATTTATTAATAAAGAAATGTACAGTCTGTATTTCCTCCTGTCACCTTTATTACCCTTGAGAGATATTTCCAGGAGCATTTTGTATTATCATGTGCTCTGTTATTCTCTCTCTTAGTGTATAAGCCCAGAAGTGACCCTATATTATCTTGCATCATCATCCATTAAATTATACCCAGGTGCTCCTGCAGAAAGCTCATCCCCAAGGTGCCAACAAAGAGAGCGAGACACAAGGTAGATGATGTTCAAGGAAATTTGACTTCCAGTGTCTGGTGTTCAGTCTGAGCATGTGAGCACCAGCTTTAGCCTGGCATTACTTCAGACTGTGATCAGCAGTTCACGGTAATTCGGAGGAAACTGGAAAAAAATCCATTCCAAAGTACCAATGGAAAACAAGGTGTGTTGGGAAGCAAAGTTGTGAATGCAAAACTAAGCATATGGAGGGCAGTACAACCAGTCCTCTTATCCCAGGATGTACAGAAGAGGATGTTTAGGCAGTGTCTAAGATTACATGGAGCCGCTTTGGTGCACTGCTTAATCCCTTCCTGTAACAAGTCCAGAAGAAAGGAATCTCCACTGGCCAATAAAATTGAGGACGTATTCTGTTGTCTGACCTTGCAGCAGGTTTTGTGGCTTTTTAGGGAACAGTAGAACTAGACAGAGTTAGTCGGGAATTGGTGGGGCTGGTTTGGAGTGGTAACACTGGACTGATCTCGTATCTCTTTTCCTGCCTGAGTACGTAGGCAGGCCCCAGGATTTACCTTGGAAGCTGAATTAAAGAGTACATTTTATAAAGGTACTCTTTCCAGTTGAAGGGCTACAAGTAGTGATGAATCAGGCACTTGCTTGGAAAGCTCTTCAAGTTTTCGTTGCTCTCATTGCTAAAATATTATGTCATATTTTAGGGCTGTTGGCTAATTTCAATGTTCAAGTCTTGAAACTTGTTAGGCCTTTGCCAACATGGTAAAAATAAAATGAAATTAAAAAATCCTTCCACTGTCAGATTTTTTTCTATTCACATATATATATTTACCTGAAAATAGATGTTTGGAGATGAGCTTCTATAGCTCAAGGAACAGATTTTTTTAATCTGTAATCTGCTATTTAATATAAATATCTTTATTACATTTTATACACTTATGGTGTCTTATTAGCACTGAAGTGTTGCCAATAAGAAATAACTGAGAGAAAGCCAAATAGAGAGCATGTGTGGAGGGGGTTTTCGTTGCAGTTGGTTTGTATTAGGTGTTGTCACTAGTACATTTTTTTGTTTCTCAAAGTTAAGTTGTCTGCTGGCATTGACCTGATAATTTTGTCCACAGTTAACAAAAGAGGTAGATCCAATCGGTTGTGGCTAGACATTTGTCACAAGTGTTGCTGCAGTGTACCATCAGAGTGGGGAGTATGTGAAGGTGATGCCTTATGGAGTATGCTTAATATTTTGGGGACTTCACTTTAGCTAGGTAGCTGGATAACTTGGAATATTGAAGGCCGGAAGAGCCTGTGTTCCAAGGTGTTTGCATTCCTGTGTATAGATAAGTGAGGCAGTAAGTCAAAACGTAGAGTTAGGCTTCCCAGCTTACAAGGGGCTGAATTGGGGTGGAGATAGGTAACAAGGGACCTTCCTGTTGGATATGTAGGGGACATAGTAGTAAGATGGAATTTGGTTGGATAGTATGGGGAGGGCTCTCTGAAAGTTATAAAAAATTAAGAGGTTGTTATGATTTTCCTCTTTGGATCATCAGACATCGCCAGTAAAGCTGCTTCTCCCCTTCATTCTGTGTTTCTCAATTTTCTTAGCTGTCACTCTTCAGGCAGCAGAGGTATAGGTCTGTGCTTTGTTTCCTCTGTCCTCTCTGTATCAGGAGAATGAAGAAGAAAATGAGTGTGAGTCTGCAGGGAGATGTGGTACCCTCCAGGACATCTCCCATCTAAATGACTGGGAGCATCAGGACGTGCTGTGAATATTACCTGCCCCCTCCACTGAGATACATGTTTTGATTTTTTGTTCTTAGAAGTCTTCACTGGATCTCACCTTTGCAGCTGTTACCCACTGGAAACAATCTGGTGACCACAACTGCCCTCAAGAAGGAGTCAGCCTGAAGTTACTTCTCTTAAGAAATACTTTTCAGTTACTTTGATGATATTTTTATCTTGGAGTTGAGCAAAATATGCTTATGTACGACAACATGTACAACAGTTTTTCTAGGAGGTGGACTGGAAATGTGTGCAGCTCTGAGGCTAAGGAAATAGTAAGGTCTGTCTCTGGCTCAAGCTAGGTGGCTGCTTTTGCCAGTCAATATCAGTCTTTAGTTATAAACCTGAGCTCATGGCCATTAGCACTATTAAATAATTATCCTAGAGACTATAAGGAATGAAATTAAACTCTTCTGCTTTAATCTGTGTCATGACTAATTATGAAGAAGTGTTTACATTGGCCTGAGAATAATCTGGTTGTATATGGTATCAACACTCTCTGCTTCCACAATGTAATGGCAAGAACTGCCTGTCTGTCACAATTGAAGCCTTTGTTTTTTCAGTTTTACTAAAATATGCATAGCAAATTAATTTCTGATTTTAGATCATTGCAGTCCATGAAGGATCATACCCATTTTAAATTGGGGATTTTTAATCTTAATTTGAAAATTTTACTGAGAATTTGTGTTCTGGAAAGTAATTATGGACATAGGTCATTAAAACAGTTTGCTTCTCACCACTGGTTCAGTTTACCAGGTAAATATTTAGGAAAAACTAAAACTGAACTGTTACTGTGAATCAGTTGAATTTTTTATAACTTTTTTCCCCAAAAAAGCTCTCTTTTTATAGGAGAATAACTATGAGATTTAATTAAATTTGCCAGAATACTTCACAGTCCCCAAACACCTTTCATCTAAAGTACACAAATTATTTTCCACATTTTAATGAAAGAAACTCTTTGATGTGCAATGTTTATGTAGTTTCCCATTTTACTGAAAGGGTGTGAGAGGTGCAGATAAGTTAATGGTTTGAGGTTTTTTCTTTTTTTTTTTTTTTTTTTTTTTGGAGTAGAAGGAATGACAAGGCAGAAATTCATTAAAAACAGTGGGAACTTGAGGTGTTCAGAATCTCTGTGGTGAAGCTGTACTTGACCCTAGCATATGGTGACAGATGCGACAGATTTTTGTGACTCCCAGCATCTCTTTCCCCATGAGACCACCCTTTTTACACTATACAGGATCTTGGAGCTATCTTTAAAAGGACTGTATTTTACTGTTTCTTCTTGAGATGGTCTGTAAGGATGAATTGATTTATGCAGCTCTACATCTACTGGCTCTATCAGTTGTTAGAGCTGTAGACTTGTTGTAGAGTTGTTGATAGTCACAAGCACCAGCAGTGTGGCCCATTCCAGGGATAACCAGAGTCCCTGGGCTATCCACAACTCTCAGGACTGCTCACAGATGGAGAGGGATTAGAGAGAAACCTCAGAGGGCCTTTGGGGCTGCTTCTTTTGGCACTGAGTGCTCTGAGCAGCTGTGAGAGCCTTCCAAGTATGGAGCGGTCTCCCTTGCTTTAACTTTTCCCAGCACTGCTCTTCAGAGGCATTCACCTAATGCTCTCTATAACGAAATCCTGAATAGAGCAGATTCAGCCTATGTGAGCTGCTGATACAGCTTCCATTGGAAACCCAACAAACATTAAATGTGCAATTTTTACTCCCACAGTACCAGGATAGGGCAGTGTGTTCCATGCCTTCTGTACCTACAAGTTAATATCATGTCTTTGTCTCCACAATGACCAGTTACACCAGCCATTTGCTAAATGAGGTGAGGTGCTTTTTGCTAGTGTGTGACTCCTTTGCATCCCGGTGTGGTTCTGCCTTTAATGAGTGATCTTTCTTTCCAAATGTGCAGTTCAGTGTGGGCAGCAAGCTGCTTGTGGGGTATAGAGCATCCTTCTGGAGAAAGGCAAAATAATTAAAAAGGAAGATTGTGTCTCTGGTGACATTTGGAGAGGGGATGAACACTGTTTATGAGGCATGGACAGGACTGGCATTTAGCTGTGCTGGTTGAAACAATAAATAGCAAAATCTGTTTAATAAATGTGAAATAAATTTTGGACTGCTGACTCTAAAGTTTGGCCCTCCATCAATTTATTGTCAAAACCCATTGCAGCTTCTCTCTAAAAATGGAAGGTAGTATCTAAATTATGTTAGAAGTATCTCAACTATTAAGATTGAATTTGTTAATGCAGAAAGTGGAAAAAACCATTCGGCTGGTGGATGCTGCTGTCTATGGCCTTTGCTGGACTGCAAAGTGCTGTACTCCTATATTGTTAGGAGCACAGAAGGGTTCCTGTTGTCTTTGTGTAAACATACCAGTGTTTAAAACTTCTTGCATATGTTTCAGCTCTGTCATGGGGATTTCCTTTAATTGCTTAATCTCTCATAATGAACATTAATCTGTCACTGGCAAAGATAAAATCCAGCTAATTCTCAGAAAATCTGTTTCTCTGTACCCACAAGTTAAACTCCTCTGATAACAGTTGGAAGTTCTGTCTAGACACTGAAATAGCCATGTCACTCGTAATCCAGTCCACTTTGACAGGAGGGTTTGAACTCTACTGGAAAGTCACTGGAGGGGATGGGAATCCCCTTTCCCTGGACACCTGGATCCAGGAGATACAATCTTCCCAGTGGGGTTCCTAAAGAAGCGATGGATAAAAAAAAAACCTAACCAAGGAAACAAACAACTGAACAGGCTTTTGATTTATTAACTTCGATTGCTTTTGAAGAATCTCATCTTTTTAATAAAATGAGGCTGCAGTTCCCATCTCCCTTTACACCTGGCGTATATTGGTTCTGACAACACAGGCAGCCCATTCCTGATCCTGATTGCTGTTTCCTACCACCTCCCTTCAGTGACTGTTTTTTCCCATTTTTTCCAATTGATGAACCAGTTCAAGAGAGCATTGAGAGAAGAATCTGTCTGGAGAAAAGGAGTGGGGGGGCTCTGTTAGCCAGTTGAATTTTTGGGTCCTATGAACACTAGGCATTTCGGTAGACGTATCGAAGGGGATCAAAAAGCAAAGTGTTGGGTTGCCCCTTTATGTATGGTCATGGTCTTATGGGTTTGAGAGCATCCATACACAGAGCTTCATGTCATTGAAATTCATATTAAAACATATGTAGATGTTTACTTGTCAATACAGGAAATTTGTAATTCCCTGTTTTGTATAAATTGCTTGATGTAGAGTTATCCTGATACACCAGAATTGATTTTAGCAGGATGGAAGAATGGCTTAGGGACCATGTGGTGAGAGGTACTGCTTTGTCCTGGCTTTGTGTGGAAGAGGCAGCTGAGCAAGATGTGTGCTAACATGGGGATTTGGTGCATTAGCTGATTAGGATGCTTATTTTCTGCATGGTGTTTATGAAGAGGGTCTCTGAGCCTCGAGCTGAAATCACAAGTCAGAACAACTATCAGATGGATAAAGCTCCTTACAACATGTCACAGAGATAGAATCCCTCTGGCAATATGACTAAACTTTTCATGCCTCACATTACCTGCCTGCACAATAAGTCTAATGATCATCACATTGTCAAAGGGAGTTTTGTGCCAGTTTTGATGCTCACACGATTAATGGCTTTAAAATGCTATGAGTGATTTTGATGGAAACATGTATCAAAATGCATTGCTGTGACTGTGTGTAATGCAGTCACTTGGTATTTGGAGTTGGAGAGTGTTAAAGGAGAAGGCCCTTCAGGAGTCACTTCTTCCCAGTCCAATCTCCAAAGAGAACTGTAGCATTACAATGACCTATTTAAGCTAGTACATTTATTCCAAATAATTAACTATAGAAATGTCACATTGACTGCACCAGACATATCCAACAGCCATGTGCTCAGGTTTTCTGATCATTCCTTTCAGCCTTCCAGGGGTGAGTGATGCTTCAAAACCTGGCTTACTGTAGTGCTGGGTGAAAACAAAATGCTAGATATATTTCAGGATCAACTGAGACTACTCCCTGCTGTTGCTCCCTGCATGCCATAATCACCCTCTCTCCCTCTGACCTGGCCAAGGGGCTGGCAAGTAATTGCATAATCCATCATTTTAAAGGGGTAAACAATGCAGCTACAGAAATTTTTTTGTGATTCTTGCCAGTTGTGGTGTTGATGGGCATAGGTTGAAAGGACTGTTGGACATTTGCCTTAGGAAAGCATTCCTTATAAGATGCAATGGGAGACCATTTTGGTGGACTCGGTTTTTTGATTTGTGCTTCTGTCTTTCATGTGTGGTGGGAAAAAGCTGTTTGTTCCTAAGACAGGTAACCCTTTCTGTGATACTGTAAATAATTTATCCAGGGCACAGGCTGAGATGAGGCTGCGCTATTAACCAGAACCAGAGTTTTCATGCTGCGTTCTCCCCTGGAAAGCAAGAGGACCTCCAGCTCAGCATGCCCACCAGCATGCCTATCTGTCAGAAATGCACAGCTTCTGCATCCATGCCATGGCTTGATGTGTGCAATGTGAGCGTAGCAAGGTGGGAAAGCTGTAGATGAGAGCAAAGTGCAGCAGGATGAGCAGCTCATTGAAAGATTCTCTCTTCATTTAACTAAATAAATAGTTCCAGCAGCTGCTAACTTGCCTGCTTAAAGAATTTTCCATGCCAATAGGGAGCACTGCCACATTGCCCTTGTTTAAAATCCAGTACAAGGATCACCAGAGAGGTGACAGGAATTAATCTGAGCAACTAATTCCCATTTTTAGGCTTGGGGCCAGTCTGTTCGAGGCAGCACGCAGAAGATGGGGAAGCAGATTAATGCTGCCTGCAGCACGTGGTATTTTGGCTCAAAAATGTGCTGAAGGAATGTGTCTAGCGTGGAGTCACTGCCTTGCCAAATGTTTGCTGCCTTGTGTGGCGTAAAAGGTACCGGATGCTCCTCCATCTCACATTCCTGCCATTTGTCCACTATGTTTCAATAACATTATTGACTTGAACCTCACAAGCAGAACCCCCTTTCTTTCCTGTGATGCTTGACCTTCTCTGTTTTTCTTGGATTTTTTTTGCTACTTCCCATCAAAGCCCTTGTTGTCTCCACCTTCCAGTGCTTTAACTCTAGAACCAATTGAGTGGGGTTTTTCCAGTTTCTTACTAATCAGGAGTTGAGTACAGAGCTGGAAATATTTCTAAAGATTTCAGGAATCTGTTGTGTTTGGTAATAATCTTATGTGCCAGTGACACAGCCTGCTCAGGTTCTATGATCAAGACTTGGTAGTTCAGGAAAGGCCTTTTTAATTCAATGGAAGTGCCTAAGATCTAGGCAAATGCAAAGATTATTGATGTCTTGGTTGAGTTGCTTCGTATCATTGAACTTCATTTATTTATGTATTGAATTATTTGTTCTAAATATGTGGAAACTTTTTGATGAAAGATATTAGAAGGTTTTTTAAAGAATTAATAAACTACATGGCAGTGAAATAGATTTTCCTGTGCCTAATCATTCATATATTGTCCTTTTTCATGTGAAAGTGGTTTTGTCTTTCTAATCAGCCAGTGAGGAAGTTGTTTTCCAGGTGGAGATATTGCTAATGGTGATAAGCAAACACCACACAGGGATGGAACATATGCTGAAAGTAATGTTCCCTGGTCCTTGTCACCAGTCTCTGTTTTGATTTTTTCATTTGTGGTTGAAATGAGTGATATTAAGACTGTCTCCTAGGCAACATACTGCCTCTGTGGTGTGATTTATGGCCCACTATTTTAGAGAAACTGCAATATTCTGCTTCATTCTGAAAGAGCTTTAAAAACATACAAAAATTGGGAAAATATTATCCCTCTTTTAGAAACAAGACTCATGAACAGATGTATGTATCTATTCTATCACCAAACAGATGGGCAGGAAACATTTAGTTTTCATAGCAGCAAAATGTATAGTATCAGAGATGAAAAAGAAATATATAAAAAAAAAATTTGTCTTGCCAGTTGTTATATCATGGCAGCAGCTGCTGAATTAGAGTTTTATTGTCCTGAAACTTCAACCCCAAATCCTCTGGACCACGTTTCTCATTAATGCAATATCTGTATCCTTTAAACTTCCTGCAATTTGCCTTCAGATCTCTTCACCCTGGGAGGCGTCGGTATTTTTGTCTCTAGTTATTTAGATAGGGTTTCTCTCTTGAAAGGGCACAGGGCACTAAGCAATAGATGTATATCTTAGTTTTCATGAAGAAACTCCTAGATGAATTAATGTTCTATTTTGTTTTTAACTGAGATTTCAATATTGCTGAGCATGGTGGGTGGTACCCTTGATACTAGGGGGAAACTGGAACTGTTCAGGCTGTAATTGAAATTCCTGTATATCTATACAAAAAGTGAGCAGAAAGAAATAATGTAGGATGTTTGTATTATTCATTGGGATATTCTGCTCTGAAAAAACAGTCTTTGAAAATGTAATGACACAATTCAGATGACTGTGTTGTGGTGGTGGTGATTGGAAAAGTGCAAGGTCACTTGCCCATCAGCGTGGAGTTGGGTCATGCCAAACCCCTGCATCCCTGGGGGCTCAGCCTGTGGCAGTGATGGGCCTTGAGGGTGGCCATGGTCTCTCCTTGGGAGATCCTGGATCTGAGTCTCACTTCATTAATCATTTGGGTCAGAACAAATCAGCTGGGGGGTGTGTGTGTGTGTGTGTGTGTGTGTGTGTGTGTGTGTGTGTGTGGCAGAGCTGAAAGCAGCAGCAGATGTCTGGGCCAGCCCACAGAGCACATGGTCCAGGATGGCTGAACACATGGCTGAGGACCAGGTGGGTAACTTAAAACCAAAGGAGCTTCTATTATACTGAGCTGGGTTACTGATTGCTTTAGGTTGGGTGTTTTAGTAGACTGTGTCTTTGCTTGCTAATACTCCATTGTAATGCTTTTAGTGGTACTCTCACTAAGTTTTATGAGGTTGGCGTTTGCTAATGCTTTAGTGTAATGCTTTTCCTTGGTTATATGTTACTCCTGTAAACACTTTTGCCAAAGCACCCATTTTCTCACTAAACTAGAAGAAATTCTCTTAGAAAAAAGCATAGTATTGCTTTTTCTGGATACAATTGCGTAGATAATAATGAACCTAAAGAATTTAAAATCTTTTAAAGCCTTAAATAAAAACAATATAACCAGTTAAGCTTATATGGCTTTCAAACCAGGTCGTTACCTCCATGATGTCCAACATGGGCTTACAAGCACTCATCGGACCTGCCCCAGTGCTGGTACAGGGTGCTACTGTTTTACCTGGGGCACAAGTACAAGATACGTGCTGGTGTCAGCAGGAATTATGATATTTGAGAGTGTGAACATGAAGGGATAGTACTAATTAACTGTCCGTAGTAAACTTGGAGCGATCATCACAATTCATTTTACTGCTGTGTCTTGCTGGATGGTTTTAGACTGCTTTTTAAATTGTTTTCCAAAAAAGAGAGAGTTTTATCTCTGACCTAACATTATTTCTAGGTGCTGGTACCAGTTGTCTGCTCTGATGGTTTCATGTACTATTGCAAATGTTTAGGTGCATCCTCTTGGTCACTGCAAATAGAGTGTGTAGCCATTTCCATTTAAATTACCATTTTTTTCTTTAGCTGCCTGAAGAAGTGTTTGTTTTCTGGAATAAATAAGGAGAGAGCCAGGCTTTCTGAAGGTCAAAACTGTTTGCAGAGCTCTTCCCTGCTTGGCTTTTGTTTTCTCAAAAAAATAAATAAATTGGGATTTCTAGGATTTTAGGATTAGTTAATGTATTTACCCAGCTTTTAAAAGGTAATTTTCATGGGATAGAGAGATCTTGTTTACAATGTGTATAAAAAGATTAAAAGGAATTAATTTAATTGTGTAAAACTGTAAGTAATCTCCTGCCACCTTCTGTGAACCTGTCATACCTTCCGACACGTGGCACTTCTATTTCTACTTCTTTGTATTCTTCAATTAACTAGAAAGCTTTCTCTCATTTTTTAATTCTGTCTCTTATTCCCTTCCAAAGCCTTCTCTATGAAATTCATACATATATGCTGGTGTGTCCTTTCCTCCTGTCTGTCTGTCATGAGTATTCGTATTGTCTCTGCTACCAGGATTGGGCCCTGATTCAGCTGAGTGCTTTTAACTCAATTAAGCCAGTGGGATTTAAATATCTCTCTGAGTGTTTAGGAATGGGATTAGCTTTACTGAACTCAGCTGTTTATGCAAGTGATACTTCAGTCTCCATCTGTGAATTGTGTAGATGAAGAATTGAGCCAGAGATAAAATACCGCTAAGAATAAAGATGTGCTCACAACCTCTGAATGTTGAAGACTCTTCTGTTGGTGTGGTTTAAGCTTTTAATTTGCTCTGTCAATACAAATGCCTATTGCCACAGCCTCTTCACCAGCACAGTCTTGTTCCTCCCCAAGGAAGAGAAGTGATTGAGAGAAGGGGAAGCAGTTGAGAGTCAGTCTTGCTTTGTCATAAATGCCAGTGTTTCAATTTACATCACATAACAAGAAAATGCCCTTGCCAGGATGATTTCTCTTTCTCATGTCATCTTCTCTTCCTTTCACAGCTGCTGTTAGTTTCTTCTTTTAACTTTCCATGATCCTTAAGTCTTTTCTCCTTGTACACGAGGAGCCAGCACTGGGATATCTCCTGCCTTTATTCGCAAACCAAAACCAATAAATCTTCATGTTGAATTGCTGACAGACCCTTGTGTTGTCTCTTGCAGTGATCTCTTTCTCTCTTCTGATGGCAGCAGGCTTCTCTTTCCAGGGGGAGCAGATGGAGTGGTGGCTCCCCTTCAGCCTTTCTGTCCTCCTGCTGTTTATCAGAGTAGCCTGTATAATGAAGGAGCACAAAATGCTACTGAAAGTCAGATTTCCTAAGTGTGTTCTTTGGTCGATTTGAAAATTCAACCTTGATTCTGTATGGGTAGGAAGGCCAAGAACCACAAGAACGCCAGTGTCCTCATGCTTTCCTGCATGGGTAATTTTGTGTTTCTGGGTCAGAACTTGTATATGAACTTACTAGGGCTAAGTATTTCACTGAGCTCAGTCTTAATGTAGTGGGTGACTTCCCTGCCCATTGTGGGAGGGTTAGTTCTCAGTTAAAGAAAGCATCTTTAAGGTGCCTTCTGACCCAAGCCATTCTATGGGCCCATAATTCTATGATTCTATTTATGCTCAGAAGTAGCTGTCAAGTGCTCTACCTCTTCCAGCAGGAGAGTTTCTCCCAACAGAGCACAGATCCTTTTTTCTGGAGATGTCTGCCACGACTTTTGCTCCATTTGAAGTGCAACAGACTTCGGCTGAGTACTCCAGCTAGAAAACTTCGACTGTTATTTTTCTCTGAGTGCATATTACTTGTGTGATCATTGGGTCTGATCTCACGGGTGTATGCCAGAGCTTGCTGCCTTCTTAAAAATGTGCATGCAGCATGAAAAGATTCATGGATATGAGCCTCGCTAGTTCACAACCGGTAAATGAGCTAATGATGATACATCTTCCCCTCCCTGCTGCACTCAGAATTTTTATTGCAAGGCCAATGTCATTTGTTTTCATCTCTTGCAAATCCTCCCTACATCCTTCTCCATCCTAGTAATTTCCTTTGAAAAACACCTACTGCAGTGACCTCCATTTGACTATAAAATTGAAGCACTAATCAGCAGGGCTGGTATCCATGAGGTTTTTTAAGTGTTGTTTAGTACAGACCTACTTCGAGCTAAATTAGCCTCCAAAAGGCAACTCTTCTAGGTAATTTGGAGCCAGATATTTTCTTTTATGAAATTTGATTTCAGCAACAACATCCCTTCTTAGAAGTAAATTTAAGAAGACAATTTGAGTGTAACTGTTTGCAAAATGCGTTCACCATTAGTTTAATTCACCATCCTCCAGGCTAATAGATACGATGTAAGGTTAAACAGATCAAAATGAAGCACTTTCTGGGCTCAGGAGACAGCTGTGTGGGATTTTCCTTGTGAAAATTTTAATTATGGATCTTGGTGTCCTCTCGTTCTGTCTGAACAGTGAGACCTGCCATGAATGTCTGCTTTATGAATGGCATTTCCACATGCCAGTGGCCTTCAAAGCATAAATTCCTATTTTCAATGTCAGATGCTTGGATGTACATAGCTCCTGTTTCAAGTAGAAGCCAGGATGTGAAGACTGGAGTGCATGCCTCAGTGGAGAGAGATTTTCTGAATTTTGGAAGGTCATTTGGACAGGTCATGCTCTTAGCTAAAGAAATGGATTTCAGCTGAATTTTGAAAAGGAAAAATGTGTGTCTGCATTATGTATTTATTACTTAATGTCAAGAAAGATATTATGGATTTGACAGATCTGTGTAATAGATGGCCGTAAGAGATTCTAGCAGTCTAAGCTGAATGAAAAAGCAGATTTGTGGACTAGCATGCCTGTAAAAGGAAATATGTTTTGACTTCATGCAAGATTTGTTAAAATACATTTTTGTTCTGTTTGGGTAGTTTTACATTGGATAAGTGCATATGTGGGTGTACAGAAGCCTGCTGAGTAGTGTATTTTTGCCATAGAAATAATTCAGTTCCTGAGTTTTTTGAGTATGTGATGAAGTCATAAGTATCGGTGGTCGCAATTACTTTGACCCTGCAGATAATTTAATGATCTTCCTGACCTCTTGCATTGGTCTTAGGCCCTCATTTTAAATGTCGCAAATGTGGGGACATTTATTATGGAAAGTTTTTATTAGTGCAGGGATGTGTGATTATATTTGGGCAGGGGGTAGAAATTCATGCCAACTTCTCATGCAAATATGTTTGGACACAGTCAATGTGTAGGCTGCTCCTGCTTTCCCTGTCATGGGAAGCCATCCTCTCCTTTCTTAGTATCCATCTTGGGATTGTGTTCAGGCCCAGATACCTAACCCTGTTTCCCAGAGCTCGCACTGGACTGGTTGAGAGAGGTTTCCTTTTTGCCACTTTGGCCCCTTCTTCCTCAGCCTCATCATTACTTCCCTGATGTCCAAGTGTCAAGTGTGGTGACAAATAAGCCCTTTCACACACCACTAATTCAGACAGCTGAAGCTGTATCCTGATGTGTCCCTGGCCTCTCCCTGAAACCATATTTCTGGTTGCAGTTCATGCATTTCTAAAAATAATTACATTTCTAGAACATTAGGAGGCCCTATCTTGCCCCTCACCCATTGTCTTCATACCTAATTAGTCATTCCCTAAATAAATACCATGGTGCCTCACAAATTACTTGCACCATGAGAGAATCCAGTTCTCTGTCTCCCAAATACCATCTGTTTTGTGCTTTGTGGGAGTGATGGATTTGTCTGATGGATAAATTTACTGAGAATATTCTTCATAACTGTTTGGTTTGAGGCATGTTTATGTTTTGAATAAAATATCGCATTTTTTGAGGTTTTTCTTTTTCGGAGGCTAGCACTGTCTCATTCCTTGAGGAGGAATGGGATAGAGCTTCTTAATATTTCTCCTGATGGTCTCCTTAGTCCTATAAGTGTCCTATTCTCACTGTTTGAGCTACCTGTTTCTTATATTCCAGCAATGTAATATAATTTCATAGCTTTTTGGTACCTTCTGATTGACTACCAGTTCCTAAAGTTATATTTCAACTTTAAATGCCCTTTGTATGTCTAACAGTCTGCAAGCACATATTTAAGCATTACTCCCTGGTTTTAGCTGGAAGGAAATGCTCACCAGGTAAAGCTAATCAAATGATGAACCTGTAGTCACACTGAACTCGTAATTTAATGAAGAAATCACCCAAATGGTAAAGTGTTTAATTATGCTGATTTTCATGACATTTGGGTCACAAATGGACTCTTCTTTGTTTACAGACGACATCAGTTAATACCTGTTACAGCTTTCTGGCAAACCAGAGATTTAGCAATGTTTTTAGATTAAGTGGGCATTAAAGTGAATCTTTCTGTGTGATTTCTGTTCAAATACCTGGAGATTTCCTTCTTTGTCCCAATACCAGAAGGCTGTACCGTAGAAGTTCCTTCTACTGGGAATGTATCTTCTTGGGAAATAGGTATTTTGAGGTAAAAAGAGTATTTTCAACTGATTTAATTTTCGTTTATATGGAAATATAAATGTATATGGAATATTTATAATACTCATCTCCGTTGTGTTGGAAGAAGACAGCTACAGGCTGTAGCTCTCTGCTTATACTCCGAAAGTTTGGCAGAGCAAGAGATATAAGTTTCCCCAGGCTAATCTTCATTGATAATGTCCAGAATGAATGGGGCAATGCTCCCCAGTTTCCGTGCTAAAGCAAATTAGTCTTCACTGCTGGAAAGGTGTGCTAGGTGGCTAATGTGAATGCTGAAACTGGAGTGACTTAACAGACAAATACTGTTCAGGCCATTTCTCGGCAAGTTTGTATTACAGGTAAATGAATTTTTGTACCATGTGGTAAGAGGTAAGAATTGCATGACTAAATAAAAGACAAATTCCAGTTGAGACTGAAAGGAAAGTAAGGGACCATGTTTCTGATGTCATATTGCTCTTAGATGAAAAAATATTTTGAGCACTTTTAAAGAAATTGCTATTTCTATAGCATGTAGTACATATGGAATATATAATACAGTGGTTTAACCCTGACTGAACACTAGATACCCACTAAAGCCACTCTCTCACTTCCCTCTGCACCTGGACAGAGGAGAGAAAATATGTACTAAAGGGTTCATGGATTGAGATAAGGACTGGGAGAGATCCCATACCGATTATCATCACGGGCAAAACAAACTCAAACTGAGGATATTAATTGATATTATTAATATCAGAATCAGATTTTGAGTATGAGAAGTAAAATAAGTCTTAAAAACATCTTCCCCTTCTCCCCCCAACAAAAATTCCCTATACAGGGTTGTATATTTAAAACATATATATATGTTTTATATATGTATAAATAAAGATATACAAATTGTGTAGTAATACTTTTCCTTAGTTTCTTTATAAAACTGTCTAGGAGATACTAATTTTTCTGCCTTCATGGTTGTGTTCTGAACTTAACTCCTTCCTCTACTGTGTTATTATTCTTTGATATCTCATTAATTCTGACTAAATTTTACTGGCTGAATGATAAGTGTAGTTCTTATTTCTGCAGAAATGCTAATAAAGGGTAGCATGCCATACTTAGGATTTTTATTGAATTTAATTAATAACAAAATGAGTTAATCAGGTAACATTCATCTTAAACTTTCTCCTTTACAGGGAGATAATTTCTCATCTCTTTCATTTTTGTATTAGGTGGAAAATTTCAAAGTGTGTTCTGACAGCTACATTTGAATATCTTTGTAGAGTCTAGTTAAATATTCTTCAAGCTCTGCTGCTTAATGATCTAATGAGCACGATGGCAGTATCTTTCCACATTATATCACTGATTCTTTACAATCAGGAAATAACATCTGCATGCATTCAGCGTGTAGAGCTGTTGTCAACTTGTGTTATTTAATATGAAAGGAAATAAAATAATTTTTTAAAAATACTAAAGTGCTGAAAAATTATAATTTTTAGGGTTGAGTGCTTTTATTCCGTACCCTGAAGAAATCCTTCATTTTAGGGCTTTCCATAGAAAATTATATCAGTGCTGTAAAATAACAATAATAGTATTTCACAGTTATGTACTCGTAGTGCACATATTATGTGCTTGGTAGTGCATATGCAAAAGTATTCACTTTTTTCCTTAACGGAGTAACTGTATGTGGATTTTATTGGAGCCTTGCCAGCTTCAACTGGTTTTCTGTAGGAACTACTAGGACAAAAGAAACTCCTTAAAATAGTTATTCAGAACATGATATTACAGATGTAATTCACAAAGCTGCAAGAAAGATTTCAAGAGGAAAAAGTATGGCTGTATAAAATTACATTATAAATCTCAAGCCAGGGAGAGGAGGAGGGGGAGGAAGATGTCAGAAGCATAAAGAAATTACCCTGGTCTTCAGGGAGAGAAATGTTAATCCAACACTGAGTGTCTTTGAAAACTTCACCTTTTAGTATTCATATAATCATGACTTTATCTCAAACGTGGCACACTGAAAGTGACAAAAAAAATTTCAAGTTAGGGAAATACATGTGTGAATCTAGTCTGTCCACTCTCTGCATAATCAGGTACTCTTTAATTATACAATCATTATATGTAGTAGCAGTGGCATTTTTACATGGTCTTTATTATTGAAAGCACAGTACTTTTGAGACTGTTCATACTTTGCTTTTCTCTTGTCTTTCATTTATTGTTGCCCGATTCTGTATTTTTAACATATTTTTAAACATAAAAATTTGTGGTATCTAACTGGGATTCCTTTGATTCTCTTCACTCCCCATTGTATCTCACTTTCTTCTTCATGATGACTGTGGCTGGCTGTGGAAATTATGGTTGGGATTCAGACCCAAGTTGAGTCTTGCGAGTGTAGACACGTGTCATGTGTTTCTGACTGAGAACCTGCATTTGGTCAGCTGAAGGGCTAGTGCAGCCATTTCATATCTCCCAGCATTGCCTACCCAGTTTCCTGCTAGAACTGCAGAGAAGTATCATTTCATGCACAATTTGATGTATCTGTCAGCCCCTTGAGGGCATCTCAGGTAACATGCTGGGGAATCTTAAATGACACTAAATGCCGGTGTGGAGGGAACTGATTTTTCAGGTGCTCATTGAGCAGGAGGGGAACGTATGTGCTTGGCTTACATGGAGACACCTACATTCATGAATCTGAATCTGGACTTGGACTCCACCCTTAATGTTAGTAACACACTGCAGATGGGGAAAAGAGGCCAAAAGAAATTAAGACAGAAAACACACGGAAATTTTATGATCTCTTTTTTCAGAAAATAAAATAATCTGTATTTCAAAGCACATCAGAAAATTGCAGAACCTTTCAGACTTCGAGGTCTTCTAGCCCATTCTCTTGCTCCTGCCTGATCTAACTTAGATGAGGGTTCAGTTGCTCCAGACCTTGTCCAAACCACCAAACTGTCTCTGAGAAACCTGTTACCCGGTTCCTTTATCTTCTCATCCATGGTATGCTTGGGCCCTCTGACAGTCTTACTGGATAGATATTTGTTTGTCATTCACTGCTGACACTGAGGAGTCTAAGAGTGGGCCTGCTGTTCCATCATCACTGCATAGACACACTGCTGGCTTATGCTTTGTTTTCTACCAGGGCCATCATGTCTTTTTCTCCTGATCTGCTCACACTGGGCTCCAGCCCATATCGATGAATAGCAGACCCCAGTGCAGGAATTGATATTAGTCTTCACAGAAGTTTTGAGTGGTTCTTGTCAACTATTTTCATGTCAGCCGTTCTTCCATCTTACTGCACTGCCTCTGAAAAGAAGCCCTGGTCTCCACAGTATCCACTGTTCCTTCTAAATTGCTGTCATTTGCAAACTTAGGGAGGCTGGTTTTTATCCACCACCCAGGTTGTGGTTAGACAGCAACAATCTCAATTCTGATCTTTTAGGATCCTTTGTTGCAATGAACCCATGGATGTGTGATGGGCCAGGGACATTTTGAGCTATAGACCACTATTATTTGAGTTCAGCAGTCTAGCCAGTTACTTCACTTTGCCCACCGATCCAGTCTAATTTAGATCCTCTAAATTAGGCTGCAAAGATAATGGACAGCCATACTGAGAGTTTTGTTTGAAGTAAAGCTTTGATTTGGCCATTGGTAGGTCCACTTTGAGTACCAAACCTATGACTCTAGCTGTTTTCCAGTTAAAAGAAGGCTCTGTTCGCCTGCTGGTTTTTCTTAGAAAACAGTCTGATGTGAATGTCCATGGTGCCTCCATGCAGATCCAGCACCGTTGGCTCTTTGCTGACAGCCACATCAGCACCTGCTTTAACTACATGGATCCTGTTGACATATCCCTTTGCAGCTCCCAAAGTGCTCCTTTGTTGGTGAGAAGGCCAACTTGAGGCTGCTTTTACCCCTCACAGAATTTTCTTCTTGACTGGCAACTCCTTACTCTGATTTTTGCATCGCAGGCATATCTCGCTCACTTTGTGAGTATGGGATGCCGTTCTGCACTGGCCTCCACCCGGGACAGCAGCAGCCTGGACCAAGCCCTCCAACAACTTTGGTTATGTCTGCACCTGCCTGCTGCTTCTGACCCCTTTCCCAGTGTGAATCATAAAAAATACTTTAATTGTTTTAAAAAATTTAAAATATTGTTCACAACTTCAATTCTTAAATGTATTATTAATTTAAGCTGAACTGTAGGAAAAGGTTGAGTTGAAGGCAGGTTGAGTTGTGGCAGAGAAGGTTTAGTGAAACAATGTCTAGTAGTAGGGCAAACTTTCAAAGGAGAGAGATACTTCTGAAATTAATTTCTAGCAATTTTAGTGACATCAATGCAGCCCAACTATTTTAACCAGGCTAATAAAATGTGTTTCTAAAATTACATGTGTACACTTAGGGAAGCTGCCTAAGTGAAACAGAAAGTTCTCACACTTTGCATTGCTCTCACATCGTGAACTAAGTTATGTGTAGAAATAAACTACATTCAGTTTTGCTGTGAAATGTCATGATTGCAAAGGGAAAGCAGACATGGTTGAAAAAATAATGTTTAACTGGAAAGGTGACTTGGGATGTTTTTAGCGAGATTTTTCATTGTTAATCAGCAGAATGATTCTTTCTTATTAGAAGTTACTTGAAATAGTTGTCACATTTACTAGAAAACTTTTGTGGTATGAGGGTAGGTCTCAGAACACTGGTTTTATCCCTTGTAAACTTAAGATACCTGTTATTAGCATCTCTGTGTTGAATATAATCTTGGTCTTAGCCCCATGGGGTGGGAGGGACCAAGCTCTGCCCGGCTGTGGGAGCCAGAATGCATCAAGAAGTTTATTCGCAGCGTGGTCTGGATTATGTATTTGATACACTTGCTGGCACTGTGTTTTGCCAGTCAGATGGTGTAGTGTGTATTTAATCTGATGTTGGTTGACCAGAAATTCCTTGTTGTCTGTAATCCAGTCACTTGAGCTTCCTCTGTAACAGCCTCTTCGGAGGATGGTTTGCCCTCTAGAAATGGCTGTCCCTCTCTGCCGACTGCACAGCAAGTCTATCAGACCAGGCTGGACTAGATACCACACTTTTAGACATGTTAAGGATAGAATTGGAGAGAAGTTGTACCTTTAAGTGAAATATGAACTGATTTCCAGGTCTGCAGAAAATGACGCCAATTTTGTTGCTTAGCATTCATTAGGAAAGCAGGCTCAGGAAACTTTTGATACGTGCTTTAAGGTTCTGGGATCTACAGTCTTAGTTAATCTTACTTTATTTTCTTGTGGCCAAGTCACATCAACCAGATAAAATGCAGTATGTCCATGGAGAGGAGCCCAGCTGAGCTCTGGGATGGAGGGAGAATAGGCAGTACATCCGATAGAGGTGATGTACTGGCAAAATGATGGGAGTAACAGGAATATCATGCAGGAATTGCTTAACCTTCTCAACACATGGGTTGAGACTTAGGGATGATGCGTATCTGTCAGTCAATTCTGAGTTATCAAGTCAGGGGTCAACTGTCTCTCTCTCCATCTCCATATTTAGAAGTGGTGGACTTTACTGCTGTTGAGGCACTTAGTGTCATAGTTTAGATGATGGGTTGGTGTTGGGTAGTGGATTGGATTCAATGATCTCAAAAGTCTCTTCCAACCTTGTTAATACTGTGATTCTGCTGCCATCTCACTTGAACGAACTTCGCCTGTTCACTGTATTTCTGCTTGCCACAATTTTAGATGCATAATGAGCTCTTTACGTGACTAAATGTGACTACAGTTTTTTCATTTCTGAGATTATAGAAAAAAAATACGATTTTAGTGTAGAGAAGTTTGATGAGAACATGTATATAAGTTTTGTTTTGTTTTTTGGTTTTTTTTTGGAAGGAGCTTCAGTATTTTTTGCTGAAAAAAAGACTTGTTTTATGGTTTTGTCCCCTTGGAGTAGAGAAGAAGAATCTTTTCTCCTTTTCTTTCACACAGAGTCATGTTTGAATTTTGTGAGCTCAAAAAAAGGAGCTTTTACTCCTGAAGATTTCAAGATAAGGTCTTGCATTTTTTTTCCACAGCAGATTTCAGGTTAAGACACTAATTTAAATGCATTTGAAGTCAAAGTATGTTATTTCCTTTTAATTTGAAAGGAAGATGGATTTAAAAGCAAAGCTTGTAGGATGGCTCTGATATGTTCTGTAAATTGTTTGTATAAATTATATGAGAATAAATAGCAAAGAGATTTAACTCTTCCCTTCTAATTTTCCTTGGATTTGAACTTGTTTATTCAGAAGTTAAAGAGTATCATTTGTGGCATTTACATTGTACTGGAAATCATCTGCTCTCCATTTTCATTATTCTCCGTGCTGTGAAGTTCCTATCCTGGTTTCCTATCCTTTTTATCATTTCCATGGATGGTCAGGGCAAATGGAGAATAAGAGAATTGATTATTCTGGATTTTTCCCTGTTTTCTTTCTCTACCCTACATCTTTTACAGCTTGCCCTATTTTGTACATCTGGTATTTATAGCTTTAGCAATTTCAAATTTCTTTTCCTCTTGCTTTGCCTCAGAAAGTAAAATGAAATAAAAGAAGAGCACAACTGCCACAGCTCTCAGCTTTAGAATCATAGAATCAGGGAATGGTTTGGGTTGGAAGGTACTTTAAAAATCTCCTGGTTGCAGCTCTCTGCTGTGGCCTGGGATGCCATTCACTAGATCATGTTCAGGGCCCCATCCAACTTGGCCATGAACACTTCCAGTGATGAGGCATCCACAACTTCTCTGGACAACCCGTTCCGGTGTCTCAACAGCCTTACAGTAAAGAATTTCTTTTTAATATCTAACCTAAGCCCACCTTCTTTTTTCCTGTTGTCCTATCACTGCATAGGCTTGTGAAAAATCCCTCTCCAGCTTTCTTGTAGGCTTCTTTTATGTACTGGAAGGTACTATAATGTTTCCCTGGAGCGTTCTCTTCCCCAAGCTGAACAGCCCCCAGCTGTCTCAGCCTGTCTTCATGAGAGATGCTCCAGCCCTCTGATCATCTTTGTCGTCTCCTCTGAACCACATCCAGCTGGTCTATGTTGTTCTTGTTCTGAGGACCCCATAGCTAAATGCAGTGGGTTCTCACAAGAGCAGAATAAAGGGAGAAAAGCTCCTCCCTCAACCTGCTTTTGATGCAGCTCCAAAATGAAGTTGCCTTTCTGGGCTGTGAGCACATGCTGTTGGCTCATGTCCAGCTTTTCATCCACAAGAACCTCCAACTCCTTCACCACAGGGCTCTCTAAGTGAGTTCTTCCAGTCTGTACTCATATCTGGGGTTGCCCTGATACCCAGGTGTGCAGATCCTTGCACTTGGACATACTGAACTTCATGGGGTTCAAGGAAGGTGCTTGAATTTATGGAGGTTTCCTTCTCTCATGCCATGTGCTGGTCTTGTGTCACAGGAGTGCTTCTTGCGGAATTTTCCAAGGAGAAATTTGAAGAAATTTCTGAGAGCTTATGACTTTGTTTGTGGAAACAGACTTGCAAATTTATAGCCCTAGGCTGATAACGTTGCCATCTGATACCAGCTTGATAACTTACAAGAAGTAATTTGAAGGTATCCTTTATATTAAAAGGGATTTTTTTTAAAAAAGCTATGGAGATTTATCATTATTGATGGTAACAGTTTGGGAAGGGATATTGGATGCTGTGCTTCAGAATTTCATCCAGTTTCTGAATTATCTTCTGTAGTGGCCTTGTGTTACTTTAATAATAACCTAAACATCAAATGAGATTGAATTCTGGCTGGCTTGTAATCCCATTTGTCACTGTCATTACCTACTTACGGTTCCTAGGCTATGGGTTGGAGCTATTGTGTGGCTTCTGCTGTCCAGAAAGAGAAGATTATTCCATGTATTTCTATAGGGACCTGCTGATATAGTGCTTCAGGAAGGCAAATAAACTGGAGATCTTTTGGGTCTAGTCCTTTTCAGCTGAAAACATAGCGGTTTTTAATTTTTTTATCCTGTATTCTGTACAGGTTTACTTGCTTTGGAGTTTTATTTTTATGATTGAAGATTTAAGTATATGGCATTGTGTGGCCACTGAAAAAGACTATTCTTGACTCAGACATTAAAATCCAGAGGCTGTTTCCTGTATTTCATTTAGCAGGTTGTGTTGCCCATGTTGATAGTTGTCAGTGCCAAGGGTTTGGGGAGCTCCTTTTATTCCAGGGTTTGCATTTGTGCTTCCTGTGCATGACAGAGGTGCAGATGTGACTGCTAAAGTTTCATTTCACATGTAAATTATCGACCATGTGAGCAGAGAAACAACAGAAGCAATTTCACTTAAGTGAATAAAATCTGGTGGATTTGGTTTAGATTACCCAATAAATTTCGTTCTGTTTCTAAGAGAAAGTAGCACTGTCCATTAAGGTAAACAATTTCACAGTCCATTTGGCATTGTACAATGAAAGAGTGAGTTCAGAGATTGCTCAGGTACTTCCTGTTGGATAAGGGGGGAAGCTCTGGTAGGTTTTATTATTTTATCCCTCTGATGAAGTTTCTAGAAGTAGAAAGCCAAGCCAGAAAAAAAAAAAAAAAAAAAAGTAGTGATCTACATTTAATTTTATTCCAAATGTGTAGGGGCTAGGATCCACACATGTGTCATCTTTGTAGGAATTTATTTCACCCACAGATATATTTGATGTTTTGAAGGTTCTTCCTTTTTAAATTGATCTGAAAAAGGCCAAACTGAACATTTTCACAGACTAAGAATCCAGCAAATTTGGGACAAGACTGTCAACTAATTCAGTTCTGTGTTTAAATTTTTTCTATATTGTAGTTAACATTAGACTTTAAGCTGCACTTTTGCGATGAACTGAGAAACTGAATTCTTCATTCTGAATTTCTCAAAGTAGAAAGTTCTTATACTTCTCAATTTTTAATTTCAATTAGCTTCAATTAATTTTTAACTTCCCAATTCTGAATTCTTTGTTCTAGTTGCCATTTTAGTACGGGAAAAAAGAGGGAAAGGGAGAGAGAAAGAAAGAAAGAAACAAAAAAAAAGTGTGTTCAGTTGGAAAACACGTTTGGAGTAAAATTCCAAACCTCTAGTCTCTCCACTGCAGACTAAATGTCATTTATTCTCTGGAGAGCAAATAACTGCCACACTGAGAGGAGAGCCTTTGACTATTTCACACTATAATCTCTTAGCTTTGCAGCAACAGTATTCTTAGCATTTTAATGTTACAAGTTAAAAAGTTGTGTTTTGGAGGCATGCATAAGGGGCCCGTTTCTTTGGGAATTATAATTGAAATGAAATTATTACCTTACAATAGACTGCCTAATCTTTATACAGAGAAAATAGGACAATTTTAATCCCTGCTGTTCAGGTTCAAATGCAAAATCCCTGCTCTTTTTAGATACTTTTTAATCATGGTATTAGTCAAAGAGAAGGCTGAAGTACTCTGTTTAGGGGTGTTAATAGACATAAATGAATTTTTCTTCCTCTTTCAATTTGTGTGTGAAGCACTTATTCTGAATGCTGTATTAGTCATAGCCAAAAATAAACTGTCTTATCCTTCTCCTTCTTCCCTATCTTCTGGGGAGCTCTTCTCTTGCCCCTTATCTCAGGAGTCTCCTGGGTTTTGTGTTTCTGTGCAATAGACCCATGCTCTGCTGTCTGGTGGCATGCTGCAGTTCAGTCTTTAGCAAGTACCTGTCCTTCATATGAGCACAAAAGTGAATTTCCCTGCTATTCTTCCCAAATCTCCAAAGCTTGCTGGTTTACACCTTGCTTGACAGAGGCCAGAGGATGCATCTCAACATTTGCTTGTTGGTTACAATGCCTGGTTGAATCGTGCCAGTGGTCACCCAACAGTAGAGACCGGCTGGGATGCTCCTGGGCACTGACATTTGGATGCCTCTGCAAAAAAGCAGGGATCCCCAGGGTGCTGCTCCTGGAGTTGCACTCCTGACATGTCAAGGGAGATTTACTTACCTGACCTTTTAGCTCCAGGATAGGTGATGTAAAGGAAGAGTGGCTGGAGGTCTTCCAGCAAGCTTTGGGCTGAGAAGGGACAATTTGGAGGCTTACCAGCAAAGAAACATAGGAATAGGTATGAATGCAGGAAAGAATTAAAAAAGACAGTGTAAAATGAAGGAAGCCAGAAGCTTGTATCTATTGTGTTGGGATTTGGCCTTTGTTCTAAGACCATTGGAGTCTTTTTCCAACTCCTATGGTTTCCTTTTTGATTTTTTATGGTACATTTTTCCAAATTAGCATTTAATCATAACCAAGAGAAAGGAAGCAATCCTGTGGTACTTCATACTCCTGGAGGCTGTAATAGAGCCACCTTTGGGGAAATAGTGCTATACTTTACTTCCTGTTCTATTTTCTACTGTTTAATCTGGTTTAGTTCTAAAACACTTGCCTGTTGTGGATGTCACAGCACGTTTTTGAGATGTATTCAGATAGCAGTCTCAGGTGCGATGCAAAATGAAGTGATCTTCCTGAAACATCTCCAGAATAACAACAGGCATCTTCAGTTTTCATGTTGTTGAATTGCTATACCCCAAGGTAGCTAATTTCACTTTGAAGCTTTGGAACGGAAACAGACATCATTATTTTGCTTCCTCAGAAGATGTGAAGTGTTTGGGTAGGGATTGGTGTGGGTAATTTTTTGTGTTTTCCTTGATTTTCTTTTTCCCTCAGGAATTACTTTGCAATTGTAGAATTTCACTTTGCTTTGTTTAATATGAAGAGCTGCATATTAAGAGGTCAGATAAAATTGGCCTCTTGGAGTGTGTGTTCTTTTCCAGGGTAAAAATGCATGCAGCAGGATATAGTTATATTTATTCTTCACCTGGGAAGAATTTATTCTTCCACACCTTTTGTGTTGCTTATAAAGTACCAGTCCCAAAGTAGTTGTCAGTCCTTAAACTGCTCATAATTTACCCATATTGGCTTGAAAATCTCACAGAAACCACTCATGTTCAGTGCAGAAGTAGGTGGGATATCAGACTGCCTGGGATCTTCAGAAAATGCTGGCCTGGCTTGGCCGCTTGGCATCCCACAGCCTCTCCCAGCAACCTTGATGGGACAGAAGAAACTTTTACTAATTATATGTAGAAGTGGGGCTTCTGTCAGGATTCCACTGAAGTTCTTTACAAGGGGAAGTGGAGGGGCAGACACTGGTCTCATCTGTGCTGACCAGTGATAGGACCTGAGGGAATGAAGCTATGTTGAGAAGGGCTTAGGTCAGGTATTAGGAAACACTTCTTTATCCAGAGGATGGTTGGGCACTGGAATGGGCTTACCAGTGTTCATGGCACCACGCCTTGACAGAGTTTGAGAAGTGTTTGTACAACACTCTCATCAGGCACATGGTGCAATTCTTGGGGTGGTCATGTACAGAGGCAGGAGTGTGACTGGATGGTCCTTGTGGATCCCTCCCAACACAGGATATGATTCTGTTCTGTGATTCTAAAGTGAAGTTCTTTGGAAATGGTCTGCAGGAAGTCATCCCTTTCTGCCAGGGTGGGGTGGGATTCGTCTCACCTGACCTTAGCCATCTGCAAGTTAGATGAATATTTTTAGGTAGTCATCTGGGCTTGTGCCTTAAGAGCAATAGAGAGAGCCCTCTGCAGGACACAGTGCCACCTCTTCTAAGTCGAATCCCTGAGACGGTTGGTTGGATGGTTTTGAGATGCAGTCATGGGCAAGAAGCATCTTTCTGACTGAAGAGAATTTCTCCTTGGATTTGTTCATCTGAACAGTGTGTTTGGTGCACAAGAAAGGTCACTTCTAGTTCATCTTCCTTTAGAATATGGGACATTAGGTAAACTTTGGTTTTCAGACAAAGGCAATCAGTACTAGAAGGAAATTATTTCGAGGAATGCGGGCAGGTTATTAGCTTAGCTGTCGTGTTATTCTTTTCAAAACAAATCCTGAAACAATCTTTGAAGGACTGTAAAAACGCATGTCCCTTGGAGTTGAGATCAACATTGGCCTCCCCCTTTATTCTGGGATCTGAGAGAATCCAATAGTTTACCCATAGTGTTTGCTCCTGCAATGAAATCTAGTCTATATATAGTGACTTAAAATAAACTAATGGATTCAGTTTTATACACAGGCTCATTGATTTAATAAATAGATATTATTAAGCATATAAAGGTTGAAGGAAAGTTAGATAAAGATGCCAGCTAATTAATCATGCAGACTGCATATTTGTTCCTGAGCTATATTTGGTTATTGCTTAACAAGTAAAGGGTGAGTAGAGCTGTGCTTGATTACATTCAATGAATTCTCTGTTTTGGCAGGGGAGTGAAAGCAGGTTTATGTTTACTTTTAGGGACAAAAGCAGCATTCCTTTGACATGTGATGTTGTACTCCTTTACTGCTTACATCCCTGTTTGGGGTAACTTACACCCAGCATGCAATTTCCCCACTGTTTTAAGTGCCTGCAGGATTCGGCCCGGCAGATTAACATGCATTTACAAATCCAGCTGGCTGTTTGGAAGCTCCCAAAGGAGTACTTGATTGCCAATTACACTGTTTCTCCTTTCTATCAAATTGCCAAGAAACAGTAACTCAATTGATTTAAAATTATTTCTATCCCACACAGTCTCTAAGCCTTGGAAGCACGTTATTTTGCTCAGTTGCGTGGTCGTGTTTTATCCCATTGAATTGTGGTTTTGGGATTGCTCATCATGTGCCCTGTTGGACTCCATTTAATAACTTGTTTGCACTACATTAACTGTGTTTCCTATCAGAAGGTTCTGTCTGCCCTTTAGGAAAAAATGTCTCTTAGTGAAAGTAAACAACACGTTGTACCTAGGTTTGAGCAGGTAAATTTCAAAACAGTGATATGCATTTATTACTTTGTTTAGATAACATAAAAAAAATACCACAGTCATAAAGGAAGCAAGTTGTCTATCTGTAGGAGAACTAACCATCTTTTTGCTTATTCTTTGCAAACAATTATGTTTATAGAAGATGAATAAGGTGGTGAAGGCAAGCATTCAGGGCTAAGTAGTTGCAGGGTGAAGGCTGCCCACAGTCCCTGTCCTGGCTTGTGCCCTGTAGTGTCCCCTGGTTTGAATTTAGAGGATTGAGCAGTCATTTTTACCTTATTCAGTTTCTTCTTTAAGTGGTGCTTGGCATCGAATGACTGTTCAAATTTTTCTCTTCCATATTCAAATTGAAGTTTGTAGAGCAGCATTTGAATGCATCAAAAGAGGCATCTTTCTGTGGATGATGCTGGGTATCTGAGTTGTTTGAACACCTACACCTAAAAAGCACTGAATATACGCCAGGAAAAGCTGGTGCCAGCTGGAGCTGCCCATGGAGGTGCCAGAGTAGTTGGAGGTGTGCTGCGTGGGGGTAGAAGCTGCCCAGGAAGCTCTTGATTTAGAGTATGTGTCTGTGGCAGAGGGGCTGGGATGCCCATTACCCATGGAGCCTTCAACTGAGCTTTTGTTCTTCACACTCCCTTTCCTCCCCCTTGCCTGCCTTCTAGCTCATGCAGCAAGTGACACGAGCATCCTTGTGAACAGCTCTGTGGTCCTGACTTATCTGAGAGCAGTCTCATTGCCTGCGGGCAAGAAGACAGTGATCATGGGGAGAAGAGCATGGGCTGCTCCTGGGCACACACAATAGGGATTATGTGGTTTCAGCAGAGTTTTCAGCATGTGATTTCCTTGGCTAGGAAAGGAAAATATAAAAGAAATACCCATGTACGGCAGTGATAAAAAGTAAATTGGTTTAGTAACAGACTGTCTAGCATCAGTGATCATTAGGCATGGATGCAACACACTTTTCCATTGAATTTTTCAATTGTTTTCCTTGAAATTCTGAGATTTAGGAATTTTATCACTGTAGGCTCTGAATGACAGCGTATTAAGCACAGGCTTTTTCTGCCTGTCTTTGGTGTAAGTTTTTTTTATCTTCCTCCCTTCTTTTTTTCTCTGTCATCTCTTCTGGCTCATCTCCCCATCCTAGCTTTCCACTGTCTAGGCTTTCGTTCCAGCCCTATCCTCCTTGGCAGGACATTTGTGTTTTTCCAGGCTCCTTCCTGCGGGACCCTATAGTGTGCATCTTTTCACTTCCTTGGCTCACAGTCACAGACCTCTTTTTCTCCAATGTTCAGATAACTGTATTCTTGGTTTTTCTGGGAGTCACATCTTCCTCCTGTACTTACAGTCCCTAGTCTTCTCTTCCTGATTCTCATGTTTTCCTCCTCAGCATCCTTGACATAACCTCTTCTCTGTATTCTCTTTTTTCTCTTGCGTGTCTTCACTTGCAAGTTTAATGTTTATAATTTTTTTTGTATTTTTGTATGTTTTTGGAAATGTTTCCTTTTCTTACTGCTTTGGGTGGCTGCTGAGAGTACCGACATACAAAATGCCTGCAGTCCTGGGACAAAGAGGTAGCAAAGCCCATTACAGCCAGTAACAGCAATAGCCGACATCCTATCTGACAGGAAGTGGATCACATCTGGTTTGTAGGGATATTGCACAGATCAGCTCTGCAGTTTTAGGAACTGAGCAAGTGCTTGTGAGTGGCAATTTTTTGAAGGATTGGCATTTGGGAGAGAAAACGAGCAGCGTTTAACAGAGAAAAAAAATAAAGTACTCTGACTCGAAGGCTGCTCCCATGGCAATTCAAAACCTGTCTTTGCTAAAGGCATGGGCTGTAGAAATCTTCAGACAGCTCTGATTTATTATGAGTAATTAACAAATGTTTTTTTCTGTCTTCAATTGATTTCAGAGGTACTCACTATGATGCAGGCAGTCTGCCTGGAAAGTCTCAGGCAGCTACAGGTTACAGTCTGGATGAGTAGTGAGCCATCAGAAACAATGGATGTGTAAGGCATTCTGGGGCAGGGGTAGCAACAGGTGCTGGTACCAACAACTAACAAGCACAGGTTTGTGCATGGACCTGCATGGCACAACCAGTTATTTCCATGTAGCACTTAATGCAGCTGGCAATCAAAAAGGTATTTTCTTTTGTAGGAGTGCTCTGCGTTAAGTTAGAATACCAGCTTGGTTTTGGATAGTTGTTACACTGACATATTATGAGCTCTGTGATAGTTAACATCTGTTCAAGGACCAGACTAGAAAAGCAAGGTATAGATGTCTACAGTCATGTCAGGTAGAGCTGCTCTGTGATTTGGCCAGTTTGCTTCATGCTGTAGAGCATTGCTCAGGCTCTCTCAGCCACTGATTTCTGATGAAGAATAGGACTTCTTTATACAGGCAATTTGTAAAGACTTTGGAAACAGTATTAAATAAACAAGACACAGTTGACCAGTTAGGTTGAGCTTTAGCCAGTAATCGTGCTTAGTAAGCATATTATCTGGGGAATACACCAGTCTAGACACTTTTTGTGATTTTTAACTTTGGTATGCTGTTACTCTGAAATAACAGGCTTTGAAAGGAAATTTATCTGAAATGGCTAGTTCTTTATTGCAGGCATACTAAATACATTCAAGAAGAGGAAGCATTAAGCACTGAAGGGCTCTTCAATCTAGTGAAGAAAAAAGCATAAAAGAGGGCAGACAAATTTGCACAGAAAATAAGACACATTTTTCCAATTCATTGGAACAAATTATCATCGGAAGTATTGGATTTTTATTTCCATTTTCCAATTAAGACTGACTGTTTTGCCAAGTCTTGTTTTAGCCCAACAAAACTAATCTTTAATGAAAGAGAAATTACTGAGATCTTTGAGGGAGTAGCTGGGAGGTGTATGTTTATCTCTAACATAAAGATCAATTTACAGGATTTGACAATTTTTTGAACTTAAGTATTGTTAATTTAGCAGAAAATGCTTATTTGTACTTCTTCCCAAGGTATTTGTCATGTCTCTCCACTTGATTTCTTGGTACCTTTTACATGCCCATTGGCACAGAAAAACCCTTACTTTTGGTTTTGGTGGGTTTTGGCACAATCCAGTTTATGTGGAGCCTAACTGTGTCTGAGCATAGCCTCTGAAAGGAGGGAAATAACCATTTGCCTCTAATGCAAACCCTCAGGTGTCTCTCAGTGCCCTTATCAGTGCATCGTGTATCAGCCTTTGGCCCAAAAGGGCTTCTTTCGCTTGTTGATTAATTGGCTGTGAGATGTGGAAACCAACCTGAGCTGGTTCCAAGGAATCCCATATTAATCACACTATCATGGAAACCATATAAGGCAAACCAAGTAAGCAGCTGCTTTCAAAATCTTTGAGAGACTTTAAGACATAGGGAAAATAGCCACGCTTGCATGCTTTTGATTGCTAAATAAAGCCTTAATGCTGAGCATGCAGCTCCAGTAGACAAATGAAAAGGAGCATCTGGATTTGCTTATTGTATCCCCCCAAAAAAGAGAGGGGAAAAGTATTTATGACTGAAGAATGAATGATCATAGAATCCATATGTGAGCAGGGAACCTTGTGGGGGGACTGAGAAGGAAAATCTTGGAAGGTACATCTATGTTTAGATGATACCAGGGAGCAGGCTTTTGGGATCACATTCATGCATTTACCCAACTGCCAGTTTAAGCTCAGTTTACCTAGAAAGTCAGGATCTTGTTGCTTTTCTGCCTTTATCTTTTAGGTGGTTCACTATGTCATGTGGCAGAATTATAGAATGATTTGGGTTGGAAGGGCCCTTAAAGATCATCTTAGTTCCAGCCACACCTGCCATGGGCAAGGACACCTTCCACTAGTCCAGCTTGCTCAAAGTTCCATCTAACCTGGCCTTTAACACTTCCTGGGTTGAGGCATCTGTAACTTCGCTGGCCAACGTGTTCCATTGTCTCACGACCCTCACAGTAAAATATTTCTTCCCAATATCTAATCCAAACCCAACCCTCTTTCCATTTAAAACCATTCCCCCTTGTCCTGTCACTACATGCCCTTGTAAAAACTCCCTTTCCAGCTTTCTTGTAGCTTCTTTAGGTATTGGAGCCCTGCTATAAGGTCTCCCTGGAGTCAGGCTGAACAATGCCAGTTGTCTCAGCCAGTCTTCATAGGAGAGGTGCTCCAGTTCTCTGATCATCTTTGTAGCCTACTCCAGCCTCACTCCCAACAGGTCCACCTTCTTCTTAATTTGGGAGCCCCAGAGCTGGATGCAGCACTCCAAGTGGGGGTATCACCAGAGCAAAGAAGAGGGGGAGAATCCCCTGCCTTGGCATGCTGGGCACACTGCTTTTGATGCAGTACAAGATTCAGCTGGCTTTCTGGGCTGCAAGCACACATTGCTGAGTCATGTTGGACTTCTTGTCCAGTAGTACCCCCAGGTCCTTCTTAGGGCTGCTTTCAATCCATTCTCTACCTGGCCTGTACTTATTCTTGGGATTGCCAAGGCTTAGGTGCAGGACCTGGCACTTTGCCTTCTTGAACTTCATGAGGTTCACATGGGCCCACCTCTCTAGCATATCGAAGTCCCTCTGGATAGCAGAGATCAAAGCCATTTGTTGAACAGCAGTTTTATGTCAGGAACTGTTTCCATTCTTTGGCCCATGAGAGCTGGGAATGCGAAGGAAGTAATAACATGTGTTGAGCTAATTGCACCTCATGTCCAAAGACATGGGTACAGGTGACTGCAGATAGCCTGAGCATGCTGAGATCTGGCAGGGCTGAGTATTTGTGAGTTGGGCTTTGCACGGTGCACAGCACTGCACAACAAAGAAATTATATGCAATTAAAATATGCTTCATTATTAATTATTTAAATGCAATTAAATTATGCTTAATCGACTCTGTAAGCTCACGCCTACATCTCAACTCTGCTGTGACTGCATAATGCACCAATACACTAACCTTTATGGAAAGTCAAATCCACTCATTAAGCAGGTGTTCTCTTGCTCACTTTGTTCTGTTTTTTCACTAACATTTTGCCCAGGGGGAACCTGATTATTCACTTGCAGTTAGAGGAAATCACAACCAGTTGGGAGTGGGTTGGTGTGGGACCACTTTTCACCTGCCTTGGAATTTGTTTTTGTTGTGGTATTTTTCAGTTTCATTAGTGAATTGAGCTTTAGGAAAAATTATTCAGAAAGGCTATGCTTTTACAAAGTGATGGGATGTTCCAGAAAGGTTTGTTTTCTTTAGGGTTTCTCACTTCCCCTTCCTCTGACTCTGTCGATCTTGTTTCTTTTCTCCTTCCCACCTGTCCCATTCTCTTATTGCTTCACTTTTTTTATTTTTAGTAATTTCTACATCCTAGCATCATATTCCTCCTTCACACTTTTGTCGGTTGTTACTCACTTCCTATTTCTCATTCTGTCCACTACTGGCCTGTTAGCTCCCCTTCTCTCCTTTCTGTTTTTTTTTTCACCCTCCCATTTCTCCCAAGTATCACATAATGAGGAACAGATTGGACTCCTTACTGGGCTTGTCAGTGAAGAGCACCATGTTGATGCCAGGTTGAGCTGATATGATATGATACTACAGACAGGAGTTGGAAATGGGTAAACGTGGTTATTGTGGCACATTGAAATTCTTGGCTCTGCCCCAAGGGAATTTAAAAAAAAAAAAAAAGAAGAAGAAAATCAGAGGGGAAAGGAGAAACCAGCTGAATAGTCTGTTACAGCTTACTTAGAGGGAATTAAACATGCAGACCATCAACTGTATTTTTTGGAGCTGATTTTACAATCATGCTACTTTATATCATTGGGTTTACACAAGAAAAATAATGTACTTTGTACTTCAGTTTGTTTGCACTTCCCCTTGTTTGAAAGTTCTCCCAGTACCACTGGGAGGGGAAACATTGAGGGCTCTATACAGTGGTTGCAAGACAGGTGTTGGCAACCTGTCTGGGTTACACACGTAGTTGATATGTGATGGCATGCAGTCACATGCTATATATGCATGGCATTTTCAGTTCAGAGGAAGCCTAAGATCTGACAGTCTATACAGTATAAAAAGTTACTTCTTGTTAATGAAGAACTGATAACCTGCCAAGTTCTTCTGCAAATAAAGAAAGCTGGAGCATGATCCAAACTTAATGGCTCTTTTTTACAGAATCACAGAATTAAGTAGGTTGGAAAATACCTTTGAGATCATCAAGTTCAACTTATTTTGGTATCTGGGCACCTGTAATGAGTATTTGTTCATGGTCTTTATTTGATTTTTTAATCTTTTCTTTGTTATTATGAGTAAACAGGTAATGTAGTAATAAACAAGCCATACCGGATAAAGGTTTTTAGTTCTGCTATCTGATATTTCTGGTTATACATAAGGATCTGGTGATCCTTAGCTTTTGAAACTATGAGCAGCTTAAACACAACAGTGTTGTACAAGAACAGGACAGAACTTGGCCCTCGCACACAGCAACTGAGTAACCCATTTTTACCAGCTAGCTTTCAACATGCTTGATGGACTGTTGTTTGCAACACCATTTAAACCTACAGACATCACGGCTTTATTTTCTGCTTATACCTTTCAGTGATTTTAAAGTAAGTGCTGCCTTGGTAAAGCTGGCTTAAGAACTGAGCTGGGGGTAACAAAACATACTGCTCACCTGTGACTTTGGACTCCTGTGCTCCTTCATAATGTTGAAATATTGTTCCAATCGGAAGTCCCCCAGCCTATGCATGGAGAAGGAGGATGAAGCTATCATATATTCTCTAAATAAAAAAGTCAGTTTCTAGTTCAACTTGTGGGTGGACCTAACACATCCCTGCCTATGGTGATGAGATCCTTACGGCTCTTTGATGTCTCTCTCCTTTTCACAATTCATGGGCATGGTGGAAAGCATCCATGGACTGATTAGGGGTGGGTTCATATAATGTGAGCGGCACTCAGCACCTGAGGACTGCACCCTGCTAGTCACCTTCAGGCTCCTGCTTAACGGGGACCTTGCTTATGGGTCCCCTGGAAAGGATCAACTGTTGCAGGGTGTGGGCTTTGAGTCCCATTTCTTACCCTGAAGATGATACATTGGAAGATTTGAAGCAAATCTGTAGGTTCAGGTCCCCTGAAAAGTATATGGGCAGCTCCTCCTATCTTGGTCAGAGTTTCGTATAGAGTACTTCTGCAGATTTGTGCTTGTATCTGTGAGCAGGGATAAAAGCATTCTTCTATAGAAATGATGCTGATGATAAATACATTAGCTGTTTTGAGGTCCTCTGCTACCAGGGAGTGAGAGCTCTGTCAGGGTAAAAGTACACTTGAAGCTTGATGATGTTTCCATTGTAGTCAACTGAGTAAGACAATGAAACATCAGTTCTCTTGGGGAATAATCATACAAATTAAGCCTTTCTCCTGGAGGCAATGGATATGCTTTGCCATAATGGTAGGGGTTGATGAGCTTTCAAAATTGACCCTCTCTTACGACATGGATTTCGTCAGAAAGGAGAGCAGCTGATGTCAACAACCACAAGGCTGATCCCAAGTACAGCAGTGCAGAGTTAATGTGGGGTTTTTTTGTAAGTTTTCAGCTGTTGAGGCTCCAGTCTACCTTTCAGTCATTCTTCACACCTACACACGAGTGACAGGCTTGGCCATGGTGTCCAGGTGGGATTCTCTGCTGCTGAAAGCAGAGTATGGACATTATCCTAGTCTGGGATGACACTGCTTTTTGCAGTGAGATCACAGAGGACCTCCATGGTGCTTAAGGTTTTAAAAGACTTGTTAATGCCACTGTCAAGATTTCTTAAGAAATTTTAATCAGGGCTTTCTCTGTGAGCAGTGTTTTTACTGTGCCTTATCATCCTGGGAAAAACAGGTTAAGTGCTTAAGAACTTGCTCTAAGATGCACTGGAGGAAATGAGAAAGGAATCAACAGATACTTTGATACTGAACCTGCTAAAGTTCAACAAGCCCATTCTAAGGCTGCTTTGTCCTGTAACAGATGATATTAAAGGGATCACTGATCACTTAGCAGAAAATTGGTATTGACATTTTTGGGTTTTTCTTAAAAAAAGGGGAACAAAAACTAGCACACAAAGAAATTGCACCACCACCAAACTCATTTTTCTGTGAAGCATGACATTCATTACATGGATAAACAAGCAAACTTTGAAGGATGAACTATTTGCCTTCTTGCATGAATATTAGAGTGAAATCACTCTTGTTCCAGATGAGATAGTAATATGTTTCTTGAGAAACAAAGCGTTGTCTTTGCTCAGACAGGAATGCGCACATGAATCTTTCTTCCACGAAATGCCATTTCTTTTAGCACTGTGTCAAATAATGGCTTTATTCCATATGCTTCAAACCAGAGCTTTCTAAGAATCTGTTTTCACATTCCAAGGGATATTTTAGATCTAATCTCTGCCTTGTGATGATTTAGTTATTTATATTTCTTCAACTCCAAAAGCCATTAGGCATCCTAAGAAAAATGAGTGAAATCCTTCTCGCCTCTCCCACTTTCCCTTCCACTGCAAACCCTTCAATTTGTGTGTTGGCTATAAGGTGAGATTAGTCTGATCATATAGCATACAAACATGCACCACTCAGTACAACTTAATAGCATGCTTCCCATTTTATATCCTTAGATTTTCTGTAGTGAGAGTACTTGCCCTCCAGTCCAGGTGTACTTCTGAGATACAGTCCTCTTGTGTTTGCATTAGACTTTGGTGATGATACTCTAGTGTATCCTTGCATCATCTTGCTCAGCTGCTTCTCTTCCATCACAGCTATAGTCTTGGGCATTAACTGAGATAGCTGGAATTTGTCTTGTGTGGTTTATTCCCTGCCTGCATGGAGCAGTGCGTGCGTGCAGGAACATGTTTTGCTTGGTGGACTTCTTGCTTTTTTGGTTTTAGATATGCATGTCTGCTCCATGCCTGTTTTCCTGGAGGAATTAAATTTGTGGTCTTGGACTGGGTCCCAAGAATGCTCTTATTGTAGCAGTTATTTTTAACCCTTATGATTTTACCCTTATGATAGACACACCTCTTCTGCTGGAGGGGCAAAAGCAGGATGGAAGAGAGGCATCTGTGTTTGGCTCCTCCTTCTACGGTCCTGCTTTATGATGAAAGAGAAAGAGAGAGAGAGGAAACACTTTTCTCTCTCCCTTAAGAGCAAGCCTGGGATGTGGAGGCTGCTGTGAGGAGCAGGATGCTAAGTGGCGAGGTGGTGAAGAAGGTGCTGTCACCACCCAACCACCCGCAGAGCAGTATCTGGCCCAGAGGACATAGATGTTTGGCTGCTGTGAAATTGCCCAAAGCCTTGCTCATCAGTTGGACCTCAGTTCTTCCCAGGCTTTCGAGCTTGAGTCAATCCTTCAGACCTGCTGTGGCAGAAATCCAGGTCCAGAGAGTGGTCAGAGCCACCATTGCTGACTTTCATTGGGAGGATCCTCAAGGCTGTTGTTTTGTGATGGGATTTTTTTTGCTTTTTTTTGATTTGTTTTTTAATTTTTTCAGGGAAGGTTTCTGGAGTGTACTATATCACAGAGTAGCAAAGAGCACTAACAGCAGAACAACCTGGAGCTTGCTTTGTTTAGGGGTTTCTTGGTTCCTTTTATTTTCCAGTGAGATCCATTGAGAATTGTTTAAATAAAGTATTTGAGCTTACACTTACCCAGGCCTGTTTCTTTCCTATCCCTGCAGATGACAGGAACACTGTCAAATTCAAGAATTGAAACAAGATAAAGAAGGACAGACCCATTGGTACTGTAAGGGCAGTGTATATAGTTGGCCACAGTGGCTGGGAATGGTGTGGGGTTACCTCCAGAAGGAAGAGGTGCATCGTTTACAGTGTGTATAATAAAATAGAAATGTGAGGGGATTCTTAGCCTTTGGGAAAAGTTCACCCATGGAAATTGTCATTACAATAAATACAAAAATAGATAAAATGAGCACATAGAGCAACTGCAGCATAATGTCATCTGCTATTTATTTCTGAAGTCTAAAGCAAACAAATATGAGCTAATGAAGAAAATGGCTGCTTTGAAAGCCAAAAAAAAAAAAAAAAAGAAGAAAAGAAGGGGTGTGCCCCAGTCTGTGAATTGTGCCTTTTCTTTTTTGTGGTAAAATTAGAAATAATCAAATAAAATCGACAAAAACTCAGAAAATTTTAGACAAAAAGTACCAGAAAAAAAACAAACAAACAAAAAGAAGTTGGCTTAAAGCTGGGGGAAAAAAAGTGTTTGGAAATACTGTGGTATTTAGTGGGAGTTCTAGTCCAAGTAAGTGCCTTATGTTTCATTTTGCATCTACATTGAAAGCTTTGTGGTGAGACCACATTCCTCTCCTACACAATAATTACAGGAGGTGGTGAACTGTGGGAGTAAGTACTCTGGCACATCCTGGGGGATATGCATGACACAAGAATAACTAACTGCCACAGATTCAGGCAGAGGTATCTGTATTTTAATCTCCTGAGGTTAGATCACCAGGCAGTTTGCTCCCTTTGAGGCAGCATCCTGCTTCTGCAGTGGTTGATGTGGTAAGACCCGGTGCTAGTTGCGTCCTATAGGCATTTTTGTTACTGATGACCTTATTAATAATGTTCCTCTGTTTAGATCTGTTACTAATAGCTTTAAATTTTGTCAGTATGGAGTCAGCCCCAAAACGTCATGCTAGTAAAGGTATATTTTTCCTGACTCTTAAAAACATTCTGGTCATTTTACTGTTCTCTGCTCACCTTTGCATCCAGACTTCACCCTCCTTCAACAATTTGAGATCTGTGTGTGTGCATGAATGGTGAAAAGGTCCAATGGCTGAAAGTCGTTGTGAAAAATCCTTTACTTTGAATTAGGGCTTCTGCTTACTAGTGAAAGTGACTAAACATCAGAATGGTTACAGAGGAAGGTGATGGCCTCATGGCTTGGAAAATTTAAAAAGAATTACTTATTTCTGAAAAAGAAAAGCATATATATATATGTAACTCATCTGTTGTATCTTGTACTCTTGACCTTGAAGTCTATAAGTCATATATCCACCCTCTCATCTTGAGCCTTAACAGCCCTTGACAAGAGTCAAGATTACAAGTGTAGTCTTCAGGAAATTTTTAATATTAGAGGGTTTCTGCACAGTTGATAAATAAAATCAATTCTGTGTTTGTTCTCTCAAATGTGTTGCTGACTACGGTCAGAATGGGTGAACCACTGCTTTATCAATACATAAATAACTAGGGATGAGCTGGTTTTCTCTTTGTCTATTTTTATCTTTGCTCAGTTGAGTTTTTATTTCTTTTGTGTTCCTTGGGGAAAAAGGGACCTCATGTGAAGATAAGAAACTGAATGTGATGGACAAATGTTTACTCCTACCAGTTTGGCCAGGGAGGCTTGTTTCTGTGGTCAAGATCACAGTGATAGCTGTTTGAAGGGAAGAAAGATTTTTCCCTGACATGATTAACAGAGACCTTAGAAAAAATTCATCTCTGCAGTAGGGCTCATCCATCATCAGGAACAGTCATTTTTGCCTTTATCTTCCCTAATAATTTCCCTGCCGTGTCTCTAGTAGGAGTTTTGAGCACCAGGCCATTTTTCCTCTTCAGCCTCAGGCAGCTTGAGAACAGTTCACTGTAAGGCCAATGTCTCAACAGTGTCTGAGGGGTCACACCTAGTAGTGCCTGCCTCTACCTGCGGATGTGGGAGGCTGGCAAGATGAATTCCACCCAAAAATGGCCTTTTCTCCTGGTGAACTATGGGCATTGAGCTTAGATGTGTGTTACAGGTATCCATATTTTGGTCCGGAGACTCTATGGACACAGTACAGCATTACTTTGCTTATGCTTATAAGATTTACACATCAGCAGTGAGAGATGAATGGTATTTTACTTGGGAAAGACAAGCTGAAGTTATCTGTGAAATAGTTTTTCCCAAGTAGTCTGATTGTGGGGAGCAGTTATGGACCTCAAGAAAGCCTGACAAAGTAGGATAGAAATAGAGGATAGCTGTGGATCAGTTAACACAGAGAAGGTTATCTCTACAACCTTTAGAGGCTAGAAGTTTAATTTTTATTTTTAAATGAAAGCTTAAATTCTGCAGATGGCTTTGATAAAGTGGCAAATAGATTTTTCATCTCCTGTTTGTTATTACTGTGAGGTCAGGAAAAGGTTCTGTGTTAAGGATATCTGTGAGGAGAAAAAAAAGAAGAAAAAGAAAAAAAAAGTGTGAAGTCTTCACAGGCCCAAAGCTATAAAGGGAAGAAAGCCAGTCTTCCAGGAATGGCACATCAAAGCAGCTTGGGAAGAAAGTATCTGTTTGTGTTTCTGTTGTGGTTCCTCTTTGCCACTACCACCCCTGGAGCGTGTTCTTGACCTCAGAAGTAAATTATTACAGTAAATGCTTTTGTTTTTTGTTCTATTTTCAGAAATGAAAAAAAAAAAAAAAGGTGCTGTCAGTCAGAGGTATGGGCAGACCAGCAGAGAAAGTAATGTTTGTCTCCCTTTCTGACAGAACAGAGCAGTCTATAATTATGATTTATTTAGTTTTGATGTGCAGCACACTGTACTACCCTCTGAGCTGCATTTCTTACCGCTGTTGTTCACTCACTAAAATGTAGCTACTGTTAATAACTGTGGTTGTTCAGGTATTTTCAAAACCCCTTGAAAATAGCAAAGTGACTTGTGGGTTGGTGGGGTTTTTTTTATGTTTTCTCCTGCATAGAGAGGATACTGTTGTGCAGTTTGAAGTCTAGTGAGAAACTACTTTGATTTTTTTTCTCTCCTTTATTCCTGCCTCTTGCCTCTGGAAAGACAAAATAAATTCTCCCTGCCAAGCTCAGCCAGAGAGAGCTCTCAGATTGAGAGGAAACAAGGAGGTTGCCCACTGCTTGTCCACTCCTGTCCACATCTCACCACGCCATATTTGGAGCTGGTATTTCCTGGGGCCTCACCAAAGTGACTCCCTTCAACCTTGAGTATTACTCCTGCCTGCACTGTAGTTTTTGCTCCCTGTTAGGCCCAAAGGAGCAGGTGATTTCAGTATAGATATTTAAAATGCATGTACTATTTTTATACACAGTATAAGTATTGTTATAGTAAATTTTTTTTAGATATAGTCAGCAGAAGAATAGTGAATTTTGACTGTTTTTGTGTGTGTCTTGGCTACCATTCAGAAACCCTCTGCCTGGCTACTTATGAGAAGCTATTTGCTTTTAATGATTCTTGTCGTGTAGCAGTGCTGGCAGCTGGGATGCCATCCCTTCCCTGAGTGACAGCTCTGCTCCCTTCCCCTGCTACAGAGATTAATACGAGCAGTTGCCTCTGAAACATTTTAATCTCACATTTGGTCGTTATGAAAAATGGGTAATCAAACCCTGTAAATCATCACCCAGAGACAGTGAACACTGCTTAGAAATGTTCAATACTCATCATGGATTGCACCTCTAGTCTTAAAACATCGCTACCGAGGACCCTGGCAAGCTCATCGCTTGGTAAGCTGGCATCGTGGGAAGGTGCCCCTGCAATGAATGATATGTGTTCCTGTCTGGCCAAGCTTTATTTGAGCTTCTTTTCAATTTTGCATTGGATTTTGTCTGTGACTGGGAGAGTTCCCCCTTGCCTCACCTGGGACAGGATGAATGCACTCAGCTTGTGTGGGACTCGATGCAGGTCTTGCTGCATGGACTGTTGGTGTGCAGGGAAAAAACGTTTGTAGTCTTTGCAAATGGAGACTTATATTGATTAAGCACCTCCTTTGGCTTTAATGGCTCATTCTACAAATACACTGGGATTTGAGTTGAAGTGCATGTGCTTTGTAATAATTCTCAAAACTTCCCGGCTGTGGAAGTTTGTCCGTAAAAACTGGATTGGTTTCCTGAAAGAATAATTTGTCTGCCTTACTTTTACATGATGGTTATGAGCCATTATAAGATCATTAGGAAAAATTAATAAGAAAGAATGTTTTTCATTCCTAAGAATGACCTTTCCATTTTTTCGTCCAGCAGTAGGGCACTTGGCAGATGATGCCAGTAACTTAAATTCCTGAAATTCATTTGCTGCTGACCTGTAAAAGCCTCTGGGGCAGATGCTTATGGCACAGGGCAACACACTCAGGCACCTTGTACAGCTGAACTTTGTTAAACTGAATGACAGTTCTGTCTTGGTAAATGAAACAACCCAAAATTTCTGAAATTACTGCCATCATGTGAACAGTGTTTTTAAGATAACAGAAAGTTGGAACAATAGAGGAAGAGGCCATATGTTACTATTTAAATACAACTTCATTAAATACAGTTTATCAAGCCCTTCATTCTTAATGCTATCAGGGGATGCTGCTGTAGGTGTCACTTAGACCCCACCAGCCAGGGTATGGCCAGGGCTGCCTGGAGCATCCACCATTTGCTCAGGAGAGGCTGTGAGTGCTCAGGGGCAGGAAGGGGTTAGTCCACAAGACCACTGAACGATATAAAACCATAGACAAGCTCATGTCAAAAAACACCAGAAACAGACTTGCATTGAATTCAGTAGACTTTGGATGTAGAGGTGGTTTTCTGGGTTTTCTTGTTTCTATCATCTTCCTATTTGCATTAAATTGCAATCTCAGAGGAATTGTGAAAACCTTAGCAAGCGTGTATTAGCCCAGGTTTTTTCTCTGCTTTAATAGTTCTGTGCAGCAACTCAGAATTTCTAAGAAGGGCCCTCCAGAGGCAATGAGGGACTGGCATGGTCCAAACTGAGGACAATGGAGGCAGCAACACAGCTTGGAAAGCCAAAAGTAGGTTTTGATTCAATATGCTTCTGGGTGATTCAGTTAGCCTATATATATTCTAGGCCTTCAAATAATTTTCCTATATTCAATCCCATTTAAAAATCAGTGGAAGATTTGTTACTCATCTGTTAGGATGGGATACTGTTTTGCTTTTACTTCTTTTTTTTTTTTTTTTCTATATTGATGCATTTTATTTGAGTGTAATTAATTTTGAGGGGGTTTTGCAAATTCTGAGTGTCCATTTGCTATTTTTTACTCACCAGGAGTATATCAGAGGGATGATCATTATGTAAATAAAAAAATAATTGATAGTGTTGCTATCAGCATCCTCAACATTTTATATAATGATTAAATATGCAGCAATTTAAGGATATGGAAAACTGATTGTCTGGTTGGAGATGACATTAGATTTCAAACTGCAGTAGAGCAGTAGAGACATCATTTTAATGGCAGCTTTCAGAATTTTCACCTGTTTGCAAAGGCTTCTGTGTATGGCCATGTAGAACTGTGCACTGGAGGAAGAAATCCTGTTGCTATCAATAACTTTGATACCATTATTCTCACATCCAAATATTGGGACGTATTACTTGCTGAGGGCACTACATTGATACATATACTAAAATAAAGACTGTTTAGAAATACTACTTTTTCTTAAAGGGTCTTTTTAAACTGAGGTGTGGTAAAGATTAAATAAGGTTTAAGGACCTGGGAATCACAGCTAACAGGATGATCAGGTACTGGAGAGAGGTTAGAGAGGGGGTATGGGAGGGAGAAGCCACGCAGAGTAGCATGTCTTGCAAGCTTTTCTGGTAAAATAATTCCTTAAAGTCTTTGAAATGGGGATGGCAAGTCATGTTCCCAGAAATGAGTGACAAAGGCATCTGCTGAGAAAATGCATGGAAGTTTAATGTATCTGGGTGCAGATTCAAGGGATTTCTTCTGCATGTGCAATTTCCTTCTGTTCTTTGATTTATAGGAAATTTGTAATCAAAAGGAAAAGGACGTTTCAGCTCACAGAACTTCTCTCACATTGATGGGCCCATGATCATCAGTGCAGAACAAATGTTTATAATGCTTCTTCAAAAAAATTGGGCATGACAGGGTAGCCTGCAGAAAGCACAGTATTTCTCTATATCCCTTCAGCTTAGGTCTGTGCTACTGCCACCACCTGTGCCCTGTGAAAGCTGTGTTTGCTGCCACTGCTAACCTGGGGTTCAGACCTAGCAGATTGAAGGGTGAAAGACTAATATCATCCTACATTTCAGAGAGCCATTCCTTCTTTTTAGGGTTGACTAGCAAACGCTCTTGTTCCTTGTTGTTCTGGTGGATTTTAATGGTGAATTTGCATTTTCAAGCATTTGAGGTTTTTTTGGTTTTTTTCCTAGTGGCCACAGCACATACAGACTGAAGACATTGTCAGCTGTCCTCTTGTCCTTCAAAACTCCTCCTGTGGTTGCATATTGTGCATGTTTAGGGAGCTCTTTCATTTTGATTAGCTAAGGCGCTTTACATACTTAATTATTCCTAGTAGGCTTTTCTGATGAGCCCTGTGAAGAAGCTGAATATAAGAGGGGGGAAGGAGAGAGGTTAAAGAGATGTGATCCTTTCCAGCAGCTAGCCAGAGAACAGCTGTGGATGCACTCAGTGACTAATGCTGCCTTTCCTCAGGCAACAAAAGAAATTCTGGGGCAAAAGAATTCAAAAGCCAGCACTTAGGAGTCAGTAGTCCTAACGTAAAACTCTGGGAAAGCAGGTTTCCAGAGAGAGAGAGAGAGAGACCAAGTCAATAACACAGCTGGCATGTTTTTTTATGAAATTGCCTTTTTTTCCTACAGTTATTGACATGGGCGCTCTTGATGCTGACTACTAGAGTCAAATCCAGCAAAGATGCACTGGGATCACTGGTCCTATATTTCCTTTTATTTCTGCTATTGACTGATTCTGTTTACGTCATGAAGATTTCAATGCAGACATCCTTAAGGGGGCATGTAGGATTGGTCTTCAAAGATGCATCTTCTACCTGAATTGTCTCTTAAAGCTCTTTCTATCATGGCATTGCTGGTTTCAGTTGAGTCACTTGGGAGTGAATCTATAATCCCTGGATTTGAATATGGTGCTACTCCCACTGACACCAGAGATATTGATGAAAATTGATGGGTTTTAAGGGATGATTGGATTTTTTAGGTCTCTTTGCTTTTGCTATGGAGAAAGAAGTGAGAAGACCCCAGTATGCAGAACCTTTCCGGCAGCCCTAGGCACCTTAGGGTAGGAGGGAAAACAATCCTGCCAGTTCCTCTTTGCCATCTGCAGCACTGAGAATGAGGAGGGCATACTTGACTGTCCCTGGAGGTAGTACTTATGGAAAAAAACCAAAATGAGCAGTTCCTGAAACATGAGGACTTTGGCTTGTCAGATGCAGGGTTATGATGGCTATCACGTATAGAAGGCTTGATTGTTTCTCTGAGCACTTTGCAATCATTGGAAGGGAAGTAATTGGCAAGTAGACTAATAGGGTGAAAGTGTTACAGAGATTTAATTTCCTGGAGAACAATTTTCCATGATTTTCCAAAGCTGTATAAACCCATTTGGTTTCTGTGGTTTTTTGGTGAAAAGCCAAAATTTTCCTGCTGAACTCTGACTGACATAAAGATTGCCTCTGTCTTCCTTTCTGAGAGCTTTAACAACCAGCTGATATATAGCTTCCTATCTTAAATTATATTGTGAAGGGGATCCTTTACTGCAAAATAGAAACAAACACAAAACAACTCGAAGATGTGCACAGTAGGATTTTGCTGATTTTGAGCAATCCATTCTTCATAGCAGTAGTTGGTGGCTGAACTGCTCTCTTCTGCTCTTACATATATATGTGTATATGTGTGTGTATATCTCATACTGTCATGGTGTAGGACTGGTATTCTCCAATAGTGTTCCCACTGGAACACTCCAGACCATGTGCTGCTTGCTCATTCCCCCTCCCTTTCCCTCTTCTCCCGTACTGGGATGAAGAGAGAGAGGAGAATTGGAGGCACAAAAGGTAAAGATCATGGGTTGAGATAAGAACAATTTACTGGAAACAACAATAATTTAAGAAAATAAACAGTAGCAGCAACCATACTAATGATGGAGAGCACAAGAAAGAGGTGAGTGATTCTCGCAGAAATCCCTTGACAATGACCCTCTCTCCGCTACGCTATGCCACCTGGAAGGGCGCCCTTCCACCTTTGCTGGGAAATGATGCGAGGTGGTATAGAATAACCTCCAGGTTTTAGCCATGCCCTGCTACCAACTACTGCAAAAAGTAACCCTGTCCTGGCCAAAACTAGGATACAGACCTCTCTGTGTGCATATTTGAATTGTGGTGACTGCCATTCTTGGCCCTGTGTTGGAGATACTCAGTTCCATAGTGAAGGTCTTTCCTCAAGTGATGGGGATCCTGCACATGCCAGGAGTTGCTGGGAATGTGTTGAGTAAGAGAACTCCATATTATTAATATTTTAAATGAGTCTTAGATAATAAAGTAGCAATTCGTTAAAACCTGCTTACATCCCAGGTGGTTTAAATAATAGCAGGACACAGCCTCCATAGCCTTTTCACACTGGGATTTGTGCAGATTGCCGTCCAGGTTATCTGCTTCTGGTGACTTTTCATCTTCTGCTGTCAATAACTTCAGCACATAAACGAGCTGCAGATTAACTATCCAGACTGAGATGTTTTGCTTTGCACTTGTAATCTCAGCGTGAGGAGGCTGGACTTTTTGGCTGCCTTTTTTCCAGAGAGTATCAGGGAGGTTCAGATCTTTGAGCCACTTGTAGCACCAAGTAGTACCTTTTCAGAGACTACTCAGCATGATATTTGAAATAATTTTTGAGTCAAAGGTTGAATTTACGTTATCATCCCAAACATGGAGTGTATTAAGATGGGTCGATCATTCATATAATTAACATCTAAGCTTGCTTTCTTTGTTTTAAAGGACATTGATTTTGTAATTACTCCAGAGATAGCCACTGAAAACCCCAGGAATTTACTGCTTAATTGAATCCAAATACTGAAAGCTGTAGGAATGTGTCATTAGGAGGCTCTGTGTTGGGCTCTGCCATCTAGTGACATCCACAAGAAAAAAAGGAAACATTTGCAAAAACAAAACAAAACCCACATCTGAATGTTTTTGAAGTCTTCTTGCTATTACCATTAAACAGATAAAATGCCTTCAGGCACAGCAGTGTTGCCAGTTGTCTGATATCATGGCTCAGCTCAGCTTAGTTTTGCTTTGGCCTCCTTAGTCCTGCAAGGAGGTCTGTGTAGATTAAAGCTACAAAATGTTTTCAATATTTGGGGTATTTACTGTATCAAGAAGGCTGAACCTTTCCCTCTTCTCTTGCTTCTACTTCTTTTGTCCATTCTGTCAAAAATGCTGTCTTGGAAAACCTGCCTTTTTCCTTTCCTCCTATATTCATCGTCTTTGCAACCTAGAATTTTTCAGTTTTCTGGAGTTTCTGTTTTTCCAAGGTTGTTGGCATCAAAATAATCTCCATTACTGATGTTTTCCAAATATTTTGGCTCAGTTTGGGAATGAGAAAAAATACTCACTGAAAATTATAGAGTATATGAATTACTAGGCACACATAGTATTGCAGGAGCAGGCCTTCACATCCTCATGTTTTTTCTCTGTTTGCTCCTATAGGATCTCATAGCCTTCATGTTGTCAGCCCTAACAGTATTTAAGAAGAGTATTTAAGGTATGGAGTAGTGACTCCATATCCACAGTCACATCTGTGTGCAGTGAAGAAAACTGTAACGTTGTGTATGCTTCACTCATTTGGCGGAGCTTAGAGGCTTTAATATTAATTTTCTTTTTCCTGCTCCAGCTGTGTTGTTATCTCACTTAAATGTGAATAAATACAAAGACCTTCTCGGTCTCACTGTAGAAGACAGCCAAGAGGCAAGGGAAAAAAGAGGAAAAATCATACATATTTTAGATGACACTGAGGAGATGCATTTTGTGAGTCTCTGAAGATGAAGCAGGAGCCGATCTGTGTGAAGAGCCCTTTACTGTGGCATGGGCTGGCAGGCTCAGAGTCTTTGTCCATACAGCAAAGTTTTACAGAAGTTTGGCACTGGGAGGATTCTTTATAACTATTTTAAAGGACAGTGTTGGCTGTGATGCATGGGAGTTGGGGGCTCGCTCTATGGCCTGTCCCACGTATTATACAGGCTGGAGCAGGGGAGCATCTGATCAGCATTCTCCTCCTGGAAGCCTCTGATGCCCTTTACGCTGAACAGAAATTCTTGCTAAATACTGATATTGTGGAGTTAGGAGCAGATTTAAATGAATCGGGATTTCATGCCCATCTCCACATTTTGTTGCTGAAGATTTGGTGTCATAGGCTCTGGTAGGTTCATCCTCTGGGTGATGCCACTCTACTAGCCTACTAGCAGAGATGCAGGGAGGCTGAGGTGATGCAGGAGGACATGTGGCTGTGGCTCTGGATAGCGTTCAGGCCTGGTTAGTGTCTTTTGAAGAGGCAGTTGTGGAAAATAGGGAGAACTCAGGTGGTTGCTTTGATGTGGGCATCCAGTTGGAATAATGAACCGGTGACTTGCAGGAGAGAGGCATTAGCACGTGGTAATGGGGCAACCACAGGAGTACATTTGTCTTGCTGGTGTCTTAATTTGGGTTTGTGAAAGCTGGAGGAGCAGGAAACTGGTACTCCTGGAGCTTGTTTCGCTGGCATTGTGGCTGCTCTCTAGCAGGAAATCTCTGTGTTGGCATCTGAACAGGCACTGAACTGTTGTGCAGTTTCAAGACAGTGCTATTTCTCCTGCGGCTGTGCTGTGTTTTATGTAGCCCTGCCTATCAGCATGCCTAGTGTAAGAAAGTAACAATAGAGATTACTCAGCTGCATTGAAAATAGACAAATACCAGTTGCAAAAAAGTAATTTTCTCCTTCAATTATTAAGGTCTAAGATGTGTTCATTTGTTAGTGTTTAAACAGCAGCTATTAACCTTTTTGTCCCTACCACTTATTCCTTCCTTACAGTCTTCTGCTTGTGAATTTTGCAGCCCAGATGAATATTGAATGACTGTTTTTAATAAATGTTTTGGGTTTTTTTTTCTGGAGTTCAAGTCAAGGAGCATCCATGTTGATGCCCCTATTTATATTAAGGAAACTGTAAATAATTAAGCACCTGTGAGGGTCTGGGGCAGTCTGTTGATGTGTTTTTTAATTTTCTGGTGAGTGATGTTCTTTGAAAAGTGGTCATTGGGGAAATCAGAGCTGTACCAAAGCATACCAGTGTTGTCTTCATTGTCACGTTCAGTGCAAAGCCAGCAGCATTACGGCAAACTTATGGGCGAAGCTAATTATGCATCTGTCAGATGCACAGACAAATGCTTTGTGCATTTCTGTGTTAAACTTGTGAAAATTTGTGTCACTTGTTTGGATTTCAGTACGTTTTCACAATAACATACCGTGTTATGAGGTGTAGATGCCTTTTTCACCATCTATAATGTAAAGCACAATCTGCAACACAAAATCAGAGTTGCTGATGGGTTAAGTCTGGCTGGACACGAAGTTCTCACCAAAAAGCTGCTCCCTTCCTCACCTGGACAGGGAAGAGCAAGTACAACTACAGGCTCATGGGTCAAGATAAGGACAGGGAGAGATCGCTCACCAATTACCACCATGGACAAACCAAACTCATCTCAGGGAATTAATTTATGACCAATCAAACCAGACTAGGGTAATAAATCTTAAAACACCTTCCCCCCATCTCAGCTGTTTTCCTAGGCCCAACTTAACTCACAGTTTTCTTTACCTCCTCCTTCCCAGTGGGACAGGGGGGCAGAGAATGGGTGGTCAGTTGATTGCACATCTTTCCCATTCTTTCCTCCTCAGGGAGGACTCCTCACATTTTTCCCCTCCTCCAGCCTGAGGTTCCTCCCACAGGAGACTGACCTCCATGAATTTATCCAATGTGAGTCTTTCCCATAAGCTTCAGTTCTTCACAAACTGCTCCTACAACGATCCCCTCCACAAGGTGCAGTCCTTCAGGAGCAGATTTCTCCAGTGTGGGTCCTCTGCAGGGTCACAAATCCTGCCAGCAAACCTACTTCAGTGCGAGGTCCTTTCTCCATGGGCCCACAGGTCCTTCCAGGAACCTTTTCCAGTGTGGGCTTCCCACAGGATCACAGCCTTCTTCAGGCATCCACCCCCTGCTCCAGTGTGGGATCCTTCACAGGCTGCAAGTGGATCGCTGATCTGCCGTGATACTCCGTGGGATGTAGGTGGACAGCTGCAAGGAAGAGCTCTGCTCTGGCACCTGAAGCACCTCCCGCACCTCCTTCTTCACTGACCTTGGGGTCAGCAGATCTGTTATTTTTACTTCTCCTTAAATATGTTATGCCAGAGGCAGTTCCACCATCGCTGATGGGCTTGTCCTTAGCTATGGTGGGTCCGCCTTGGAGCCAGCTGGCATTGACTACATTGGACATGGGGGAAGCTTTCAGCAGTGTTTCACAGAAGCCACCTCTGTAGATCCCCTGCTACCAAAGCCTTGCCACGCAAATCACATACAAGAGTGAAAAACATAAGGCTGTCACAGCGTGTGGAACTAACCCAATATATTTTAAAAGGCAAGGATGGAATTTGATTTGCTTAAGGAATTAACCCTGTGTAGTGCGTGGCTAACTTTTCTGTGTTGTTTTAAAAGCCTTGTGCATCCATGCCTTGCAGCATTGCTTCTAGTGCATTGTGAGTGTGATGCTAAAGCAGTCTAGAGCTCTGTTAGGCAATGCAGAGGGAGTGAACCCCATTGTCCTGCAAATAGAAAGGGCTGGATTCTTCTCATGGTCCCTTGTGCAGGCAGAGGAGAAACTCTCCATCTATGGACTTGGGGAGGTTTGCTGGTGATTTTGGTGGAACCACTCTCTCAACTGTCCTTGCATGTGTTGTCAGGCCACTGTTCTTGTTTTCCAAAGTTGCGAGTGGTTGCAAAAACAAACCCTCAGAAATACTGCTCATCCCTATTTAACACCCATTGCTATGAGTCAAACTATGGGCTGGTGCTCTCCAAATGCATGAACAGCAATGTCCAAATTTCTTATAGCTGACTCAGGGTGCAATCTCATCCCAATCAAAATTTTGTCTTATTATGATTAAGGAACACAGCTTTATATTCAGAGCAATTTCCATGGGACCAGATACAGGCTGCTCATTGCAAACAGAGAAATGCTTGAGCACAGTAACCTGCTTGGAAAGGACAATGCTGTTTAAAGCCCTGAGTTAATGAGAAGTCCACAGCATACATTTGATAAGCTTTGTCATCCTTTTGTCTGCAGATCATAGACCCTGGATTTTAATTTACTATACATAATGCCTTCTTAATGAGTTCCAGTGGCTAGCCATTGAAACATGGCATTGCAGCTGCTAGCACGATTATGAAAAAGAGGCAGTTATTTGATCTACGTGATATTCTGTTATGGTAACTAATATTTGAAGACAGGATACAATAGAGGAAGAAAAAACCCTCTGTTTAGATTTTGGTGTCTCAGGACTAAGGTGCTAAATCATTTATTTTGCATGTACGTGGGCAAACTGCTAATTGAAAATTAATGGAATTACATTTGAGTCCTGAAAGTCTGGAGAGACTCCTGTTTGCTTTGTACCAGAAAGTTCAAGCAAACCTAGTAACTCTACCAAGATTTTTAAAGTGCAAATGAGCTTCTTAACATAGTACGCAGAAGCATTTTATAGAAGGAGGTCCTTCATCTCTTCTCCAAATTCTAAACAGAAATGAAAAAAAAACCAGAATTTGAGAAACAACAAAATTGTAGTATTATGGCACAAGTGATGTGTTACTGCTGCTAAGTTTTATTTTGGAAAGAATTGCTTTCCTGGCCTCCTTTTCTTCAGATGGGGACTGTGGGCAAGCCTCTGTCTGGAACTCTGTGCATGTGTGTGCATGCTTCTCCCATTTCCTCTATGTTCTTTTCTGTGTAGCACCACACTGGTGTTTTCTCTCACAGAGGCACTGTTTAAAGGGTTTATAGGGTTTTTCTGTTGTTCTTCCTGGATTTGTCTTTGGTGATTTTTTAATAGGAACGGGAACCAGGATGCCTTTGTGTGTTAGGCAGTAAACAAGTTGATAATTTCTTCTGTGATGATAATTTCCATTGAGTTCGTATGTGGCAAGGGAACGTATGTGCTTGTGTTGGAATGGTACTGTGGGACCCAAGTGTAGGAACAAATGTGAATTTCAGTGCCTAATACAAGACACAGACTACTGGGGGAGGGGAGTTAAAAAAAAGAAAAAGTTTGAATTGGGGATGAGTTAAATTTTGTATGATAACAACTTCTAGCTTTTTCTAAGTTAGACTGATTGCCTTTGCAGTCATAATTCATGATGATGATGACTACATATGCTTGGAAAGCCTCACAGAGCTGGCAGGAGTAAGAACTGCATGTGAGTTTTACTGATACTTGCCAACACACTGAAGTGGTGAGTCTGAGATTTCCAAATTGCACTCTCAGGTGTGGAGAAAGGAGTAGTCACAAGTCTTCACATTTTAGTGTAGCAATCTCATGTATCTGTTCTAATCCATCTCTATCTTCCCAATCCAGTGCTTCCAAGTTTTCCTTTTCCTGACCTATCCCTGGAACAGTCTGCCCAAGGAAGCGGTGGAGTCCCTGGAAGTATTTAAAAGATGTGTATGTATAGCACTTGGGGACATGGTCTAGTGGTAACTTTGCAGTCCTGGATTAACTCTTGGATTTGATAGTCTTAGAGGTCTTTTCCAACCTAAACAATTCCATGATTCTAGGCTCATACACCACTAAATATAGGTATAAAAGTAGCACTGCTCTCCTGTACAGTCACCAGCACTGCTGGAGCCTGAGCAACAGTTACAGGGACATCTCACCCTGGATCTGCAGCTCATACAGCAAGAGCATCTTGATGTGTCAAGCACAAATGCGTATCTACTCATCCCATGAAAATTAAGATTTTCCTCACCAAATTTACAAAGAAAAGTGTTCCATCAGAAAACTGGCATCTGGTTTTGCTCTGACCTAAAATAAAGAGTGATGATAATTAATTTGATGATACAGATCTCCAGTATGAAAGTTTAGATACTGACTCATTTAAGTTTGGCAAAGTGTGGAGGAGCAGAGTCCCTCAGCCAAAAGCTTGTACATTAACGGCGAACGGACTTGAAATGCACATTCCCCTTCTGTAGCGTGTGAGCAAATGTATAAGTCTGTGTGTGCACCGTGCGAGACTGAGTCATCAGTATCACCCTTTGCCAAGACATTGAGACTGAGAAAATGAAAAATGCATATAAAAATACACCAGTTGCAAGATCAAAAGAATGTGGCACGGGGAAGCTGCAGCAAATAATGCTCATGTTCGTCAAATGGTTTTTGTGCGAGAGGAAATAAAATGGACAGGGCCTGTGGCCTGTGCAGAGGTAACATAGGATGGAGATGCCCGAAGTAGCATTTCTAAAGTGGCAAAGAGAAGATTGAAAGAAGCAATTCTTCACAGGTGTGCCTGTTGAAAGGTCTAGACGTGACAAAAGAAATAACCAGGCAGCAAATTCAGAGCAAACAGTGGGGACCCCATTTTCTCCAGCACCATGTGTTGGAGTTGTATCACTTTGCATCTTTGGCTGCTCTGCCTGCCAGGAACCAAAATGAATTCATAAAAGGGCTACTGAAAGTCATGGATGAAAAGCCTTTGCACAGCTATTACTTACCAAGAAACAGTTATTCCTCATGGCTCAGGAATTCTCCAATTCTATGTTGCCAGAAATCGGTAAGAACTGCCTGAGGAGGTCTCCCTGTACTCAGGCCATAGCCTTACATCTGGCTCCAAGCAGCAGCAGAAATGAGCTCGTGGTCTGATTCAGTTCAGCCCTCCTTGGGCCTGTTGTCTTGCTGAGCTTTTAAATTAATCCTTTCTAATGTTTTTAGAAGTTTCTGAGGAGACATTGCTTTAATATAACTGTAATTAAAATCCAGAACTCTTTAAAACTCTTCTTTGGAAGTAGGTCAGTTTGCACTTGCTTGTCTGGAAGGCTTTTTTCTTTTTAATTTTTTTCATGTCTTAGTTGTAGGCTGACTTACCATCTGCCTTTCGTTGGCAAAGCAAGGGAGCGGAAGATAAAATATGTAAGATATAATTGGGCTAATATTAATCATTTATCTCATGTGAGGTGAGTCACTGGCAATTACCCGTGACTGTGTTTCTAAGTCCTTTTCACAGTCTTGTATGGTAGACTTCAAGTTCAGAAAACCTTGGAGCTTCTTCTAGTGCAGCAATTAGGTTTTTCACACTTGGGAAGCCACAGAGTGAGTCTAGGCAGGATGTGTGGGGATGGTGCTCACCCTGGAGGATCGCAGAGCAGGTTGGGGTGTCTTCCTCACTGCTCTGTTACACCAGGTTTAGAGTGAGATGAAGCAAAGCAGTTGTATATAGTACATGCAGACTTCTCCAGATAAGGTTATTTATTATAATTCTAGTATAACGAGTCTCCATAGTCAACAAATCATTTCATAGACAATATTTGTGAATCTATTCACATAGTCAAATTCGTTAATTGCCCCAATTTTGCAAACAATTTTCAATAAAAAGGTTAAGAAATATACATCTCCTGACACATCCCAAGAGCAGTTAGGCTTTCAGTCCAGTCATTGAGTTTCTTTCTCTCCAGCAACTGCAGACTAAATGAGCATCAGCACCTTCCTTCTCCAGGAAGCAAGACCAGAGGAAAACGCTCCCTCTAATATCCACATAGTCCCTTAGATGAATGGCTGCACCCAGTAGCTAGCAACTACTAACCCCCACCTTTTTTATAAATATATAAGGAGTATATATTTGAATCTAAGCTATCCAAAGAAAGAAAATTAAGGAGATGCTTTTTCCTTTGCTATTGCTTTTTCCAAGCCTCCTGCCCTATGTTTTTCTGACGTTAATACAAACGTTTTTTTTATTTTATCTCTATGTGAGTGCACACATGCTTTTTAAAGCTTGTAGATGATTTTTCTTCACCTCAGCATTACAGCTAGCCAGGGTGGGTTTTTAGTTTGTTTTGGTTTGGATTTTGACTGGAAAGTAAGGCCTGCAGGAGCAGGAGACTATTGTTCAGTCCTAGGAAGGTTGGAGATGGACCTTAGGAAGTAGATGGCAGCATGAAGAGGTTTCAGTAGTGGAGGGTCAGAAAATAAAAGCCTCAGACTATTACAACTTTATGAAATAAGCAGCATATATAATGACGGCAATTGCAGCCTTAAAGGAAGCAACATGCCAAAAGTATAAATTTACCTTTGTTTCCCATCATCCTTCTCTACTGACAAACAATTTTATAGGATTCAACATTGAGTATCTGTTATTTTTTGCTTTTTTTAAGGTCAAATAAAGCAATTGACAGCACTCTGCTTTTCCTTTGCTTTCCCATGTGTTTCATAGCTGCTGGACACTGCAGACTGCCAGGTTGATTGGTGATTAAGGATCAAACAGGATAGTAAAGTTTATGAGCATGAAGGCTGGAAGCACACAGAGTGATAATGGGTCTATGGAAATGTTTCAGTCCCTTTGGCTCAAGCAGTAACAGACATTTAAGCCCACTTAGTGTTTCTCTAGACCTATGTATTTTGACTAGTTTTATACTATTCAGAACTGAATGTTTAAGTTTTGGGTTGGATAAAACCTTAATGAAATAATTAATCTTTGATTGTCAGGATAATGAAAGAAGAAAAAAAAATCAGTGACTTCTAATGTCCTTCCTCAAGGACTGCAAGAGGATATGATACCTGTGCCCCAGCCTGAGTCAGAAGAGCTGGTGAGGAAACAGAAAATTGGCTGGAATTATGGAAGTAATGAAGACTTTTTCAGTGAGAAATCTTAAAACGGTAGAGTTTATTCTGCTTAGTTTTTCAAGGCAGATGAGATAATGATTGGTTAATGTAATAAAGGCCTTTACCCAGAGACAGTGTCAGGTGCTATTAGACTCTTCAGTGGAGCACATGGAGGGAAAGAAAGATGCAAAAGAGGGAAGGTTGCAGTCAGGTAACTTGTGGTTGGATGTCAGAGTGTGAGACACCACTGCAACAGTCCACACCCCATCTCCATGTGTCTTCGGAAAAATAAGCCTTAAGCAAATACATGAGCAGCATAGCCCAGATTTTGAAGTTCAGTCAAGGTCAGATGAGTGAAATGATGTTGTCTGTGTTATATGAGAGGTCAGATTATGTGATCTAATGAGTCTTTTTTACCTTAAAATCTATTATTTTGTGCCATTTGCTATTTTAGTTATGGAAACCCCTCATCTACTACTGCACATAGTTCACGGTTACAATACTATTTGGATGGAGAAGAAAATCTCAAAATTAATAAGTAGAATCTGAGTTTTATGTCTTTGTACCAGATTCCTTTGGGGAAATTTCCTGTAGTCTTCTATTTTTAATATAGATACAGACTGGCTTTGGTGATTTGTCTTGCTGCCAGATAAAGTTTGTTGAAAGGAGCGTAGGGATTAATGGCAAGGACATTTTAAAATTCTTGTGAGATGGGCTAGGATTATTATTTTCCTTCCCTGAGTTTTACCATGTAATGCCTGCTGTCAGAAGATAAGCACTCTGTGACTTAATCAGCACTCAGGGAAAGACCATTAGTGACGAATGCAGGTACTACAGGCGATTGTATAGATGACTGAATAAATAATGTTGTTCTTTCTGTACCAGTGTATTACAGAAGTATTATGCAGTTGAGTTCTACTGGAAGTAGAATGAGTTTTATATTTCGGAAGGAGATGAAAAGTGCATAGGAAGCAGATGGCATGAGCAAGAACAGTGTAGTCCTAGTTTTCATCAGAAGAAATTAGTTCAGTTAGGCACTCTTAAGCTGTTGAAATGAGGTAGGGACTTAGCAAAGCAAAACAGACAAGAACAGGCGCACTGAACAATGTTTCAACTTAGAATAAAGGTTTTCTAAGAGTCACAGAGTCAAAGTAAACTTGAATTTTCTTTGTCTTCTGCAAAGGGACAATTTAAAACATATTACAAAATTAAAGTTTCATTAAAATGCAGATAAAGATTAAGGGTATGTAAAAGTAATTTAGGATTGGGCACATTAAAAGGATATTGCAAATATTCCAAAATAAGCTTAATAAATGCAGTGTATCTATAATTAAGGTTAACCTTAAAAAAAAATCAAGCATGTTCAGGAATGGAAATGCACAATCAGTTCACCCAAAGAATCTTGACTGTTCTGAACTGAGGTCATGTAATATCTGTATAATTACTGTGAATGAATAATAGGGTTTATTATTTCTTAAGTCTTGGAACAGATTAAATTGGTCTTTTAAATGCTGTTTTCTTCTTAAGTTGTGCCTGGGGGATGAAGATATGGTTAGAGTAGTGTCTGAGGAAGGTTGCTACCAACACATTTTCAATTGATTTTTGTTCATAAAATGATAAATTATCCTATTTGTGAGTTCTCAGAAAATAGTGTCTGAACTGTCTATTGTACAGGAAAGATATGTTCCACTGTGTGTAGTTAAGTCTTTGCTTTCAATGCAGTTCTCAAGCTATTTCAGTGGCGCTAACACAATGAAAGATGTATAAAATGTTAGCATTTGAGGTAAAAAGTGACTAGGAGAAAATTTGAAACTGAGAGAAATGTTATGGGCAGAATTCCCAAGGGAATGGAATGAAACTAGATGTTTACCTGAATGTGATATTGACTTGAACCCTGTAGTGGGACTTGAAAAGGGGAAGGCAGAAAGAAGAGCTACATCAAGAATTGGCCAGAGGAATGCAAATCCAAGCAAGGCTGATGCAGAGCTGTGATTCACATAGAACTGAGAGGAGCTGACAAGTGAAGGCAAGGAATTAAAACACAAGCAGTTTTTTGAGTGGGTTAGGGAGCCTAGGTACTATTCTGAGAGCAGCTAGTAAGACAGTACTGAAAAGAAGCCATGTGAAATACCTCCTCAACTGCTATTGAGGGGATATCCTTCTGTAAGGAAACTTTCTCATATTACTGAGCCTGTACCAATCCATGTCTCTGGTGGATTCTGAGGTCTGTGTAGTGGCCCATATATCAGGACAGTGATAAATCTGCTGTGTAAAATGTGGGTCCTGTGATAAATCCAGAGCCCAGCACGTGCCAGGACGTAGAGAAAATGCATGTCTCAGTAGTGGGACTGTCACCATTTCACTGGAGCTGTTGCTGGAAATAAAGCACCTTTCTGTGGCATGAAAGGGGATTTTTGCTTGGTGTTAGTCTGCTTTAGTGGATTTAGAGGCACTTCATAACCCTTCTGTAAGAGCAGAAACAGCACAGGATGCTGAGTCCACCATATGTTCATGTTTAATACAAGTTTATAAGTCTGTGAATTTTGCCTACGGGATGTCTAAAGACTCTGGGGTCATGTAAATTGAAACAATGCAAAGTTTATTGTGCATTTACCTTAATTTAAATACCTAGAAACAAGCACAGGGGGATTCTTAGCAGTTACAGTTATTGATTTTAATAAATACCATTGTAATTGAATGTGATTTAATAAAAATAGTGTATTTCCAACGTTTTGGAAGTGAGTGCATGACACCTTGAGGGAAAGACAACAGAAGGGAGTTAATCAGAATAACTTTTAACTCAATCAGTATTACTGTGCCACTCCAAGAAGCCAGGGGGCATTTGATGTCACTCACACCAACTACAAACTCTGTATTTGATCTCATCGGTGTTGGTGAAAAGGTCTGCACCAAAGTAACTGATTCACTCTGTAGGTGCTCTGTGAAATGACCCTTGGGAGGAGGGAGGAGGCTACTTGTTGACCAATAACATGGTCTTTTTCATAGGAATTAATTGAGGGGAGGAGTGACTTTACCAGTTGACCCTACTGGATTTTGGAGCTCAGGAGAAGCTGGCCATGTGGCTGCATGTCCATGGCTTTCCCCAGCAATCCTCCTCCTTCTGTGTTATTCAGCTCAATGTGGTGTTTGATCTGCTGTGATCTAATGTGATCTTATCTAACAATCTATTTGTGTTCAAAATCCCCATTGAAGTTACTGCCAAGGTTAGTATTAATTGCAGTAAACCTGAGATTTCTCCCGATACGGATATCTGCACACCTAAACACTTGCAGACACAATTTCTGTGCAAATCACAGTCATGTTACTCCTACAGCATTCAAATACATGCAAAAATTAACATAGATTCAAATTCTCTTCCTGTTCATGGTTTCCCAGGCAGATTATGAACCTGGAGATACACGTGTGATTCTTGTGTGTTGTTTCAATAACAAATTCCCTAAAGCCATCACCAGATTCAGCATGTCTGTATTTCATTACTTTTATCCAGCTTGTTTTATTGAAAACACTTGTGTGAAGCTAACAAGTTATCTGGCATTCATTTGATATTCAACATTTAAAAAATATTCACTCATTTATTTAGTGTTTAGGGATCAGAATAAATGCTTTCAGCATAGTATCAATGTGGAGGAAATAAGTTTTTAAGGTATGACTCTAAGGTCTCTAGTAAATTTTTACTCTTAAGAGATGTCACTTGACAAGCAAAAGGGATCTGTGACACAGTATTTGAGATATTACTCTGCTTTGGATATTAAGATGAAATATCTATTTAGCTTAAAATGAAGTAGGTGCATCACAGTTGGATTTTATGTTCCATATTATCAGGTGGACCCTCTATGCCTGTTACATAATTGAATCAAGAGGTGGGATCCCTGTAATTGGGGCAAGGTTAAGAGAGATCTTTTAGTTCTGTGGACATCATTATATTACCTTTTGCTCAGCTTTGGGAAGTCGTGTGTTTGGTTTGTAAAGTGTAACAGTAATTTCTTCTTTGATGAGGGCTCCAATTACAGTGATTTTATCTTACGATGTTTGATTGTGTAATCTTTAGAAAACCATTTAGACATGCTGAAGCATTAGCACCAGGTGTATGGTACCATGAAATCTGTTATAAAACAGCTGTTAGCAGTGCATTTGCCAAGTATCTCTAAATAATTGAAAGACCCAGTTAAGAACATATTTGCTATTTATGCAGTATCACCTCGTGAGTGCTGTGTGTGGTAGCACAGCAGGAGTGGTGTAACCATCCTGTTGAGGCTTCAGTGAGAAGTCTAATACTCTCACAGGTAGGAAACATTGGTATGTGTTAATAATTATTATAAAGTAATTCACTGAATCTGGTGACGGTGTTCCTTGGAGTTTGATAGTCAGTGAAATGGAAATGTGAAGTACCACTGTCAAAGTGATATTTGGACATCCCTGAAGCATGTGACCCTGCTGTCACAGGTGGCAATCAGTGATATAGCCGTATAACCAATATCTAAAACTAAATAATATATAATAATAAATGAAATAATACAAACTTTGTAATAATAAATGATATAATGATGACAGCTATAAGAAATGTGTCTGAGCCACCATGCTTCAGTGAGGTTTGGGAGGTGCCTATGTGCCATTGTTCTCCTTTGTGTGCACTGACAGAGAACAAACAACTTGCCAGCTGCAAAGCTTAAAAAAGCATAAAATTTGACCCAAGATTTGAAAACACCACAGAACATGAATGGGAGAATATTTGATAATATCTTAATAAATGCTGTCCTTTGACAAAGCTCTTAGCCCTTAGCTGGCCTGTGAATACTGTATTATCCTGAAAGAAAATAAGATTCAAGATAAAAACAAAGAAACAGGCTCTGTTAACACTGAGGAGCCTCTGCCAGTTTCCCTTATCTGGGCCAGCTTGTTTGTATCTTCCTTCCTCAATGAGTTCATGTCGGTTTATATTTCATCAGACGATATAAATTTAAGTCCTTACAATGCTCTCCCTCTCACTTCTCTCCTATCATTTATTATTTAACCGTCTAAAGCATTTTATGTCTTGCCAGGTGTCATAAAAAATAAAGTTGATTGGTATAAATATTATATTACAAAATTTCTACATTTGTGCCCAGAAACCTTTTTTTTTTTTTTTGTTGCTCTACATCACTAGGATGCTAAATATTGCTTTTAGTGCCTGTGTGATGTAGAATTCTGTACCTGTGTATGCCTAAATTCAACTATACACTCCCTGAAGTTAAAAATCTCAGTGCGTAACTATGTTGTGCCTGTGCACTAGTGTAAATTGGAAGTTGGACAGGCTTTTTGTTTGCAGATTATTATTTCCCATGGCATCAGAAATTCTCCAGTTTGCTGAGATTCTTAATTTAAAAAGAAAAAAACCCCACGTATAGTTGAAAAAGTAGTTTTTTACATAAACCTTCCCCTTGGTTTCATAGCTTTCAGTGGCAGCCAATGCTCTATTTATCACTTGGCTTTTCCGTTTCAGTTAGTTAAAATAGTAGAAATAAAGCATGAAATAACTTCAATTTGCGTAAAATTTACCCATTTCTTCTAGGTGTTGGTTTTGACTGGGTTTGATGCCCAGACGGCTACATTTATAATGTTATATTTATGGTGTTTTACTGAGGTGTGGAAACCTGACACAGTTGTGCTTTCTTGTCTTTCTGCCTTGAATATGGAAATATTTCATCCCTCTGCTTTTACGCAAAGGGTGAGATGACCAGAGCATCCGTAAGAGACAAGGTCCTTGTGATTGACGTTAAACATGGTCTGGGCAGCCTGTGCTATATGGGGACCTCTGTTATCTACAGTGCCAGGTAGACAGAACTATGTACTTATAACTGAAAGTGTAAAATGAATTATACTGAAAAAATGTGGTGTGCAGGAGAGAGTAGAAAGTAGAGATTACTTCAGGTATTTGGAATGAGTCTTTCATCAGAGCCCTGGAATGAAAATCTAAAGGTTTAATAGGTAATGCGAATTGAGGCCAGAAACAACACTTTGTCAGTTTTAGTGGTCTTAAATTAATATTAATGCAGACAGAGAATTTCCAATAAATTAATCTTGAAAAAAAAGAAAAAAACACAACCCAGTACTGTGGCTCACTTAATGTAAGATAAATAATAGGAAAGGAAGCATTTCTTCTGATAAGATGACAAGTATAAAATAATCCTGAAGATACCTTTATGCAGAGTACTTGGGTTAAGCAGCCTAAATATTTATGGAAATCACAGGCAGTGGGATATCTGTACTACTTAATTTCCAGATGAATGAGATTTGAGTCATCAAAAGAAGAACATTAAACAAGGATGGTTTTTTACAGAATAATTTTAAACTGTTATATGATGACCACACCATTCATGGGATGGGTGTGAGTGACCAGAGTAGGGTAATGTTCCCAGGAATATTCTTTCTCAGAGGAAACTATCTTAAGTGGAAATAAAAAAAAAAAAATCTTCATCCTGTGATCTTGTGTAAAATTCCTTCCCATAGGACAATGTTTCATAGGTCTTTGCAAACTCCTTCTTAGGAGGTGGCAGTAGAGATTGGTTTGGATGCCTGAGGTCCCCCCTGTCTTCCATATCATTGATAAATGAAAGAAGTTGTTGAAAAATGAAAATGTAAAAAAATACCTTTCTGAATGTTTTTCTCCAAACCTCTTTGTATTCCTCAGAAATGCCTGGTTTTGACCAGGCCCTTTTTACGCATGTTGAGCAATCCCAGTGGATTGCAACAATGGTGTTCAAAGTGTTGCTCCCAGTGTTTGGAATAAAGTGTTTCAAATAAAGAGAGTAGTTCATGGCTCAGAGGTACTGTAGTCAGGTTTTTTGCAAACCTAGCCAAGAATTGTAAACTGCACTCAGCCCAAACTTGAAGTTTTTTATAAGGTAACATATCTCAAGGAGGTCAGGGCAGCCTTCTCCTCTGCTGTATCTAAAACTTTCTTTCTGCATCCTGATTGGGAAGCAATTGCCTTTTATTTTTTCTCCTAATCTGGAGACGATTTCATTGAGAAAGCTCCTTTTGTGCAAGTTCTCTTTATCCCCTGAATATTTCAGCAGAATCTGTGCAAAAGAAAGGGGCTTTTTACCTGAAAAGTATTCTTTGCTCTTCTGAACTGTGCACTATCTTCCTACTGTCTGAACAGTAATTGTTCAGCACTGCTAGAGAGCAAGTTGCACAGTCAGCATCCTCAGAGCTACAGATCTCTCCTTTGTCTCCTTTCCACAGCCGCTCAACTTTTCCAATGCAGCTGATTTTTGACTATGGCAGAGACTGTGATTTCAAAGCCACTTTGTCTACAAGATCTCCAGGATGGCAGAGCACATCATTTTGCAGCCATCTTATTTTTGCTAAAATATCCATGTGATAGAGTGTGTTTGTGTGTACTTGCATATCTGTGTCTCTAGGGACTGTATATTAAGAAAAAATGTGTGGAAGAGCCAAAAAGGGGGACTTGAATATCTGGCATGGTTTCTCTAGAGATTTCCTCTTCTTCTATTAACCTTTCCACTACAACCACTTTTGTATTTCTGTTCTTAATTAGAATTTCAAGTGGAGCTATGGAAGGAGCGTATCTATCCCCCAGTTGATTCCTCCATCTGATTTGGCATCCAGAAATACATTTCTTAGGAATTAATTATAATTGCTTTTGATGGAAAGCCAACTTTTTTCATGTGTTAACCGTTAATTCTTAGTTTATTTATCATGTGATTAAGTAACGATGATAAGCTTGAATGCAGGTTTTATGTATGTTTGTGATTTGAATGGTTGTGTTTTGTGTTTCAGGCTCAGTGTGACTTGGTGGCTGTGGCATGTTAGTGGTCATCAGGGAGACACATGGAAAGGCAAGAAGACAAGATGGTACCTAGAGAGGTTTTTAGAGCTAGAGGAGCTGGGGCATTAATTAATGAAAGGTTTAGGCTACTATTTTTTGGACTACTGGGCTCATTTTCAGTTCACTCTATAGTATGCCTCTCCCCAGCTGTGTCCAGGTTAGAAAAGTGTATTGCTTTGGTCGCTTCTCGACAGCTACTCGTGGCTGATGTGGGACGTGAGCACCTCGTTTCTTGTGGATCCGATGAAGATGCTTCAGCCTCTGCTTTGGGCACTCATCATGGCAGCCTCACAGAGCTGTGTGTGGTTTTTTATTTTTCTGTTTATTTCTATATATCTTTTTGATGTGCCTGCTATTCCAGTTACCGAGAGTAACTCCTCGTGCTGGTAACCATGTTTTTATTCCTTGTCCTTCTCATGACAGCCAAAGATGTCATACAGGTTCTTCAAGGCAGGTTAAAACATCTTTTAGACACTTGATAACTATGCTGCTGGAATTATTTGTGACTGTCAGTGAAAAGCCTTTACTGGGTGATTTTATTCTGAAAACTGACTTTGCAAAAGGAGACTTGTAGCTGTCCAAGCTCATTTCTTTGTCAAAATCCCTGAGCTTGAATAGGGGAAGTGCTTATCCTCCTGCTAGCTTTAAAACCCATCCCAGTGCCAATCAATATGAGGATTGTTTTCAGCTGAGACAGACGGTTTGGCAAAGTAGTGATGGTTGTGAGCAAGGATGACAAGGGCTTTTCTCTAGCTGAGTGGCACTGCATATATGCTGTGCATNACTCTCATCATAAATGGGCAAAACATAGGTGGAAGATGTGCTGTTTATGTCAAACATTCATTTATGCTATTAATTGAGGCAGCGGGATTCGTAGAGACACCTTGCAGTGCACCATGAAATGTGGGAGTCCCAGAAATGCTGTGCAGGTAAATGCTTTGTGCATATATAAATTGTAGGTTATTAGGAGGGGATGCTGCTGGGAGTTAGCCTGTGAAGTTAAAATGCTGCACACCTCTGGAGCAACTCAGACAGGTCATCCTTTGCCAAAGGCTGCGGCACAACCGTACAGCTCCAATTCAGCTGGCACTCGGACAGGGGCAGTGAAGAGTGGAGGAATTGTCACATTGACTCCATCTTTTCAGTCCAATGTGATTTCTTTTCAAGTGGGCACAAAGCTATCCTGTTATCTCCCAGACACTAAGCAGCCAAAGGAGGAGCTAATACGTAAAGACGAGCCTTGAATGAGTAATGAAATAGAAGAGGTTTTTAGACTTGCTTAGCAAATTCAAGGAAAGCTATATAGTTAAGAATGCTTTGCATTCCGTGATCAGCCTGCAAAAAAGGAGTAAAAACTATGGATTTTTAATAAAATAAGCACTAATAATAATTATTAATTCTCTAAACTTTGCCCTCTCACTGTGAAATTCTGTCTACAGTGCCTGGGATCACCCTCGACTTTAGCCCTGACCTGAGCCCTCCTGAGTTCAAACTATGGGTAGAGATACAAATTAGAGGGTTTTTTGTCTTGTTTTGCTTTGAGTTTGTGCCTAGGTTTTGCTGAAATAGGGTGACCTGATTGTCTTTATCAACTTCAACCTATCCAGGTAGGAAGTCTTTGTGAAGAGGCACGACCTGGGATAGACTGTTGTGTTGTGCAGTGCTACCAGTCACAACAGGTGATTGAGATTGCCTAAAGTGTTGTGGGGACTTTTGGTCACGCTGAAAAGGCGAGTTAAGAGTTGGTAATATTAGATCATGTATGAAAATAGCCATATTCATGAGACCAAACTCAGATGTTTTTTACCATGCTTGGTAGCTCATACATAGGGAGGAATCCATGTGTAGGACAGCAGTCATCTTTAGTCTGTACTGGCTGTAAATGGTGGGGCAAGGACCACATTGCAGGAGGAACATTTATGATTTTGCAAATATTTGTGCTTTTAAAATATTGTTTGAGAGCTGGTTAGAAAGGCATACAAAGTTCCCGGAACCTGGATAGGACTAATTGCCTGCCAAATTCTGTTAAACACAAGTGGATTGACTTTTATGATCAGCAACATGAAGTAACTCAGTGTTTGCATAACTTTGCATATTATCATCAAGGCAGTGAGAAAGGGAATTGGAAATACTCATTTGCTTCTGAATTTAGGCATTTGTCATTCTGTTTCTACGTGCAGCAGGTTAGCAGAGCAAGGGCTGTGCGGGGCAGCAGTTGTTTCCTTCTGCCCGTGATGGGGACAGCATCCCTGTTCCACCCTCAGGGCCCCTCGAATTCAGGCTCTGTGGACTGGTTATCGACTCTCCTGGTGATCGCCCTATCCGCTGTGCACACTCTATTAGAAGCCTCATTTGCACATGTGCTACTGGTTTATTTATTGAGGTGTAATTGCTTGCTGTGTTTGTACATTTTTTCAAAGCTCACGTGAATGATCCTGCTCCACTCAGTCTGCCACAGTAAATATCTATTACAGTGTATTGTCTCTCACCTTGAATGTCTTCTATCACTGGAGCAGTTTGATTTCTGTCTCTATTTTTCTTGATAATCTTAACCACTTCAGCCCAGTGAACTTTCCCCCTATAGGAAGCCTTCCCTTTTTTTGTACTTATTTGTGCTTTGCCCAGTGCCCTATGTCTTCGCTTCCCCAAGGAGAAAAATGTTCTCTTCGTCTCTCTCTACCAATTCTGCCTTTTTTTGAGTTTCACACCTTAAGAGAAAAAAAAACAAAAACATCTAAGGGATCACAATGCTTATGTTTATCTCTGTCTGAGCTCTCCATTTCTCTCCACCCAGTGCAAGAGAGAATAAACCCCACATGCAAAATTGTATTTTAAGAGATACACAGCTGAGAGTGCTGCTGATTCCATTTTATTCATAATTTTAGCTGTAGCACATCCTGCCTCTGTTGGCTGACCCTTGGTTCCACAGCTCTCTTCCACCATCTCATCTGGGAAATCTCTGGTTTTTTTTCTCTTCTTCCTCCATCATGTCTCTTTTCTTTCTGATTCTTGCTGTGGTGACATACTCTCCTTCACTACTCTTATCCTGGGTTGAGGAGTCTCATTTGTAATCATACCTCCAGCACATCCCTTCAAGTTCCTTAAGCAGGTTCTCTGAGGGATTTTCTTAGTTTCTTTTGTCTCCACCTTGTCACTGAAGGTACTAGTCAGGTCACTATTAACTTTTCATCGTGTGATCTCAAATAAAATCTTGACAATTTACCCAACATGGTCAACTTTTCCTGTTTGGACTTTGATCCAATATAATTGTGTTCTCCTGGCTTACAGCTTACTTTTCCAATTCCTTTCATCATTCCATATTACCTAAGCCCCTATCATGATACTCATTGCATTTTAAATGTTCTCCTTTTCTAGAAATATTTAAAAAAAAAAAAGTTCTTAATTGCATGTGCTTTCCCTTTGACTGTCTTAGCTGCAGCTGTCATTTCTTTTAAGGGACTCTGAAGATCCTTTCAAAGTGCGCATGGTCCAGGGCTTGGTGCATCACAGCCTGGCCCCTGTTACTTGCTTTTTTACTATAGACAATGGACAAGGTACATAAGTGTTTTTTCTTAGTATAAGTATAAAATTTTGCGGAAGACAGAATGTGATCTTTTTGGTTTTGTCTGAAGTACACTGCACATGGAAAGAAAGGCATGGGCAGTGGAAAAGATCAGTCTTTTTTGCCACTAGGCAGTTGAGCTATATTGTGCTATAAGGAATAGTCCTGTGTGAAGAAGTTTAATAACAAAATAAAGGCATTTTTGTTCTAAATGTCTGTTGGTGATAAGGAGATGGTTTCTCTCAAGTTAATAAATTTTAATTAAAACTGCATACAGTGTTGTGAAACTGGTGTTTTACTCATAATCATTGTCAACTCTAAATCAAGAAGAAAAATTTAGCTGGTGAAGGTGGAATGGAATTTTTCTTTTGAGTCTCCAAATTCATTACAGAAGAATTGAACTGAGACCTTTGGTGGAGGCTGATATGATGCAGAAAGGAATTGCTGTAAAATTAAGAAAAGTCCAGCTTTCATTTGGCATCTTCCAGATGGGGGATGCTTTTTATTGGTTCTTTCCTTTGGGAATGTGCTCATTACAGTAACCATCAAAATAGGAATCCTTCATCTGGAGGCACTGGTTATGTTTGCTATCTGGCTGTTTGGGGAATGAGATCTTTAATTAGTTCCGGATATAAAATATTACACAGATTTTCCCTTCAACTCTCCCTTTGTTACTGGGGTCAGTAAGTGCAGCTTTGTTGTAATTGTGGTTGTAATGGTGTTGTCCTTGTCTAATCATAGCACTCTTTTCTCCCTGACAAACTGTCAGGACATATTTTTCCATTCTGTAAATAGCATAAGGCATTGATAATAAATAAATCAACTGAGAACAGTGAGCTGGTTGACACATATTATAATCATGATCAGTTGTGAAGTTTTGTAGCTGTCCTTATAAGAGACTTTTAAAACCAGAGTGTGACATGTGGATTTTTTTTCAGAGGGAATGAGAGATATAGCATTGGTGTGAATGGCTTTATGATTTCATGCAACATTTGCTTAGATGTGATTGCTGTGGTTTTAATGGAAACTGAGGTAAATAGACTTCTTGGGACTAGTACATGTTATGCCTCTGTCAGTGTAGTAAGTGCAAATGAAAACAAGTCGAAGACATTGTTTCTTATAGCCAGACAGAGCTTAAACTGGAAGGGATAGGAAATAAAAATAAGAATGTACTGTACCTTGTTTAACCTAGGTGCTATATAAATCTAGTTTGTATTTTAAAACAGAAGGATGCTGTTTCTCTTTGAGAAATTCTGGTAACCCTTTTCCCAAACTGTAGGCATACACAAGCCTCAGAGAACCAGCCGAGAATGATGCAGTAGGAGGGTACAGCTCTTCCTCATTGCCAAGGAGCAGCAACTGCTGGTGTTTTGGGATAGAAATTATTTTTTTAGCTCTTTCATGTGAGACCCACAGTGGACAAACCTCATTCTTCCCACTTTTGACTTTCTCCTCCTTCTGTCCCTAGTGACCTTATTTTGCTGTTGTTTGTGCCACCTCACTTAACCCTATTTTCTTTCTTGGCATCACTTCAACTTTCACATCCTTTGTGTCCCTGCACTGGGAAAACCCCACAATTCTCGAAGCATATCTGCTGCTGCCAGGCACCCCTTCTCCTTTTCTCTTACTCAAGCTCCTTATTTCTCCTCTGTATTCTGGCTGCCTTCATCTTTCCACTGCCAACTCTCCCTTTTCTTTCCGTGTTTCTGCCCTTCTACTCCACTGAGATTGCAGTTGACTAAAACCACAAATTATCACCTCCTGGCCAAATCCCAAAGCGTCATGCCTGTCCTTGGCCTTGACTTGTTTTCGTATTCACTGCAGTTGACCCCTCTATCCCCTTCAATTCACTCTTTTCTCTATAGATCTTGGCATCTACAATTACTTCGAAGAATGGCTTGTGTCCCTTATCTCTGAATTGTGTTGTTCAGCGACTGCCTTGGCAGCTGCATCTTCTCCATACCCCTCTCATCTTAGTATTTAGCAAGGCTGCAGCCTCAGTTGCTTTCCTTCTCTTTTTCTGGTCCCAGTCACTTAGAAATTTCACAGGTTTCATTGCATCAGCTTTTCCTTCCGTGCTGACTGATCAGAAATAATACCCTTTAATATAGAAATTTCCATTCCGGTTGGAATGAAAATTGGTATCTATTCCCAGACACCCCCTGCTAGTTCATTTGCAAGTTGCTGCAATCAGCTTGTGTATTATCCCTTCCTGAAATTCCTGTTTTCTTCCCCATCATGGTGGTGGTGGGGGAGGAACCAAAGCCAACTCTTTTTCTGTGAGAATAAATAGGTCATTAAGGATTACTGTAGGATTTTCCTTCTGCAGTATTTCTAAATGCCTTCATGCATCTCCACCCTTAGTGACAGATTGACCTAATGATCTCTGGAGTTGATGTAGAATATCTTTTGTCCTTTTGCTTGGCTTCTGATTACCTCTTTCATACAAAATGCTGCTTGAAAGTCAGTAACAGAGGAAAGAGGATAAATTATATTCCACAGAGTTCATTCAGGTTAAACACAGCTTTTTCTTAAAAAATGTTACAGTAGAGAATTAAAAAAAAAGTTCCAAGCAAGGTAGATAACAAGTTTGTGTAAGAGGGAAGGCAAAGATAAAAAAAATTGCTAATGAGATTATGTTGGACACTTCAAGAAATCCTGTCATACACCGGTGGGTTGGGCTCATTGGTAGGGTTAAAATACGTAGATGAAAAGGTAAAAGGTGGCAGAACTGAGTCCATGTACTGTGTGTCCCTGCTGTGTTTTCAGGAGCCTATAGTGTTCAGCATATGAGACCATCTGAAGTTCTCCTTAAACATTTATTTTGCTACGGGTTCAACCTCCATGGTGTTACTTACAGACTTCCAGTAATGCTAAGAATCTAATAATTTTACTGCTGTAGTAACAGTGCATATTGCAGAGATTGTTGGATAATAATGACAATAAAAAGTAATTTCAGTGTTGTATTCAGTTTATGAATGGCTGTAACATAGTAGCTTAATATTGCTTCTCTGCTGGAAACCGTGTAAATGCCTGATTATGTATACCTATTAAAAAACCCCTGAATTATTTATAGCAGAAATAAAAATAAAGCATCTCTGTCACTGGGGAAAACACACCCTGTATTGTCCTATAATAGGCCATGCATGTGTTGAGATTTCTGCAGTTTCTAGTCCTTTAATCACCTGAGTTAATAGCCTGTGCCATTAGACTGCACGGGCTTGAGGGAGGCTTTTCCTCCACAGTGCAGTGCTGTGCACTGAGGCGTGTTTACCCACTTCTGTAAAACTTGATCCATTTTTGCCCGTTGAGCAGCTGAACATGTGTTGTAGTAAACTTGCAGTCAGTCGGTTAAACTGAAGATACACTGCTTAATAATGTGGGAATTTTATATGGTTCTTATGTTCAGCCAGGATGTCAGTGCCAAAGTTAGTAGAGTGTGTGTGCATGTTTGTTTTGCCTTTTTTAGGCTTGTTTTGTCTGGCTGTTGTAAGAATTAGCAGATGTTTCATTTGATTCATGATGCCGGATGTCACCTCCTGGAACTGGTGTTTTAATTAGGTGGCACCAGATGCTTGTTTGGTAGCAAGTGAGTTGAGGCACACTCATGCTGGGAATGCCAATGTCGTCGCAATGCCATTGCTGCTTCCCCTCTCATTTTGTCCTCCAAGTGGTGCTTTATGCAACAAGCATCCACAGTCTCTCCTTATTCTCAAGCTCTGCTTTAGATCTAGGTTGTGCCTTCGAGTCCCTTGCAAGGACCATTCCATCAGACCTTGGTTTACGTGCCCCAGTGAATTGCTTGAAAATTACTAACCATCTGGACTAATGTGCTGTCATGTCTTCCCAGGATCTTCTCTGGCAGCATTCAGGATCAGAAGCCTTGATAGCACAGTTCCTCTTGCCATTACAAATCTAGATTAAAGCAAAATCGGTGCTGCATTTCAGTGGCAGTCACAGTGCTGGTTAGAAGAGTTTCAGTGAACTTGTTCTCGTGACAGCAAATATCCGTATGAAAGCTTTTGAGGGTCAATTAGGGCATGCAGGCAGTGGGTGACATGGTCTTCAAGTAGGATTCATAGTGGCCATTGGACATCCAAACAAAGGAAAACAGCAGGAGTAATTCCAGCATCCTGTGCAGCTTATAAATGGCTGTAATATAGAGTTTAATATTCTGCTCAGCAGGGAGCTGCGCAGACACCTGATTGTTGTTCTGTGTGCAAATGGCACCTGTACATAGCAAAATACTCCTTGAATCTGTTCATAGAGACTATTCCAAAACAGGGAGAAGCATTGATTTGCCTGCACCTTCTTTCAAAAAGTAACACAAGCTGCCCATATTTCTTGTCCCTGGCTGCCTCCAGACATTACTTAAAATAATTCAACCTGATTGGATACCTTTTTCCACTTTGGTCTGACCCCTGGGAGTGTCTGGGGACATGCCTGGCACTCATTCATGCAGTAGCGTGTCTGTGTGGCTGCCAGGCAGCCTTTGGGCATGGCCACCGTGCTGCCATCTAGTTAGCCTTCTCCAGACCTTAATGGAACAACCATGAGTCTATCAATACCAAGCCTTAACCTTCATTTAAAGATGTATGGATATGTCAGCACCATTTGCAGTTCACACCTCTGGAGTGTGAAATAGGAGTGTGCTCCATTCAGGTGTTTTGGCCATGGAGCTTTGCAGCCTAGTCCCTGGCATGATGATTTTGAATGACAAATTTTCCTCTGGTTTGCCTTCAGGATCCCAGTGAATTTGTGTTTTACTTGGTATCACTGGTGCAAGCATTTAATCGTTTAGAATAAGCACGAAGTGATTCATCTGTTTATTCTGAGAGGTTGAATGCCTGACCATAGTACGTTTTCTTACATTTTACAATTTAATGGTAGCCTAGGGTGCTGTATTAATTTTACTTTACTGCTCCAAGAGGCTAAGATATGGCTGTTTGGTTCTCTCCTGCTTTCGTTTAGCAATGCTCTGTGAAATTATGATGACTGCTTGGTAGCTGGAGCCTTACTCTTTCCCTTCTGTTGTATTTCTGACTGATGCTGGGCTTACTCCTCCATTAAATAGGTGCAGAAGCACCTGGCTGCTGGGAGTTTTATTAAGGTTTGTCAAGCGCTCCTGAAGTGATGTTGTATAAAGCCTAACTATTTTCTAAAGAATGTCATCCTTCAAAAATTCCAGTACACTGAGTCTTGAGGGAAAGAGTTTGATTACAAACCATCACTTTTAAAATTATTGTATTTGAAAGTAAAAAATGACTGACTGCTGAAAGCTGCCTTATATGTTTTCTTCCTACTGGCCCCATCAGCCCGCACCCTCCCAGGATCGAGGCAAATAATAATTCCATCTTGTAGCAGTAAAAACAAATAAACAAGATATGATTGTTTTTTATTGGAGTTTTGGTCTATGTTTATAAGCTAAACTCAAGTTTAATGAAACAGATTTACCTGTTGAAGAATCGTGTTTTGAAGTACACTTTTCCAAGTAAGCTTTCCTGAAGAAGCCAATATCTATCAACCATGTTGTCAGAGTTTTAGTGTTCAGCACTGGACAAGTGGGCATGTTACATCTCAATTAAGAATGGAAGATAAATGGATGATAGTAAATGGAGGTCATAGGTTAGAAGCATTTAATGGAAAAATGGAAATGAAAATTGGAAAACAATCTAAGGGATCTTGAGACGATAAGAGTGAAAAAATCTCATTTGGGGGAGCCATGCTTCTGCTCTTGGATCTCGGATAATTTCCTGGAATTTGTTTGGTAGGGTTTATTGCTTCCACTCTCAGCAAAGTTGCATTATAAATAAATTATTACATTCCATTTTATGATTTGCTCAGACTGATGCATTTCAAACAGAGAAAATATAATCTCCATTTCAAAATTTTGTATAAATAGACAAATAGAGTTTTTGTAAGCACAGCCTATTGATTAGCCCTAGGCAAAGCCCACACTGGTGTTACTGAGTGTTTAAGAACTTGAAGCTTTAAACACAAATATATTTTAAAAAGCTGAAATATTCACGAATGCAAATTTAAATGCTAAGTGTTTATGAAAGCTCTGAACTGCAGTGATAGATTTGTAAGGCAATCCATGCAGAGAAAGCATACTATGCATTTGTGGTCTGACCATTTACAGAAAATGAAATAAATCACCTTTCCTTTTCTCCTCTTTCATTTGGAATATATGAGTATATGTGCATGTGTTTTTATACGTGTCATACCTGTCTGTACATATACACAACATTTCATCAAGATGATTAAGCTTGATAAAGTGATAGAAGTCACTGTGGTGCATAATGATCACGTAAGTGTTGTGTCCACAGCAAAGCCCTTATTTTCTGTGTCTTATTTCATTAGGGTTCATGTTTGTGGTTTCCCTCAAGGGATACACAACGTGTATCGGTACTGCAACATTTCATTATTGACTTTATCAAGATGCTCTCTTTTCCCACCTCTTTAGGAGGCTTAGTTCACGTAATCATATGACACTTCAAAATTGAGCTGCTGCACTTTTATGTGCGTATACATGTACAAGTATACCACCTGGGGAAGGCAATACTCACTCCTACAGAGTGCATCTGAGCCTTGCCCTGTGTAACTGAGGGAGCATCTGGGTGGATGCAGAAGTGTCGGTACCCCTTTAATGCCAGGCTGCCTACTTTTCTTCCCAGTGACTTGAGTAGAGCCACAATATCTCCTGAAACTGTGGGCAGGCAGAGCTGGTAGAAAGTGCCGTGACTTTGGAGGACTCTAGTGGGATGAAGGCTGAGCTTTATGTCTTAAATGAAAGGTTATACTTTGGAAAGCAGCAGCCACAGCACATTTATTTGCTTCTCTCTGTTCAGAGCCAGAAGGAAGCACCCACAGAGTTACTGGCACTGTTCCCAATGATCATGATTGGGTTCCGTCAGTGATCTGATTTGCCACAGTCCTGTGTGTGTGACAGCTTTCTACTCCTTTTCTGTTTTCTTGTCTGAAGAAGAGTACCCTACCTGAGAAAGATTTTTGAAGATAAATGTAAGACTAGCACTTCTCCAAGATTAAAAAAATGATGTTTTTAACTAGTATACTCCAGCATATTCCCAAATACTATTTGAAACTCGGGTTTATTATCATATAGAGCATGGGGAGTGAAACAGAATTACAATTACGGTCTGCTTGTGAAAGGTGTGTGCTAGGCTTGACGTTATAACTCTAGCTGCATTTCCTCCATGCAATGCAGAAAATTAAACTTCTGACTTAATGATCATGTGTAGTTTTTCCTGCAGAGGTATTGTGAGATTGCTCAAGGGAATTTGGAAAAAGTCCAACATGGAAATGAATTCTAGTTACTTTACTTTTTGCAATCACAGATATAGCTGTAGGTGAAGTGCTTCCCATGCAATGCTTGTAGCTGTATCTAAGACTTTCCTGTTAGAAAGATGCTTAGAAGCATCTTGGATTGCACTTGAAAGTTTTTGTGGTTATTTTTTCCATACTAAGAGAGAGAGTCAGCTTAATTATGAGAATTCTTCGATGACTGATGACAGTTTTTGGTGAAAAGTGTATGCTGTTGGGGTAGTTCTTGGAAAATAAGAAAAGGAGGTTCAAGAGAGATGTGTGAAATCCTGCCATCTTACACACAAAATATGACCATAAAAAAAAAAACACAACAAAAACAACCGTTTAAAGAAGGTGAGAACATTCAAATTACATACAGGGCAGGATTTTTGGGCCAGTCAAGTTGTGCAAAAAAGGACTTAGAAGCTGATGATTTCTAAATAGGCAGCTCCCCAAACTGCACATTTGGGCTTCAAAAGAAAGACTGAACACTGGAGTTGGTTCAATACGACTACAGGTATATTCAGCATACGGTCAAAGAATGGGCTGTCTATCCTTTTTGCTAATTTTGAATGTCTGCAAGCTCAGTTCTCAGTTAATGGAAGCAACAGAGACCTAGTTTCTTCAGTAGCCTTCCTACACTCTAGCTCAGTTGAGGGCATCAGGAGTTTGCTGTGTGGTTTGTGGTATGAATTGGTGGGTGTCAGCTTTTCAACCATCAGTTACCAGTCTGCAGGTGGCTGTGGCCATCCTTGGTGAATTACAGAATGACAGTGTAGGTGAAAACATAATGCCAGTGTGCTTTCCCTGCAGAGGTTCAGCATTTCTGCAACGGGTGTCTTATGGGAACTGCTCTCATGGGAACTGCTTTGTGGAGGGTAATTCCTCATTAGTGAAAGAGATTCTTGTTCTTAGAAGTGCTACCAAAGCTGGTCCTGTGTCTGTTCAACAAGGGAAACTGAACTCCTGTCCTTTCTGAAGCAAACATAAGAAATGTTCCTAATCTTCTTGATGTTGATTGGTGATCTAAACAAAGCTTTGCCCTTCAGACAACCCTCTTGCATTTTTTTTCTGCTGCAGACACTGAAATTTCTGCCTGGGGCAGAAGCAGCAGCTTAAGGTATTTTTGCACTCTCTGGACAAGAATGAAAGGTGAGAAGTCTATTCCTCAGCCTTTCTAGATAATCACAGAATATGCCAAGTTGGAAGGGATCCACAGGGATCATCATTGGCCCTGCACAGAATCCTCCCTAAGAGCCACACCACATGCCTGAGGGTATTGTCCAAATGCTTCTTGAACTATGTCAGAAGAGAGGAGAGAGTACACCTACAAGTGTACTTAAGAAAAAGTGAAGTGCTTTGCTTCTGGGTAATTTAAAGCATTAGTACTGATGCAAAACAAGTCACCTCTTTTCTGGTATGCTGACTGTTGAATACCTTGGCCCCTGTACACAAAGCCATTGTGATAAAAAGGAAAACCTTCCGTTTTCTGGTCCTGAGGAGAGTCCTGTGAATGGATTTAGATAAAACTTCATGTTTCAGTGTATCCAGTCTGCATTTCACAGTGAAATGCAAAGTGTCTTCCTTGCAAAACAGCAATGTTCTGTTACAGCATCATGGACAGTATTGATAAAGTATAGACCGCCTGGGGAGCCCTTATCCACTGTAAAATTCACTTACAGAAGCACGAGGGCAATTAATTGTTCCTACGAAGACACAAGGTTGGCTGTCTGAGAGCACCTTTTCATGTGAGGACCAGTCTGTTCACTGCTTGGGACCCCCACAGTGCATCCCTAATGTTCTGCCTGGACAGAAGCAGTGGGCGGGAGCAATACTCTACGTTCACCAGTGTTCACAGCTGGCATGTGCTGCTTCTAATGTCATGTGCACATCTCTAGAACAGACTCTTTGGTTTCTTGCCTGCCCTCATAAGTGACAAAGAGAAGATACCAGGAGCTGTTTTTTTCATTAGATGTGTTTTCTCCTCGCCATGTGGTTTGCAATGAGGCTGTTGAGACAAGAAAAAAAGACCATGGGAGTGGAGCTGGATGTGTTGGGAGCACTGTAGCAGTCCAACATCACCTAGCGAACCTCTTTTTTCTAAGCTCCTTGGAGAAAACAGCTGGACGGTGTTCACAGATCTGTAGTGTTTAAAACCAGGAAAGACCAGATAATTTGGTTTCATCCCTTTTATGTCTCTGTCTGTTAAAAATCACTTTTATACCTCTTCACTAAATAATGTTTTTCTAACTAAAGCGTAGCATATGTTTGCCATGAAATGTTTCTCCTTCAACAGTTTGTAGCTCTCATTTGCAGATGTCTAGAGATTATTTCAGGAATTAATCATCTGCTTTAAAAAAATAAATAATAAAGGATATCAAGCTGATTGCTAATTTTATTTTTCCTGGTTTCAGTTTCAAATCATTAGATGTTGCTCCACCTTATTTTGTTAGATTGAAGAGCCCTTTGCTTCTCAGTAATACTTTTCCATGAACCTTACATGGATTTTTCTAATCAAGTTACCTCTTCATCTTCTTTTTTAATGAGCTTAGCAGATTGAAATCTTAAACTCCCTTACCGTAAATCATTGTCTCTGCTCAGACTATTTGTGGAGCCCTTTTTTGTTAATCTTCTCCCATTTTTTGACATGCTTTGTAAAATAGACTCTGGAGTCATGAACCAAGCAGAGGAGACATGGCTGTGCCTTGTAGGAGAGGTTAAGTGGTGCTCCTGTACTGGCTTTATGCATCACACTCTTCTCTTACAGCGCTCACATTCAAGGGCAGCATGGCTATTAAACCCATTTCAGAGGTAGTCTTTCTTTTTTTGACCGTTTTTCTGGGTTAATGCTTGGATAGGAAGATAAAGGCAGATTCCAAGGTTAATGTTACTGCTTTTTTCAAAGGATTGCTTATTTGCTGTGGGACAAAAGAAACAGCAAGAATGGAAAGTGGTTGGAGGAGAGCAGGAAAGATGACTCTATTTCCAGTTGAATGTACAGTAATGCTAATAATAATACTCTATTTTCAGTATAATACATATATCTAAAAAGTGAAAGACATGTACTAGTTGGAATATACAAAATGGTTCCTTTTAATACTCTGACCAACTATCCTGGGCCAACTCTCCCCAGTGCTGGGATGCATCAGAAGAGCCAGTGTCCATTTGTGATGCGGTAAGGCACCGGGTAAGGTCAGCATTGCTGTCGTCGGTATGAGGCATTACTTGCTCTCTAGGGCAGCTTCCCCCAGTAACCAGGCTTCCCTGCAGAGCATTCTATACTTCTCTCCGCCTCCCTTACCCCTGGCACAAAACAGCTGAAGCACATTGGCGCAGATTTTACAGAAGAGTTCCCAAAGCAATCTCTTGTACTGTAGGCAGTACAAAAGATGCAGAATCTTTGTGTAAAGGAAGAAGACCCTGCACAAAAGTCCCTTGTCGGGACTTTTATTGGAATCCTTTTGAACATCCCTTGCCTTTTTTCTCCACCTTTTTCCTGCTTCAGCTTTGCTGCACTTATGATCTCATTTCTAAAATAACCAGGAGCAAACCCTTTTTAAAATAGTTTCCCAGTCCTCCAGGCAGAGGACACATGGGTTGGACTTTGATCTCTTTGTTAATCTACTAAAGAGGATGTGCAGAAAATCTGGGTTACTCTAGGCATTAGCCAGACCCTTTGACAAAAAATGCCTATGTTCAAACAGATTATTGTTGAGGGTTAACAGCTTTCATCATTGGTGCTAGCAACATGAGGATTTCTGCTGGCACCATCCTCATTTTTGATTTGGTTGGGAAGGCTGCAGAGGTGGGCAAAAGGCACAAGAGAGTTTTGAAATCCCAGTGGTGCAGAGAAAATAAGGCAGAACTTGCCATTTGCTGTATGGACAAACAGATACAGAGGGATAAATGCATGCGGGGAGGCTATATTGAAGAGAGTTCACAGTTTGTAATTCATGTGTGACTAGAAATGCAGTAGCCCCAAGCGCTTTAAAAAAAAAAGAAAAGAAGTGTAGTCAGTAGAGTGAAATTATACCATCAACTGCTGTCCTTCTGAGTTCCATTAACAGTATATTCCCACAGTAGATCTTCCTGCAAGATTTTGTAAAAGTCTGAGGTGTCTGAATTTTACACAACACGTGCCATAGTCACAAAATTTATTTGATAGTCACAATTTTTATTTGTTTTTCTTATCCCTTCAGGTGAAAAGTTGAGCCTGTGCATATCCAGGGAATAGCAAAGAGTTCACCTCCTAAGTAGGCATCATATTTTGCTGTGCCTCTGAGACCAAAGAGGAAGGTGAATCTGCCACCACTAAAGAGATGCCAATAGCAGCACGTATTCATACGGCTCAAGTACAGGCTGGCCATACATCTGTTTGTCAGAGCAGCATCATGGCTTGTCCTATTGCTCTCAAGTACTTGTATTCAATAGGGAACAGTATATGGCAGTGGTTTGGTCATTGCTGGGGCTTCATGGCTCCTCCCAGTTTGGTTTTACTGCTGGATTTTATTGCATTGTTTGGCAATGATGGAATGTGTTAAGCTTTGATAGAGATTATTCATAAATGAGAGGTCTCGTTATTGTATTTATGCTTTTGGAGGCAATTTGTTTCTTCCAGAGTTGTCTATTGTGTATTTTTTTTATTTTGTTTTGGGGGGGAAGTGTTGGGGTTTTGGTATTTTTTTTCCCCAAGCAAAAGATATTGAGGCAAGATGAATATGAATATTTCTTTAAATAAGTAGAGAGGTGTAGTGGAAGATTCAGAAATGGTAATCAACCCTAGTCAGGTAAAAATGTTGGCACATTTTATTTCATTTAATTCATAGGCAGAAGATAGAGAATTTATTTGACTAAGCCTCTGGTTCAGTGTCCTGATAATATGTTTGGAAAATGGTTCTGAAATTGATGTGTAAGTGACCTTGAAGGTGTCATATTTAAGTGATAGCTCATTTTGACGTGAAGTTGTAAGCCTTCCTCCACTGGCCCCAAATAAAGCAATCAAAGGAAACCAGCACTGAATTTAAGTCATGTCAAGGTAAAGAAGGAAGAATCTTGCCTCAAAACACAGAATATAACCTGGAGGGTCAAGTGCCTAATCTGAGATGTGCCTCTATTTCAATGCCAGTAAGATGCTGCTTTATTGAGAAGTCCGCTATCATGACAGCAGTCCAACAGCCCTAGTGTCTGTCTTGGGGTACCTGGGGAGCTGTGATCAGACCCCTGAGAAAACCCAGTCCCTTTGGTGGGTGGCACTGCTAATTCAATATGCAACATTCACCTTTTGAATCACATCATTCGTATATATATGAATATGTATATACACATTGCATATTTCTGGTATTCACATACACATATATGATCTGTTATATATAAATACTGATATGTTAATAAATATTAATGCATTTGTATGTGGTTATAAAAATAAATAAAATACATATATTTTTTTTATTTTTGTTTGAGAGTGCAGTGGCCAGACCTAAACTAGATTATCACCTTTCATTAGTTGCATTTCTCCTCTACCTGTAGTAAATGAAGTTACATTTATGTTTTGCAGCCTGAGGCAGGGCTCCCCAGGGTTCTTCCTCAGTCAGGACACTGTTCCCAGCCTGGTGTGTAGGTCATGCCCGTGTAAGCCATGCTGATGAACTGTACCTGATTTTATTGCCCTGACAGACCTGAACTGCAATTGCACTGTGCATTTAAGTCACATGAGTATCCCCGACTTCAGCTGGGCTGTTGGCTGGCCCAGAACCTTAGAGGTCAGAGGAATCATAGAATCATTAAAGTTAGAAAAGATGTCTGAGGTCATTGAGTCCAGTCTTTAAAACTTGGAGTTTCCATATGTACCTGAACTGGATTTCAAACCGACCTGCCAAGCTTGGTTTAAACTGTTTTATGGTGGTAGTTTCTTCCATGAGCTAAAGCAGTTTACGGCCCCTCTGTACACCACTGCTGTGCTCACAGCAGCAGCACTGGTCCTTCCTTTGGAAAGAGCCAACATCTTTAACTTGCCTCTGAAACATGTCATGTTCAGGAAGAGTTGCAAACCTGTACCTTATCTGGCTATTTACCTATTATAAGCAGATATATTACATTTATTAACACGATGAGTTACCTTGTTGTGATTCTTGCTGGTTGTGAGGGTCACGATGCTGTGTGTAGTACCATAGTAAAAGGTGTAGTTGCAGTCTAATTCTGTTTCAGTGAAAATAGCATTACTGAAGACTGGTTTTCTAATTCTCTTTTACTGCTCTGGGAACTCAGAAGTAATATTCACCAAAGAGTCTGCAGTTTGAGGTAGCAGTAAATTTGTACATTCAAAATACCAGTAAAAGAGGGAAAATTAGAAGTTAAGCTCTAGACAGGAATGCTACCTGTCTTTTATTTTGTGACAAGACTGGTTTGTTGTGTTTTGTATTTGAAGCAGACATAAGAATATTAGGAAGTTGTAGGTATGTGTAGCCTCAAAAAGTTAATATTGCTTTTGGACTCATTCCTGGGTGTGATCTAATCTCCATTTAAGTCAATGGGCATATTTCTTTTTGCTTCAATAGGAATTGAGTTTGTGTTTTAATATGCATTAAAACTTAACAAAATTGGTGCAATAAAATAAAAATGGGAGGCCACACTTTGTACAGTGGAGGGCCTTAAATGAAAGCATTGAAATAGTGTTTAACCACCAGAGTAAGGAGCCTGCTTTTCAAAGCTGCTGGCTGCGAGCAGTGGGGGGGATGCAGCAATAGGTCTCCTTCATGCTTCGGTTGAGTTTGTAGCTGATGTGATACTGCTGTCTGTATTCAGAACAGGCCCTGGTGATTTATAGCTTGAGAAGACTTCAAAAAAGAGTGAATATAACATGGTTTATTCTGATTCCCACTGGCTTCAGTGGCCCAAGTGTCCTGAATTGATCTGGCATTGGTGCTTTGGTTCAAATCTTCGTTACACCAAAACTGTTTAATCATATGGGTTATATTTACACTCTCAATGGAAATAATGACATAAATATCTCCCAAAAGATGTATGCACTCTGCTTTTATACGCAAAGAGCTGTTATATGGGGAGGATTAAAACATAAAAAAAAGGGTTAGGCATAATGTTGGTTTCCTTCGAATCATAAATATTCTTTAATTGTGTGTGAAATTCCTGTCTACAAATCCTGCCATTTTGATTGATTTTACTTTTGTTGGCTTGATGAATAATTGGTTATAGTACTTTTAAACTTCTCCTGCCTACGATAGCTCTCAGCTAAGTGTCCTTCAAAAATCACATCTGTGCTCAATACAAGGAATCTGAATTAGCTGTGACATTTGCATTGGCACTCACAAATCTTTCTATTGCTCCCCTGTGCAACGATGTGTGGGGGCAGGATCCCACCAGAGTTCGGGAGTAGGAGCGCGAGTAGGTGGATGTAAAGCCTTCATGTTGGTGTGGCTGCACGAGGTGTGTAAGTTCTTTCTTCCCCCATCTATATTTAAGAAAAAAAAAAAAATAGAAAGTTATTCTTCAACTGTTTTTTTCTGAAGCTACAGTTATTTATTATTTTTTCCCAGCAAGGCAATGCAAACAAGGACCTTTGGCTGACAGCTCTGTGACAACCAAGGTGTTGTGTTTACTGCCATGAGACTCACAGAGTCTTTGATGAGGATCATGAATAATTAGTATCATTTTAGAATCAGTGATTTTTCTGTTTCTTCTTTTGAAAGATGTAACAGAGCCCTGAATACTTTGCTCTTAGTTGGCATTCCCAACGGCCTCCTTTCTGTCATTTTAATTTGGGGACAAACCAGCTTCTACTTTCCAGCTGTTTTGCACTGAGACCCTTTGTTTTGAAGCTGAAGGGGAGGGAGAGGCAGACAGGGGTTCTGGAAATTTGTTTTTCGAGAATTTCATGCAGAAGTTGATGTGGCGCTTGGACATATTGCGTGAGTTTGCTGGTGGCCCGGGATCTGGAGTCAGGAAGGTGCATCCATTACCCCTAGTCATTCAGTCACCCTAAAGATTATATATTTTAACGGCAACTTTAACCACTAAACCTTGCATTTGCACTAGCAAGGAACTGGTTTTGGGTGAGAAGGGGTACGTTGCACTCTGGCAGCTGGGACTATCTGGGAGTAATTACTGTAGATGTGTCACCTTCATCCCACGCTGTGCTTGAGGGCATGTTGCCTCCCACCATTTTTGCCTCCCACTCCTCTTGCCCTCCTCTATGGCCACTCCTGAGTCAGGCTCTGGGAATAAGTGGGCTGTTCATCTTGTCTAATCTTTCCTGATTGCCCAGTATGAGCTGCACGTTTTTGCAGTTAGCTCATACTCCTGAAAAAGTTTGAGGAGAACAAGCAATATCTTGTCATTGAAGCTCTTCTCAACTGATCTCAATTAAGCTGATGGTATTAAGCAAAATGTGCCCCTGTGAAACCATTGCAGTATTTTGAAAACAGAGAGCAGAGGGGGTTTCTGTTGTATTTATGTGTGATAGAAGTTTTTGGAAGAATAGCAGGTATTTCCTAGTCAGTCCCCTTTCCTCACATCTTGTTCATCATTTGTTGAGATTATGACTAACTTATACTGGCAACTTTTATCACATGGGTACTGAGCCACTCGGGAAAATCTTGCGCTACATTAGATTTTGCAGCTAAGCCAATAACTTGGGTAGAAGAATAGGTTATATTGTCATGTCCCAGCACTAAGGTGCCAAATGATGGGAGATTCTGGCCTGTCCGTGACAAGTAATTGCTCCTGCCAGATGTCCTCTGTGTGGAGTATTTGCACGCTCCTTTTTCTGCCGTTGACTTCCAGCCATCAGACTTCAGTTTGCTTTTCTCAGATAGATTAAAAACCTTTGTAAAGCTCTTCTGACTTTTCCATGCACAGCTTCTTACAGACCACCAAGTTGTCTTTTAATCTTGCCTTGAAAAAACTAAACAGAATTGAACTCCTTTCAGTGTTTGTGCTATTGAAGGTATTCATGAAGGATGATCTGACTTTTAGGAGAAACGTATGTTTGTAGCAGATATCCATGGCAATGGGCACCTATGTAAACACCGGGGTTGACAGCTCCAGTAAACATTCCCTTAAAGAGATGTGGCAGGTCCATCCATCACACTACCTACATACACAGTACAGTCAAATGTGTAAAGTAAACAAACAGGGGGCAAAAAAGAGGTGATGAAAGAAATAATGCTTTTCTCTAATCCCTTTTTGTTTTAAGAGCCTCTCAGGTTTCTCATCACTATAGTAAATACATAACTTTCAGATAATTTTTGAGTGGAGCACGTCATTTGAAGTGGTCGGCTGACAGATGTACAGCAAATCAGTGGGAGAGGAAAGAGGGAAATCCAATTTGATTCTTTGTTCAATTTAAGAGCCAAGAGTTTCTTACCTTTTTTTTTCCCCTTCATCCTTAATAATGCAGTGTCTCATTGGGGCCAGTTGCAGGAGCCGTACAGAAAACATTAGCCCATTATTTTGTCAGGGAAAGAGGGAAAACAAACCTTAAAGAGAAACAAGCACACAACCTTCACATTGCTGGCACATTGCCAAGCCCAAGGGCTGCACTTAATTTACATTTAAATGTGCCCAGGATTTTAATCAGCAACTAATGCTCTCTCTTGTTGTTTTTCACTTAGAGTGTCCTAATGCACGTGGTGTTTGGCGGGTTGCATAGAGTACATGTGCTTGGAAGAATGCAATGACAAGCATGTCAGTGGCACTGCTTTTTGAATTGATGTCTAGCCTCTTTTCTGAGGCTGCCCCAGGCCTGAGGTGGTGCTGGCTCCAGTCCTTTAGGGATACTGCAAAATCTGGCAGAGGGTGACAAAAAGAGCTGGCTCAATGACTGCTTGGTTAGATTTCAGCTGTCTAATGTAGAAATGCAGTAGTGCCTCTGTGGTGTAACATCTCAGTGCACCGAAATACCTGGTTTTTTGTCTCATTCAGAAATATGTCTGCAAAATATTGGAACTTTTTGGGGTTTAGTTCCTTTGGAATTTTCAGGATTTCCACCGTTGTTCCTTCTTCTTGATTTGTTTCACTCACACTTCATTACTTTGTTGATGTTTCTCTTCTAATTAGCAGGAAGCTGGAAACAGTGTACCACAAAAGCTGTCTAAAAAAAACCTTAGAACTGGTCCCAAAGGCCTCTCCTCCCTTTTGCTCTTCTGGTCCTGAAAACAAAATTTTTTCATTCTGTAGTGTCTGGTAATGTCTATACGCTTTGAAGTAAATTCTGTGTTTTCTGAATTTATTGTGATCTTGTCTAAGGATATTCCCATCCTTTCCCATACTTTCATTCAGCTAAAGTGACTGAGACACTGGATTGCCCCAGGGAATATTTTGCAGCTCCTGATGCCAGTTCTATGAGCCTCTTTGCATTCATGCCATAGCAATGAACAAGCAATGTTGATGGTCAAGTGTCATCATTAGTCTTAAGGGTTAACACCTTATATGAAGATGATATTTGACATCTATCTGGAAAGTGTCAGCCATACCTGTGTGGAGAGATTGGTTAAATATTTGGGCAGCATGGGTATTCTTGTGGGTGCTAGCTTTATACCCGTATGTGAGTATACAGCAAGGAAACATTGTGTGCAGAACATTCAAGAGCGTGGTGGAAGGTGTTCCCAGGATGATGGAAAGGTTTCCATGTGGAAAATGTGAAATGGAACAAAAGCCTTATTATTAATCAAGTTGCTGTGTGGTGTTGACAGGTGAAATGACAAGACTTATTGAGGAAAAAGGAATTAATTCATACCTGGGAGCTTTTAATAAATCATAAGTAAAAAGAAGAACCAGTCTAGCAGACCTATTGGCAGTTGCTAAGACTTGTTCAATGATCCTTTCCTTCTGAAATACAGAAATGAAAAGTAACCGTTGTCAGGAGTTATAAAATGAAGGAGTGACTCAAAAGATAGATTTATTATCAGCTCAGTATCAGTGAAATTCAGCTTCATAAATATAGGTTAATCTGCTAAAACTGTCTGTGCTCTTACTGGGGGAAAACCCTACTTATTTCAAATTTTGTTTAAAGATCTAAAATAATTCATCTTGTCTTCTGAATAAATCATCATCTCTAATATCACTAATATTCATCTTTTTTGGCTCATGCTTGCCCATGCGGATTTTATTTCATTTATTTATTTCCATGGGGTACCATTTGTTATGGTCTCTTCTCATCCCTGTGATGTAATTTCTCTTCTGAACTTCTGGGCATTTTCATCACAGTTCCCTACATATTTCACCCATGTTTCTACAGAAACTCATTACATAGCACAGGCTGCTGCCAACAAGAATATTTAGATTGCACTCTGCCTTTGTCCTCCAGTGCTGAACTGCTCACCTTTGTTGGGTGAATAATACATCTGAGACAGTAGAGCTTGGGTTTGAGGTTACTAGAAAAAGACCTAAGCGTGAACATGACCAGAATCAGTACTGCTCCTTTCCCCTTCCTCTCTTACATGGCTGATCAAACTAGCATTAGAAGACATAATCAAAAAATCCAAAACTTATAAAAAAATATAAAATTGGGAAAAAAATGTATCTGATAAGACAAGTGCAAATACCTGTGGCATCTCTGTAACCATGCGGTGGGTTCTGTGCTGCCTTTAAAACTTTTCTGCAATCTAGTACTTAAAAAAACCCAAAAGCAAAAGACATTCATATCCCTTGTTAGTGCTGCCTTTAGAACACCTCTGTCCTTAATGACTAACTGATAATATTGTTCTGAATAGCATCAAACACATCTGAGACTAAATTTGGGCTTCTTGTTTTGCTGCAATGCCCTGCAATTTCTACATCATTTTCAATCTGCTAATGACATGACTTGATGGTCTGAAAACTGTCCTTTTCAGTATTTCTCAAGCTTGAGATACACTGCATTAATGTGTCTCTCAAGTTTCAATAGTGCTGTGTTAGGACAGGAAAATGTTCTTGATATATGTGTCACAGAAGTGATGGGAAAGTGGATTTGCTTATTATGTGCTGGTATGATTGTGTGTGTGTATTGGTGTATTTGGTCCCCTGTGGATTCATGGTCAGTGCTTAAACAAGTGAAGGTTTGGACTATATCGATACAAGCAGGTCTTAAAGGGTTAGAAAGACTTTCTGGTTTATCACAGAATCACAGATTTGGGTTGGAAGGGACTGAAAGTTTGTCAGGTTCCAACCAGACACAAACCAGATACTCATATCAGGAGGAGGATGGATTAGGATGTTTTTGAAGAGTCATCTCTACCTTTCCTCCTTCATATTTTTGGGACAATGGGTTGAGTTGTTGACAAAATAATTTCTGAACTTAAGTTTCTGTTTTCATTTTTTGCACAACTTGAGTTTTTCTAAGGGTGGGGCATTTGTTATATGATGCACACATTTCTGTAGTATAGGCAAATCAAAATAGATATGATGTTTCATTGATCCTGTTCCTGACATTCTCTGCTTGCTGTTTTTCTGCAGGAGTAATCTACACAGCAGATATTCTTGACCGAGAGACAACCAAATCCTACTGGTTGACAGTGTATGCAACTGACCATGGTGTCGTCCCACTCTACACTACCATTGAAGTCTACATTGAAGTGGAGGACGTGAATGACAATGCTCCTCTCACCTCTGAGCCTATCTATTACCCAGTTGTCATGGAAAACTCCCCAAAGGATGTATCTGTCATTCAGATCCAAGCCGAGGACCCTGACTCCAGCGCTAACGAAAAACTGACTTACCGGATTACAAGTGGAAATCCCCAGAATTTCTTTGTAATCAATCCCAAAACAGGTAACAAAATCCTGCTGCCTCAGGGTAGCGGGAGAATGCAATTTACATATTTATCAGCTTGGTCCCCTTCAAGACCCACTGGTGTCACGTGGCTTTCCAAACCTCTGTTTTCTGGTTGCCTATGTGACTAAAGCATCTTGTATGTGTCTAAAGCATTCTCTTTTGCATCAGTACACGAATGTACTGGCAGATGATGTGCTGCAGATGTGCTGCTGCAGTGATCGCTCTTCCGTGGGTCACTGAATCACTTCTGGCTGTTGCCTCTTCTCTGTGTCTACAGGGATGAGCCTCTGCTACACCGAGTCTGCAGAGCAATGCTAGGAAGCAGATTCAAGCTGTTACAGGTTACAGAACAGTGTTTCATCCTTTATAAGCACCATTGAAGTCAGTGGCATGACAGTTGTCCAGCACATGTAATTATGCTCCACATTACAGTAGCTGAATGTAATTTTACTGCTTGTTTTATACAAAAAGACAGTTTAGATGACCTAAAAGTCCCTCTGGCCTTTAAAAAACAAATCTATGTGTTTGCATTGATTTGTAACAGCTGGGGATGTAGCCTGTGAGTGCAGTGTCGAGATACAGTGATTGTTTTAAGTTAAAGTACTTTTGGCAGGCAGTGGAGCATCGTGCCCATGCTGACCAGCTCTGCACATCTGTGCCCTTGGTGCATTTGCTGAATGAGGTTAATAAAGAAATTACTCTAGGAGATGTAACCCGAGGTTGTGGGTGCTCTGCTGGATGTCTACGTGTGCCTGGCGGCAGGTGTTCCTCTCTCCAGCATGTATCCAGCTGTTTCTCACTCACTGGGCAGGCAGGGTCCCTCCAGCATGGTCTGGAGCTAGGAAGTCAAGGAGGTCTTTCGTAGCAATATGCTGATTTTTATGAAAGTAGTTCAGATGATTCACACAGTGCTCCTACTGGTTGTCATGCTCCTAGTTTTGTTCTGGGGTTGTGATTTATTTTTTTAAGTATATTTATATCTGCTGCAAATTTCTAAGCATCTAAAATGTTCAGTGGGAACATTTTTAGTTTTGTATTGGGAAATGATGTTCACTAAATAGGTTTTCAACATTTGGCTGAGCAATCCTATTGCAATATGTGGCATAAGAAGGGGTCAGGATCTTCTCAAGCATAAGCCCAGGTGAAGAATTATGGAGCATGTATAATCACTGTCTTCAATCTGCTGAGCCCTAAGGCACATATCTCACTTATTTTTAACACTTGGAATGGCCGAAGATGCTCTTCCATCTGCATCCCTTCTCCCCCTCCCCACCTCATAAATCCCATATGGGCAAAGTAGCAGAGTTAGGACTCACAGTGTCTAATGCTTGTGTTTGCCTTCCATTGGCTCCTGCCGCAGAGCAATCTGCTCAGCACACCTCTGGGTGAGGCTGTGACGAGGGCTGGAGCCAGGCATGGTGCAAACCTCCAGCACCTAGCCTGGTGGCACACCCTTTGGGTTGGCTCTTTGTCCTTCTGGAGAGCAGCAGGGATACTTTTCACTGACAATGAGATCTTCATTCTCTCAGTTAACGTTGAAGATGGTTAATCTTTATTTGCGCTCTAGAAATTGCTGTCTGAGAACTTAAAGGCTTCAGGATGAGTAACTTTGCTGCTTGGGCAACTCCCAAGGGCCCTCATTGCACTCAGTGACCATCCTGGCTGTTGACTGGCTGTGATTTGTTATGGAGGGGATAAACCATCCCCTTCTATCCAATTCAGTGCCAAACACAGAGCAGTGAGAACTGGGCAAAGGGGCCTGTTTGAGTGTTTTTGCCTTCAAAAATTATGAGACTGACAGAGTGTGTGTGTACAGAGATGCCTTGTCCCAAAGGTGCCAGGCCTTGATATTAGGAGGCTTTCTCCTGAGGAAATGCTGATGTCTGAGAGAAAAAAGCATAATGGATTTTCCTAGATAGTGCTCCTGGAGGTCTCTGGTCAGGCTTCTTTCAGCCATTTCCCTGTGGTTGCACTAGTTTCTCTAAAACTGTAATTTACACCCAGTTCTTTTGTACAGGAGACTTCTGCACACACAGAAGAGGTTCATAGCATGCCAGACCCATATATTTGCTGGGATTCAACACAGCAGTAACTCATGTAGAGCTTTGCACAGCAGCTCTAAATGTGACAGCATGCTGTATAATTAAGATGAAAAGGTTTAACATGAACCCAAATATGCTGTGCTTGCTGCATACGTGGGCTGAACGAGCATGCTCCTGCTGTTGGAGGAGAGCAGTCATTTGAGAAAGGGGAGCTTTATTTTCTGTGTTGCTTTGGAAGTTTAAACACTGCCAGCAAACTGACATCTCACTCCTGTGTGTAATCCATTGCTGAGAGGCAACATCCTTTAGTGGGAAGTGGCAGAAGTTGGCCTTGACTACAGACGGGGAATTTGCTGGAGAATAGTTCTCAGTTGTCTTTGGAGCTCAGCAGTGACCGTGTTTGCCTGCCTTTGGAGCTTGCTGTGAGCTGCCTTGCAGTTCATGCAGGTCAGGCAAGTTTCTGAAGGCACATGTACCAATATATATGTTGCCATCTGGTCAAAGCACCAAGCAGGGACATAGGATTTTGTTCCTGGTTTTGATACAGGATCATAACTGCAGCCAATTCTTAACACTCTGATTGATTATCTGGGGAGCAGAAGCAACAACACTCCTTGTATGCCGTATCTGTAGGTAGAAGAAACCTTAGTAGACAACTTGTCACTTCCTACATTTTTATAGACTGGCTGTTTTTATAGGTGGCTGTTTTAGGTAGTCAGATGACATGTCATTTGAATGTCTTTCAAGGCAGTCTTCAGACCTTTGACAATTATTACCTGCAATTTGTTCTAGGGAGAGGAAGAGTTGCTCCTGCAGGAGTGAAGAGCTGCTGAAAAGCCACTGATAGCAAGACTTGGCCACTGAAATCACCCTAGGCAGCTCCTGCCCTCCCTTCGGGGCTCCCTCTGTTATAGGAGCATAAGAGCACATGGGTGGCAATGGCTCTCCTTTTTCAGACTTGGGGTTTTTATGGGTGCTCTGGAGAGGAGGACTGGAACATGAGCAGCCTTCCTACGTGCAGCTGACTTTATATGGAAAGGTAGTGTGGGCAACCTCCCATGAAGGCCTTTATCTTTCTTACCTTGATTTTTTTTTCTAAAATACAGCCAAGCATCAGTTTGCACGTCAGTGCATACTTTTATCTCACAAGCTGATACTCATAAGTACAAGTACTAAGTGAATAATACAGCACATGAATATGTTTGAAGCCGTAGATCATTCACACTGGAGAACAAGGCAGTGATGTTCTTCAAGCTGTTGGAAACAGCTCATGTGTAGCAGGTCCAAGAGAGCTAACTGGGATTTTTTTTATAGTGGGCAAGAGGAATATATTGCAAAGCAGTTTTATGAGGGGGATAAGAAACATGTTTTCAAATAGGTGGAGTGGCTCTAAGGGTTGCATGACTACAGAGAAAGGCATTCCCTGTGCATGTGTTTCCCAGCTCTATGTATTATACATAGGGGCAGTGGAGGCATTCCTGGAGCTCAGTGTCTTCAGCAGCTGTGAGTCAGCCTAAACCCTGGTGTGGCTGCTGGGAGAGTCAGGGGTTTCCCTCTTAGCTTGACTTTTGTGCTTGGGAGGTCTTAGGATTGCTTTGACAGAGCACAGTGTCACCGGGCTGTGATCCTTTGTGGGTGGTGTAAGATAGGGCCAAGGAAGAGGAAGGCAGAGCTGCTGCCAGAGCAGTTGTGCTGGCCAGGTCCCAGGAGTGCCACAGTTGGCCTGACATGAGTGAGTTATTTTGGGGTGAGAGGCATGTGGAAGAAGGTAAATAAAACAGAAGATGGAGTTAATAAAAAATTGATTGATTAGAGCTGTAAATTCTTATTTTTATTTCATGTATATGGGTGTTAATTTCACAGTAATTTACTGCATTGATTTATTATGTTTCTATGCTCTGAAGAAAACAATGAATTTTAATTCAAACCATTGCATTATTTTGTATAGTGTTAACATATTTTGAACAAACCCAGTAAGCTTCTCTTTAGTCTTATGTGGATTACTTAAGAGATGCTTTAACTAACGTGTCAACAGACCAAATTTCACTGTTTCGACATTGGTATTAATTAATTTATTCTAAACTTAATGCTTGTGTGTCTGGAAAGTCTGGTTGCACCTTGCTTAGTCTCCTGCTGGCACCACTGAAACAGAGGTAGACCCCCTGACACCCCTGAAATAGTATTTGCTGTAGTATTTAAGGCAGGATGTACTAGTGAGTTTAGAAATAGTGCATGCAAGTCAGTACATCTTTGCAGAGAAGCAATACTCTGCTTCTGGAAGTTGTCTCTGAACTGTCACATCTGCACCTAGATTTGGAAAGAGACTGGATCTTTTCATGCTGAAGGAGTATTAATATTTATATAAGCTAATATGGGGTGAGTGTCAGAATTTAATTGGTTTGAATACTGTTCTTCTCAGTAGGTTAGGTTTTGCTTTCTTTTGCACTCACAAAGCCAGCAGGCAAAGGATCCAGCTGGGGCTAAATACCATGTTTACCCTGCTGTACTAAAACAGTGCTTCACCCTCCTGCCATACATCCTGATTTTTTTGGATGTTTTTATTTTGTTTGCCCAAAGAAATCCCCACATGTCTTTTCTGTCACAGACTGAGCCAAATCCAGTGGTCTGCACTTGCACTGTGTTTTGATGGCTGCCAGCAGTATAGCTTCTGGGTACCCCGGGCCTTTTTTCAGCCCAGAAGCCCATAGAATCATAGAATGGTTTGGGTTGGAAGGCACCTTAAAAATCATCCAGTTCCAACCCCCTTGCCATGGGAAGGGACACTTTCCACTAGACCAGGTTGCTCAAAGTTCCATCCAAGCTGGCTTTGAATACTTCCAGCGATAGGGCACCCACCCCTTCATTGGACAACTTATTCTAATGCCTCACCACACTGATAGTAAAAAATTTCTTTCTAATATCTAATCTAAACCTATTCTCTGTCAGTTTACCCCTTTTTCTATCACAACATGCCCTGGTAAAAACAAGAGGTACCTTAGGCTTTCTCGTAGCTCTCTTCTGGGAAGTGGAAGGCTGCTCTAAGATCTCCCTGGAGAGAGAGTCTCCAGGATAAACAACACCAGCACTCTCACTTTGTCTGCACAGGATGGGTGCTTCAGCTCCTCTGATCGTCTTCATGGACCTCCTGGCCTCACTCCAACAAGCCCACATCTTTTTGTGGATGTGGAGCTGGATGTGGTAGAGATATCTGAAGGGGAGACACTTTGCTGTGTGAGGCAAATTTCAGTTATCTTAATTATCCCATTCATTCCCACTGAACTGCAGGGCCATACAGACAACAAATGGAAGTGGAGGCAATTTAGTCCCAACCACAACCTTGCATATCTTTCAGGATAGTATCTTTAAATTTGCAAAGGGCATTTAAAACCTTACACCATGTAATAATTAAAGGTAAGTTATAGACCATTTGAAGAGATTAAATTACTTTTTGATCACTTTTCCGAAGGACTTTGGATCAACAATATGAAGCTAAAATTAGTACTACTTTGGTTTAGTTGTCATTCTGCTGTTATAAGAGCCATTTCATGCTACTTTTTTTATTTATTTAAATTTATTCCTCAAGAGTGAACAACTTTATTTGCTCATTTTTGCCCAGTGATTCTCCCTGCTCTCACCCCAGCATGGAGGTTCTGCTGCACTACTGACACCATAGTTGATGCTATGCATGTTGCTAAACTCTTAAGCTTCATCTGAAATAAGATCTTCCATGATTTTTAAATGAAAGCCTTTAGCTCTTTTGGTTTTGTAGTCTTATCTGCAATCAGAGACTAGGGTGTGTTTGAGGTGCTATAGTGATCAAATTAGAAAATGTATTTAAAATTTTGATGGTGTTGCAGATCACCTCCCTCCCACTGGGTGTTCCTTCTGAAGAGTGTCTCCCACATGTGCGTTGGCCATGGAGCCCTTTTTGGCAGCTCGTGTGTGTGATGTAAGTCAGCTCTGCAGATCGTGTCACAGAATGAGTAGCTCACTGCTGTTCAGCCTGTAAATTGTCCTTGCCCTGTCCAAGACCTCGCAGAGGAAAAAAACACTGAGCTTTCCAGTCAAAGGTGAATTTGAGGAACTGGTCTCCCATTCCTTCTGTGGTCTGTACAAATGCTGAGCTCACCAAAAGTTGCAGAGTCCAGACAAGTACCCATCACTGATACATAACCATGCATAATTAATACAGATTTTTGCAATGTAATTCCTCTACTGTGTTAGCTGGCTTTGATTCTCTGTAATTTATGTTGTATCAATGCACACTAAATTCCCTACTTTCTTTCACTTCTCTATTATTTAAAAGCATGGCTCTTAATGACTTCTTTATAATATACTCACTGTTAAAAATCAAGCTTTGGAGCATTTTAAAAGCTTTAATTTCTGCTTTGGGATGGCTTATTCTTTACTAGACATCGTATTTCCAGTGGTTTGAGCCCACGGTGAGCAGCTAGGAAATCAAAGGACCATGGATGTTGGAGTTATGTGCTTTTATCACAGTGGGACCTAGAAGCCTGCTAGGCACAGTACACCATGTTAGACAAAGTTCCTGCCTCAAGGAATTTATCATAATAACAATAGTAATAGTAATAATAAAGAAAAAAGAGGAGGAATAAAAAACAAGGAGAAATGGATGTAAATCATCGAGTCCATCTGCTTGCCAGGGCACGTTTATTCCCCAGAGTAAATTTTCAATTAACTCCTGAGCTGCAGCACAGCAGCAACACAAACTCTTCTTTTGTCGTTGACTGAATTATCTCACTTCATTGTTTTTCTTTTTTTGTGTGTGTGTTAAGTGGAAATATTTTCTTACCTTGTGTGGTTATTCAGTAAATTAATTCACAGTTGACAGTTTGCAGATCAAATGCACCCTGGAAATGCAAGCTATTGATTTTTCAGGCATCTTGGTGTTAATAGACAACGATGCACAGTCATGTATTCATAGGCATACCAAAAAAAAAAAAGAGAAGAGCATCACTTCCAAATTTGTAGGACGAAGAATAATTTAAAACCTGCTTATACCAAGTAATTATATTGTAGTAGCCAGTCTCCTGATTCCACCAAAAATGAGAAAATTTGAGCTCAGCCAGCAGGTCACTTCCCTCCTCTCTGGCACAATTCCCTTCTTAATCTGTACATATTATCTCTGGAGGGGATAAAGGTTTGAGCTGTGTCACCTTAGTTGAGGCCTCAGTAATATTGCTATTAATAAATTAATAAATCCAGTTTTATCATTTCTCTTGAACAGACTGCACTGCTAGCAGCGCGTTTTTATTCATGAAGCACTGAATAGGGATGAGATTTCTGGATGTCTGTGGTATCAAGTGCCTCTTTTAAAATGGCATTTAAAGATACAATATTTCTTATAAATGCCATTTCTTTGTAATCGGAAGATTTAAACTCAGCTCATAGAAATTTTAACCTTTCTTTAGATCTCTATGATGACATTTTTAGCCTTCTTTCACAGTAAGAGGCTTAAGGAGTATTCACATTGCCTTGACTGGAGAATTGTGCCCTCACTCACTCAGTGCAGCACCAATTTTTAACCAGAACCCCACTTTTGCTTCAGAAGAAACTATAATGTCTGAGGAGCAGGAGTATGGCAAGGGCCAGTGAGTCCATTTTTGCTAATAAAGAAAGACAGCTCCCTCCTGTCCTGCCTCAGATCCAATTCTGGAACTGCAACAATTTTGCCACCAATCTCATAAATTGATTGTATATTACATTATATCAATTTTTGTAGATTACATTGCACCAGTCATTATTTTGAAAAACATCAGCAGAGTATATCTTCTGCCTATTCAGAAGTAACTTCTGCTGTCAAAGTTGTGTTTGGTTATAAAAGCTGTGAAACTCATTTTCCTACCTTGTCTGTTAGTCCAGTTTCTCTGTTCATAAATTTCCAGGAGTCATGGCTAGGCAGAACTGATCAAGAAATCACCTACTTTTTTAATATGCTGTACTTTTCCTTCACTAATTTGTAATTAGGGCTGTTCCATTCACTTCCAGGTAGCCAAATACTATTGTTGGAATTATTATCAATGGGAGAAGCACAATTTCAGCTTCCTGGGTGAAACTGTACCTCAAGTAGTGAGTCACAGCCTTCTTAAATATATGCACAATGCATATATTATGGATCCTTGTCATATCCTGCCATACATTATTATAATAATATCAGCAAATGTCCCTGTGTTACAGTAATTGCTTGTGCTCCAAGACTGAACTTTGTCAGGAAGAATTAGTTGATGAGTTAGGGATACCGAGATGTGGAAGCTGTGAGCATGGCGTTCATGCAGGGGTAGGGGTCTGGAGAGGGAGCTGCCAGGGAGGAAAACACAGCTGTGATGTTAGCCCAGATGAGGTGAAGGGTTGGAGTGGGAGGAGTTGTTTGGGTTCTTTTTTCCTTTTTATTTCCTACTGTTTTTTAATCAATCAGGTAACTTGCATTCATCTTTTTCTCAGCAGAGTTAGTATATGTGTCTGTGATGTTGGACCCTGGAAATCCCAAGGAAACAATATTGAATCAGCATTTTTCCCTTCTGCTCAGTTGCATTGAGTACAGTCATATTGCCATCTTAGGCCCTTTTAGTGGCTTGAATTGTGTTTCACCTTCTGTGTGAGCACTTTGTAATAACTCCTTATGAACTGGAAGTTAGAGGTAAGGACTGTAGTTACAGTTTCTTCTCAGTTAACATCCAATCCTTGGTACAAACAAAGATGGTGATATTTCCTGTTTATAGAATTAGGTTGACCTATGGTACATGAGGATATTAAAAAAGAAGCATAGCTGGGAAATGGAAATAAAAAAAGAGGGCGACTGGGAAGGCAGGTGTGTTTCCATAAGCCATCATGATGTCATAATAACCTACTATTAATTTTTCTTTGTCTTCCGTCACATAGGCGGTTGTGTCAGCACCTAGTAAACCCCCAAAGCCAGATCACCTCACAGTGCAGCTAAACCAGTCTATTCAGTAGTTAAGCTTAACAGTGGATTTGTGTTATTTTTCCTCTTTTTTCTCCGACTCTCTGTCTCCATCAGAGACACTGTTTTAACCAAAGATAATTATTTTCTAATGAAATTACTTTCCCTGCTCTTTCTCCCTTCCCTTTATGTTAATCAGTGTGTTTTTCTTTCCCTGGGAAGACTGACACAACTTCTTTGAAGTTAGTAGTGTTGTTGCCAGTTAAGTATGTGACCTTATCTGTATAATTGTACAGATCGTGCCGCCATATGTCTAGATGCACAGAGCTTAATTTAATCAGAGACATATATGCATAAAAATAAAGCAGCAACTGGGGGTTAAATATCAGAAGACCCCCTAATCGCAGCTTTCACGTTATACAAAGCTTTCTGCAGAGCTTTATGAGCTCTGAAGTTAAGTCTTTAAAAAAAGACTCCTACATGGGACTGTGCTCTTATAACCTTGTTTTTTATATTGATCATCGTGTGGATTCTACTATGCCTGTACTTCCTTGCTTGTTGTACCTACTTGATTTCTCCCCCTGTGGTAGCCAAGTCCTTCGTGCTGTTTGGTAAGGTAGGACCGGCACCATTTTTATTTTTTTTTTTAAAAGCAGGGAACTGGTGCAAAAGAAGCTGCTAACTCACCCTATGCTAGTAATAAAAATTTGGTCTTAGTTTGCCTTGAAAGTCACTAGACACATGTAATGCAAAGCTGTACTGGCATGGGTCCAGTCCATGCTGCCCCAAAGAATGCAAGGATTCCTTGTCACCAGTGTTCTCTACCATGTATGTATAAATTACCTGGGCATGTTGGAGCCCCAGTAGAACCTATTTCTATCCTGTTTCCAACTAGCCCACCATTTTCCATCCCTGCCTTTCAGCCCTTCCTCACCTTTCTTTTTCTCTTGCCCAAAAGCAAGCCTAGGTTGCCCACAGGAAAGAGAGAATTCCGGTTGCACAAGGACAAAAAGTCTTGGATGGCTCTGTTCAAACCTCCTGGGCATGAGGGCAGAACTGACTGTTGTCTTTTGAGTGGATGAAGCTGAAGCAACCTAATGCAGGGGCATGCCCTAAGTGTGAGTGCTGGTGCTGTCATGGAGCGGGGAAGCAAACCCAGAGCCCTGAAGTCCCCCACTACTGCCAGTAATCACGGTCTTTCTTTCTCAGTATTACATTTGCTTGTACTTTCTGTACAAGAGCGTGTTTTCTCATTGCTTCCTGCATATGTGATTCAGTATCCATGACATGCTGTCAGTTTGTTGCCTTCTAAGAGAAATTTAATGTTTTTGTCAGATGAGTTGTATGGAAGGAATCCGTGCTGCAGTGATCTATTTATATGGTAATTAGAAAGTAGCTTTGCAACTCTTCAAGGGATTTGGTTTGAAAACTAAGTATTATTTCCTGGATTTTAACTTATCAACAGCATATGAACAGCAGTGCACATTCACTTTTAATGTAGCCACAATACCCAAAAGATAAATGTAAGTCTGCTCAGCAAGAGAATATTTTGGCTGTAATTAATTTTGCTTCCATTCACCATATGCTTGTATTTTCTGACCTTCATTTGAATCGCAGACACTATGTAATAGAATGTGCAATATTAAAACAAAAGTTGCTTGAAGAAGCATAAGTGCTTATGGTACTAGATCTTCAGCTGAATTACAGGGTTCGTGCTGCCTGAGAATTTGGCCATCTTAATCTTAAGAAGATATTATTATGCAAAGGTCATTGTCATTGCTCAAAGAAATTATTTTTGTTAGCATGAGAACAAGGTGTGTTTTTTTAAATATTTGAAGAAATGTTGTAAGCATTTATATTACTCAGATCATTTAGGAGAGGCAAACAGGGAGCAAGAATTTTCTCTTTACTCTTTTTATTCTATGTGTTTGAAGCAGTTCTTGGGATAGAACCTGGGAATGCACTGCAAATGACACAAAGAATAGTTGCTGCTAAATGTATTGACTGGGTGTGAATTAGATTGATTAAACAGAGAATAAAGACACACAAGATTACCCAAAGTAGGTTCAGGGATGGAAAAATGTTACACTGTATTCACAGTTTAGATGCTTATGATGTTCAAATATTTTTCTTGTGGATCTGTAATTTCTAAGGGATTTCTCTCAGTTTTTTTGTTTCTTTCTTATAACACTTAATGTAATCCAAACTGATGAAGGAAATGTTATGTATTAAAGGAAGAAAAAAAAGGCAAACATGCTTAGAATTAACTCTAGAATAGTCTACTGGGGTGAACTGCAGCTTCGACTCAGTAAGATACACGTGACCTACATTTGTGTATGTGAAAACCCCTTAGCTTGAGTTGGGTTCACTTGTGAAGGACAGTGACCTTACGAAAGGATGCAGAACTTGGCATCAGACAAGCAAACAGGCAGGATTTAGGTGCAGTCCTTGTTTGGTTAGCTGGATGGAGGGGCTTCATTCCTCACTCATGAGTTTCTGTCTAATCTGTTAGTGCATCCTCTCCTCCTGCTACCTGGTGTTGAGAAAGGAGGATCTCAAGGACTTCTTATTCATTTAGCCCAGAGGAAGAGGATTCCTCTCCATCTCCAAAACTTCTGTTTCTACTTTCTCTTGAAGTCATTGTGCAGAATATCTGGAATTTTGCAAGCACCCTGCAAGGCATCACCATAACGTCTTTACCTGGCTGCTTTGTTAATAGCAGAAATGCAGTAATGAAAACATAATTAAAGGTTTAATGGGAAGACAAAACTGTCAGAAAAAGAAAAAAAATTCCTATGTAGAGAGAAATAATTTTTGCTTATAAGCAAACATGAGGAAAGGAGATGAAAATGTAAAGAAAATAATATATACTGAATTGAGCATATAAAGACAGTTGCATTGCACAGAAAATATCCCATGTTGAGGACTGCTTCATCCATGCATGTACATGGACTTGGCTTTTGTCATCATGAATGCTCACCCCCACCTCTGATATTGCCTTTGGGTAAAAAAAAACCAGAATTGTATCCTTAAAATACCTTAATTTCTGCACACTGAGATGTAAGAGGGATTGGGGGGGTTTGGGGTGGGGTTTTGTTTTGCTTTGGAGATGTTTTTGGTGGTTTTTTTGTTGTTTTGGTTTGGTCTGTTTCGGAGGGTTTTTTTAAGGAGTGTGTGGGCTTTGCAGCTTTTTTTAAAATCTTTTTTTAGTTACTTAGTAATTAAAAATAATTCATAGCTAAGAACTCAGTCAGGAAAAGCAAAACCTGTGCTGTCTTTCAGTAAGCTGAAATGATGACTTATCTTTTTAATATTTATTTGCAATATTGCGGCACCTTTGTAGCTGCAGTTGCGAGGCAGCGCCCTACCGTGCTTGGCAGGATAAGTGGAGTAAAAGATGGCTGCGACATCGAGAAAGCTCACAGTTTGAGGGGAGCCTGAGACAACAGATGGGAAAAAGCAGATGGAGATGCGTCAGAAAAACCGAGGCGGTATTGATCAGCTCTAAGTTTGTTCCTGGGCACTCTTGATGTGCGGAGGAGTGAAGACCAGGCTTTTAAAATCAAGGAGTGGGCAGTTTGGTCCCTTACTGGCAAGATGCTGGCGTGCCTTTATGTGCTGTGGGATCTGTCCAGGGGCTACACCTCCCAGTGTCTTTCAGAGCTGTCAGGGATTTTGCCCCAGATAGTGTACAGGAGATAGATATATCTTTATCCTGCATACATATATATATATACTCAGCATCTATATCTCTAGAGAGATTTCCCTCCCTCTCTCTGAGATCTGTACATATATATACACACACACACACACACACATATATATATATAAAAAATGCTTTTTTTTGCCAAAATTTTGCACAAATTACAAAGGGTTGGCTTTGCTGGGTACTGGGGGAGGGTTTTTTGGTGATTTTTTTTTTTTTGGTGGTGGTTAGTTGGCTGATTCGGGTTGGGGTTTTTTCCCCTTTTTTTAATAAAAGGATTTCTCATCAAAAAACATTCAAAGTGGATTTTTTTCCTTTAATGGCATGTATATAAGCTTAAGGTTTTTTCCTTTACTCTCCTTCTCCATTTTCATGAGAAAAAAAAAAGACAATGGCAGTCTTACAATAAAAGGACTTATCTGCTGTTGGATTGGGATATAAGGTCAAAGGCATATAGGAGGGCAGACATTTTCAAACAGAATGTCCAGCTGTGCTCCTGAAAGGTGAAATGCCTTTACATTCTGGAAAAGATGGTTACTGTCCTCACCGTAGTTAAATAAAATACCTAGAGGAACATCCACATCCATTTCTCCCACATTGGAGCTCAAGGAGTTTTGTGGTGGGGATTTATAGAAGACACCTGTTGCCTACAGCCGGAGTAGGATCCAGGCCTCTGGGTACATGAGTTCTCATTGGTAACGATGTGCACACTGACACGTGTGCCAGAGTTAAGATCCTACGTTTCCTTCACCTGTCTCCCTGTATAGGCAGTGGGACTCACTGGTAAATGATGGAGTCAGACGTTTAGAGCAAGATTCTCATCTCTTTTCAAGCATGACTGGGTCCTGTGTCACTCCATCTACTTAAAAGGATCACATCACTGGGGTTCTCAAATGCCTTTTTTAAACCCAAAGTTTGCACTACTTTGCCACGAGGAGCTGAAGAAATTTAAATCTGTGTCATTTGTCAAAAAAAACCAACTAAGTGGTTGTGCCTTAATAGTTTGTGTGTGCCTACATAGAGACAGGATTTCTGATGAAGGCTTTCTTCCATCTAACAGATAAAAAGCATAAAAGACAGTGGAAGGTGAAGTTAGAGAAATTTAGACTAGAAATAGTCTTATATTTCTGGCTCAGGATAGTTTTAACTGTAAAGATGCTATTCCAAAGTTACTGTCCAGACACAGAAGCTGAGCAGTGACATTCCCTGACTGTTATTATCCAGGAACACAAATTAAAGGCTCTGATCTGGACTAAAAACCTATTAATGCATAATGAACACAGTTTAAGCCAAAAAGGACCATAGCAATAGAGGGTCTTTATGGGACAACTCTGTTGTGCACAAAAAGCTGGGAGGAAACGCCGTATCTCTTATGGGAATGGATAATACATATTGAAGTGTAGTGTTTTCTGTGTTTTTCTTTTCTGGGCTTCTTGAATACCATTATTGCTGTGCAATGTTATAAATAAGTCCATGAAAGAAAAAATTTGTTATATGTATTACTTGTTGATTCTAACAGGATTAAAATAAGAAAATGTTAATACCAATTTGCCTCACGTAAGAAACATGGTTTTCTTTTTCCATCACAGCTGAAACACTGCAGTTCATATTCCTTTTAAATCATTCTCTCAGTGACAGCAGGGTGCAATGGAGCTTTTCAGACTCTTGTTACAAATTTTTTGGATTAAAAAGTTTCTTATCTGTTACAAAATGGCAATAAGCACATTCAGTGAGGTGTGGGGTAGAAGTGACTTGTTCCATTTCTGGGGACATGTAATATTTTATCATCTTGCAGCCTTTCTGCAATTTGGTATGCTGGGAAAAATTAATTTGACTGTTTACAATATTTAATTTTCAATAATTATTCAAGCATATAGAACGACAGGCATTTACAGTATGTCATAAACAGATGGATTAGCAATTGTGCATGTAATTAAAAATTACGCTTAAAATACAAATGTGCATTTGAATATTCAGTTACCTTTAAAAAGAGAAAAGGTATAAATGAGTGCCTTAGAAATGATTTATAGAGACCATGAAGTGCCCTTCATAAGTGAGTCTTTGCCAAAAATATTCACTAAATTGCAATTGCAAATTGCATATACTTTTTTTTCTCAAAGATAAGACTAAATTATTCAAATGTCATAGATTTTCAGTTTCAGAATCACCACAGGATCACTTTTCCCAGCCTCCTAACAGAGACATCCCTTCTCCATCACTACATGCATGCTGTTGGTGGTGTGAAACTGGGAACACCACAGAGTACTGGCTCCCACCTAGCACCCAGTCCTCAGCCCTGCCTTTGCTAGTGCCTTTGCCACTTGAGTCATGACACTTGAGAAGTTATTTTGTTAGGACAAGATAAGTCTTTCCCAGAAACTGTGAAACTGTCAGGATGTGAAAGTACTCTAAATGAATAACAGCCTGATCTTATTACTTTAGAGTTTATCCCTTCCCCACCTTGCATTCTGTTGCAGTCTTTCGTTTGGTCAAAACTGATTTGTAGGATAGGTGACACAGTGACCCCGGGTAAAATGGCTAAAAATGCCTGCGAATGATTCTTGGAAACAACTTTTGAGATTCCATTTTAAATGTCTTTGCAAATACATACTTCCCAGATTTTTATGTGGTCTCCTACAATAGCTCCTGGATTGAATGCTTTGTTCATGTGTACTTGTCACCTGCACCAGGCTGATTAGGTCTGCGTCAGAACTAGTGTAGAAGAACTTCATTTTCCCTGTTAACTTAATAATGAAAAACTCCCAACAAACCCCACTCTTTTGCCTCATGGATAAAATGGCTATAAATGGGATGTAACACCTTCAAGGAAAGAGTTCTAGCTTGCTCTTAGTGAAGTCAATGGGATTCCTGCCATTAGTGATTGTCTGAGTGTGAAATGAGGAAATATATTTAGCTGAGTTCATTTGAAACTATTAGAAACAAATTCTCATCTAAGATAATAGTTGGAGCTTATTTCCATGACCTTCCAGCATATTGACCATAAGTCATGTCATGGGTATGAAGTACCCCTTCCCCCCATATATATCTTCTCCCTTGAAAGGGATTATAATTTAACTTTTAAAAAAAATCAAATCTCTGCCCCTCAAAAGTTTACTGGATTTAAGGAATTACTTTAACTTTAGGAAAAAAAGAATTAATTGGAGGTAGTTCTTTTCCATTTTTTTACTATATTACAATTTTTGATACTTCTGTTCACTATTGCAATGTTGTTCTTTGTATTTATTTGTTGGTGAAAGTGATTTTTTTCCTAGACCTTCCAGCATAGTGCCTGAGAGCTTCTCTGTTTTTCCTGCTTGTGATATTTTCTGGTTTTGAGATGCAGAGTTTTTACGGTATGATAGGATAGTGAATGAACAGATTCATAGTCTGAAGGTCAGAGGATGTTAGATCACCTGATCTGACCCCCTTCATAGTAGACCTGGTAGAAAGTCACCTAATTACTCCTACAGTGTGATGTCTAGCTGGTGTTTGACAAAAACTTGTGTTCCAGGAAGATACCAATTTAAAGGCTGCAAGACCTTTCTTTTTTTTTTTTTTTTTTTTTTCCCTAACATATATCTCTTGCATTCTTTGAAATGTCTGGTTTATTTATCATTGAGTTTGCTTGCATCTTCTCTCTAGCCACTGGATTTCATTGTACCTTTCTTTGTTGGAATAAAAAGTCTTTTACTCCCTAGTAATTTCTCCGTATGCATGTACTTACGTGCATTAATCCAGTTATTAATTAATTAAACACACACAGAGAAAGGAAAAGAAGCACTGATTTAATTGGTGCCATATTGTCATTGACTTTTATGTAGGAAAACACAGGCTGTTCTGCCTCCATAAAGCCATTCATGGTCACAATCTAAATGTGACTTCCAAAGTCTTTCCTCCTCAAGTCTCTGGCATGTAGGAAAAAGCAGGGTCAAGTACAGATGTGGGAGGTATGAAGTAGATCCAAGGGCCTTCTCAAGATGAACAACAGTGGCTGATGATGCAGTAAAGAAGATGTGCCACATTGCTGTTCACAAAAATTACTGCTTGTGGTTCTGGCTTCCACGGTAAGCTGATTTATTTCTTGTAGATAGGAAGTGCATGCATGTGGCTTAGCTTTTTGTTGTCCACCATGGCTATTCCACTCTTCTTCAAAGACAAATTACTCCATAGTTTTTTATGGCTAGAGATGGAAGTTTTTTGGCTGGGTGGCAGTTACCCCTCTTAATGCTTCCTTTACTGAAGATGAAAAAGATGAAAAATTTGCTGTTGCTTCTAAACATATAGGAAGCATTTGGAGTATAAGGCACCTAGACAGATGTTAGCTCTCTAAACATCACAAGATATATTTAAAGGAAAAATAAGATGAAGACACAAATTCTTTTATTTCCAGAATTTACAGTAGATGCTTTTAAAAACTCCCATTTGTTTCTGCACTGCTACCACTGATTTCAGGTGTGTGCACATTGCAAGCCCAACTAGTGTGGTTTATCAGTTGCAGATGATGAGGAATGTTGTATAGCACGGAAGAGAAACAAACAATTCAGTGTGATCCATCACCTTAGCACTGCAATCACTGGTTTGCCTACCAAAGTGGCAGCACTGGTGTACATGCTGTCACTTGGTGCTCTCCTATTGAGTCATCCTACATACAGGATGGTGCTCACTTCCTTACCTGCCAGCAAAAACTTGCTAATGGCACAGAACCCAATATAATAAATCATAGCGTATTGCCTTTTTGGAAAACAGGGCATCACAGGTGCGAGGTTAGTTTGTTAGGTGATGGAGGAAAGTGGAGGGAGAGTCATGAGTTAGACCTTGGCTCCTCTGAACTCCAGCTCCAAGTCAGAACTGCAAGATGTTGCAGGGTGTTTGCTCTAGCAAGTTGGCAGTTAACTTACTTGTCCCTCCTTAACTTGAAATGTGGGGTAATTAAGACCTGGATTCCCTCCTTAGCTCTGCCATGAGGCTCTTGCGCAATCTGGAAATGTCTTGGTGTGGCTTCCTGTGCACAGAGGTCAGGACTTTTCCCCACCCAGCTGACTTCTCACCAGTGGTGCAAGGCTGATGCCCACACAGGGACAGAAATCCCAACTCAGCCCTCAAAAAGATACTGCAGCTCCTTAAGGGAATAGGAGAACCAGAAGCCCCAAAAGAAAATACATTTGTGTTGTTTTCATTTGCCTTCTGGTTTAGGGCAGACTGAACAGATTTCAAACTTCAGATCCACAAATATAGATTTTTTTCTGGGAATTGTTTTCATTTTGTTTCTTGTAAATGAAAGCTGAGTCTCTCGTAGTTAAAAAATTCTCAATACTTTGGATAAATCAGTGTCAGGAAAATGATGATAAATGCTTGACAGGATCCATATCTGACTTCAGTGAAGTTAAGTATGTATGTGCTTGGTCCTCACAATGAAATTCTGTGTCTGAAAGCACAACTTTATGACTGTGAGCAGCAGCAGTAATGATCCCCTTTTTGCTCAGAGTGCTCTTGTGTGAGTTATTTCATTACTGCCTGTAATGGGCTTTGAGACCTTGGATTGAAGAGCAGGGGTGATTATTATGGTAGTTTAATAATATTGTTTAGAAGGATGTAATATGCTGCAGCACTGGGTTTCATGGATACACGATCTGCATTCAGTGTAAATGCTCTCTGTCACCAAAGTCAACTTGCAGAATCAAAGTCACACTTAGTATTGCTGCTGATCTGTCTTCAGCAGCTCTTGGGGAGCTCAAGGCGCAGCATGGTGATCTTCCAGTCCCCGACTCTGTGGCAGGACACAGCTTCAGCCCTGGTTGCCCCTCCTCTCTTCTCACCAAGATCTTCGCATTCAGGGCTCCCTGGTTTGGGACGCAGCAGTGTGTCTCAGTGTACTACACCTGACTCAGTGTACTCTCAGTGTACTACTCCTCTGGTTTCTACCAGTTACTCCTTGTATTACCACTCCATGTCCAGAAGCTGCCGTGTTGCTATTTGGGGGTTCCCTGCAGCTGACTCCAGTAATTTGCAGATTTTCTTGCCTACTTTCACAGGTTTCACTGTGAATTGACTCTTAGGAGGTGACCACCTATTCCATCTCAGCCTGCTGGCTGTTGGAGAAGGAAGCAGTAATTGCTGCTGTAGCCTTCAACACTAGAAAGAGCTGTTGTGGTTTGAAACAAACAGGCAGGAAAAAAAAGTTTCCCTCTTTTGGTAGGGAGGGTGGGCATATGCCTCCTCACAGCCCAAACCTACATGGTTCCCTGGTATTGGCAGCTGCACTGCGACATCTGGGGTGGTTCCTGCTCCCTATGGGTATGTGTGGTCTGGGATGCATGCCAGCTCCCAAGCCTTTCTATGTCTATACCCCTGCCAGCCTGCCCAAAAATCTCATACCCAGTCACTGAGAGTTTTGCAGATGTTGCAGTATTGCTTAGTATCTGAAGAAGAAGAAATTACAAAATATCCTTCTTCTCTCCAGTTCTGTGACTATATTTATGTGTTCTATGTCTATATTTAGCCACTTTCAAGACTATTGTGCTCTTGTGCCTATTTTTTTTTAAACGAGGGCAGATGTAAAGCTATTGAAAAATAATATTTGCCACGTAAATTGGTGCCCGAATTATTATAGTGTCTGTACTATAGCATCTTGCAGTTTATTCTAGTGTATTTAGATTTTTACATGAATCTTCAATGCCACAGAATCTAAATACCTTTCAAAAATGCATTAACCAGTCCATTTAACATTTCCAATAAGATGCAGATTTGTTCTATATAAGAAATAATATTGATATACTGTTCAATACTCAAGTTGCATTAGAGCATATATAAACATAAGCACAAAAAAACCTCTTCAGAATGTCTCTGCATTGAAAGCACAGAGAGAAACCCATCCAGAGGGCAGTTCATTCTAGCTTTAACTGGAGGATGTGAATGGCTCTTTGAAGGTAGGAATTGCCACAACTTTTTCTCAATTGTCTTCCTTTTGTCCCCCATCTCCCACCACTTCTGGGTATCACAGGACAAGTAGCCTGAGAAATCCCTTTACTCTCCATTCCTTTTCCCTTCTAGCTCTAATTAACACTTCCAGTAAAGAGAAAGGAAAGAGAGGTGTGAAATGATGTATATATTTTGGCATCCGGCTTGTTTTTATTTTTTGTTTTCTCTGGGTCTGGAACAATTAGTCTTGATCCACACTGGGGCCTCCAAGAGCTGTCATAGTATAAATGATGAAAATAGAAAAGCTGGTCTCTTCCACCAAAGTAGGGATGTGGGTTTTTTGCCTTACTTGGTCACAGAAAATGAGAAATGACAAGAAGCTTTCAGATTTGGCTTCTCAGATTGATTCCTGACCATATATGTCGTGTGAGACAGATAAATGCAGTCTAATGATAAATTCCAAAGGGAAAGGAAGAATTAGGAGGGATGTGTCTGAAAATCCAACATCTTTGCCAGCCAGCTACATGCTAGAATATAATTTCTGACTGATTATCATCTAGTAACAATTAAACATCTTTAACCTTTTCAACCTCCTGTGATTTGGTGCATTAATGAAAAATGTAAAACAGAAATGTGCATCTTTCTGAAGAGTTTAGACAGAGAAAAAATATGTTGAGTGCAACTTATCAAGGTTTAATTTACATAGTAAATCTGTTAGTATTTAAGTTGTCTTTCAGAAGACAGTGTCCAGAGAAATAATATTCTTCTGACGCTACATAATAAGATTTTGAAACTGAGAGGAGGACAGTGACAGGAGTTGGTGGGTTTTATAGTTGGCTGTTTGTTGGTTTTTATTTTTTTCCTTTTCTAGTGTGTTAAAAGAATTCTTTTATAATTTTGAAATACCATTTTAATCACTTTATTTTATCATACTAACCTTAATATATATAGTTGTATCTTTTCACAGGTAAACAGGCAATTTCATATTTATAAGGGCATCAGAAAATTTGATCTCAGTTTCCCTGTTCTGTACTGGTTTTCCTGTTGTCAGTTAAAAAAACCAGAACAACTGTCGCCATGTGGGTTGAAAAGTGATCTGCAATGACTAATTAACTGCAAACATACACTACTTGGGTATTGAAGCAGATAAAATTGCCAGTAATTTTTTAAATGAGGGTCTCGACATTTTTTTTTACCCCAAATGCTCTGGGCTGTAACAATTACATGCTATTTAGAAGTCCTTAAAGAAGAACACGTAGCTAGCTTGAAGAACATATTGATCAGTTTAAGCTCTTTCTTTAAAGCTGAACAAAAGCGGCTGTACTTTTTGTATGTTACAATGATCTGAAAAAAAGGCTGTGCTGTTTTCTGGAGTATGCAAGTGTTCGATCTGCTCTGCCTCTGCTGCAGCTGTCAATGTATAAATAGGCTGTGTGGGCTTCTCCAGGAGTGTGTGCTGCTGAGACTCTTGTAGGTCATGTTGACTTCAGCCTTCAGCAGTTGTGGGGTTTTTCACAGGGAGTGCATGTCTGGGGCAGGCAGCAGAGCTGGGGTCAGGTGGCCACATGCTGCAGGCAAGGGGAGAAAGAGAGTAGGTGGTAGAGACCTTCCAAAATAGCAGCTGCCAGAGATTTAGATGAGGAACCAATAAATCCACTGGGTTTTGCAGTAGGCAATGAGCAACTGAATTCCCTGATGTCACCACAGCAGGGACTTGTCTAACAAGGGAGAATCTCTGCCAGTCTGAGGAGGCACCATATATACAACTTCAGTCCTGCTTAGCACTTGTCTTGCATCTTAGCCTACACTTTGTCAGACATTTTACAGTAGTTTTCTAACTACAAAACTAATAACTTCATGTTATATTTGCCATCTTATCTTCTGGGCTATAGCCACTTGACATAGCTTCTGCCATTCTCAGATGAGGTGCATGTCAAAATTTTAAATCATACCCTGCTAAAACTCATCCAGCCAGTCAGCACTTAACTACTGCTTTGGGAAGTATTGCAGAGCCTGGCTAAATATGGCTGTGTAGGTGTAGGCATAAGGTATGGGCTGAAGTCCAAACACTGTGCAAACTTCAGGCTCCTAGAACCACGGTTTAACATTTTCAGAAGTGCCACGCACCAAGTGCCTCAGCCTGGGGAGAAGGCCAGGGGTTGGCACATGGGCAGGAAGACTTGGTGGTTGGGGAGGGTTTGTTATGAAAAGGAAGGGGAAGCTTTTGAGTCTTCCAAACCATACGCCAACAGCATGGTAGCACACACTTTCCAGCATTGTGAGCTTGTAGTGGACAGAATGCAATAGACACACCCCAGTCCCAGTTGACCCCTGTACTGGTGCAGAAGGAAGTAAGGGATAGAGAAGAGACTGGAGAAGGGAAATGAAGAACATCTCCTGAAATTCTTCATTTTGTGAGGTCTGGGGGTTGTAATAAAAAACTATCTTTCCTTTTTAAAAGGAAAAAACAGGTTATCTGCCCGCCCCATCTGTTTTGTTGCCTACGTTGGTTTATAAATCTCATTCTGATTAGAGCACCCTCAGTTTCTCCAGGTTGGCAGTGCTGGTAACAGTGAAGCAATGTCCTTTGTGGTTTTATCCTGCTTTGCCTTGACATGCTGATAACAACCCTTTCATGGTATTAAAACCTAAAATGACTCTCTAGGTCTGGAGTCCCAGCATCATACTTCTATCAATCAGAATTACTTGTGGGATATAAAGAACAAAGTGTGCAGCTTCAGAGCACCCAGGGTAGCTTTCCTCAGTGCCACAGTAACTTCTAAGGGGCGAATTAATGATGAACACTACAGCTTTGCATAGTACTTTTGAGCAAAACATGGTAAAGGGAACTCTGTGAATCATTGGTCATTTTTTATGCTGTCAAGTACCTTAGTACAAATCATGTGCAGTTCAAGCTTTCTTCTGAACAGACCTTGGATATAATTGGTGAAGATGTCTCTCAAGGCAAATTTGGCAATAGGGCAAACTTGTCATTTTCCCAACATTGACATTGACCAAAACATCCTGAAGTCCTTGCAGAGGAGCAGAGCCTGATTAATGTCTCAGCAACAAGGCGAAGGAGGTTCACAGCAAGGGCTGCAGCTGTTTCTCAGTCTATCACTGTGATGGCTTGCCACATATGCACACACCACAACAAACATACCAACATGGTTTTGCTCCACTTTAGGTATGAGTTTGAGGTTTTTTGCTAGGACATCTGAAAATAAGATCTTTGCAGTTGTCCTAGCAATAGACAGTAGTCTGTATTCTGTGTTGCAAAAGAGATAATGTGTATGTTGAGGGGGCGGGGGCACTGTCAAAGCATTTCACCTCTTTTATTCCTCATAACAGAAGGAGAACTCAATCTCTAGGAACTTTTAGTTAAAAATAATTTATTTCTGGACAATCTTTTGACACCAGGTGTAAACGTTAGTGTTCTGAAACAAACCAGAATTTGTTTGTTTAGTGTTCTGTTATAAACTCTGAATGAGATAAAATGAGGCATTTCATCATTAAAAGATACTGTTTTTGTGAAACATCAGTGATGTCAGAGAATCATAGAATTGTTTAGCTGGAAAAAGACCTTTAAGATCATTGAGGCCAACCATTGGCACTCAAAAAGGTCATTATGTCACTACGTACACAGTACTTGTCCTATTTGTTGCCTTTTTTGATAAATGCTGTAGTTCTATGGCCATTTGGGTTTGGAGAGCAAACTTTCTATATTAGTTGCTTTTACAGAGCCAACTAATTATGGGGCACTGCAGTTCTGAAATGCTAGGACTGGATACAAATATTGATGAGATTCAATGCAGAAAATATAACATGCATGAAAGGTATATCATATATTAAACTATTTAATTTAGTCTTACCAGAAAATAAAATTTAAAAAAGGGATTTTTGCAAGCATTAGATGAAAGTTTAGAATTGTTCTATATTAAAGGTAAACACTTAATCTGTTGCCAGAATGTCACTAGAGAATAAGTTTTAGCAATTGTCATTGAATTTTGTGAGAAACAGCTTTGTAAAATTTGTTGTTCAGTGAGACATCAGATTACTTTTATATGAAGAAAGAGACACACACTCTGAATTCACTGCCATACACATTGAAAAGTCATATGCACACCTGTTCTTATTTGTTGTTATTTTAATACCTCTTCTTACATTTAACTAGGTTCTCTACTTTTATTAACTGTTACGAGGCAGCAACTAAAGAAACACTTTATACTGCAGTTGTTGAGGTGTTCAAGGAGAGGCACACACTCTTCAATATAAAAGGAATGTCTGAATCTAAGAGATAGTTTGCCTGAGGCTTCCAAAATATTACTCAGGTGCCAGCATGTAGAAAGTGCCAGCAACTCCTGGTGAAACATGTACATTTGAACAGAATATATAAATGTGCATTGTTCTCATCTCAAGTCTGCAGGATGATAAAGGAGAGAAAGAGTTGAGTGACTAAACCAAAGTCTGTTACTGTAGATACATTTTTTTGGAAGGGAGTGCAGAGTGCTGGGTGCAGGAATCTGGATTACAGAGGTGTTGTTTCCAGTGCAGACAGCACCATGAGGAAAGTATGGGCATTTTCAGCCTATGAAAGAGAGAGGTGTCCTAAAATCCACTAGGATTCTTCAGTACAAGACAAGGTAGACAATGTATTTTGATGTTAAGTCACGTCACTTGTTTCCTGTATGTTCCACTTGTTAGCTGTGTGTTCCATACATCTATATATTTTTCTTCAAATAAAGGTGGTCATGTGTGCAAAGCAGTGACATCTCTGAAACTGTATTTTAACAAGGTAGCTAGATGGTGAAATTATTTTAGATTTGCTTTGGGTTCTGGTTTAAGGAAATTCTTTTCACCTACAGCATCTTTTTCTGTGCTAATGTTATTGGGCTATTTGAACCAAAATTTACTAATGGATTTACTCTCGAAGGTAGTGAGCCAGAAGTGATGTTTATGGCTTCTCCCACAATTGTACATGACACCTTTTCTACAAGCTTCGGTATCACAATCTTTTTGATTTATTCCTTTTTTAGTAAGACTGCTTCTCCAACCCAGAATTCAGTTCAATATAACTTAGAGAGTTCAGCAGCACTCTAGAGAAACAGCTCAAAAGTTGTTTTCAGGAATATCAAGCTGGTAAACTCAACACAACAATCAGTGCAGCTATTGTAAAGGATGTCAGTGTCCCCAGAAATACTGGAGTTCTACTGTGACTTGGATAAATCCAGTTGGTAGAGTATATTCACTTTTTGGAAGGCTTCCTAAAAGGCTTTTTCCTGAATCCTGCAGTATCATCAAATTCTTTTTAACCAGCCTCTTTTTTTGTTTTTGTTTGTTTGTTTGTTTGTTTTGTTTTGTTTTTATTGCATTCATTTAATCTGTAAAGTCTGTTGTGTGGTTCTCCAAGACAGCTACTGCTCTATGGAATACCATGTCCACCCTGCAACTGAGCAGCAAGTGGTGCAGCCATTGGTATTGAAATAGTACCTTGGAGAGGAAATTTTTTCTGCACCTCAGACCTGATGTCTCACCCATTTGGAACAAGAAAATGGAAAGCACAAATCAGGCTCTCAGAGTTTTTAAGAATGAGTACGTGAAACTGTCACTGTTGTCTTCAGAGTTCCTTTAGTATTAAGTTGTATTTATCAATTGCAAAAGTTGGGATGGACAGAAGGAAGTTGTTTGAATTAGGTCTTACCCATCTGCTGGAAGACAGAACCTCAGGGTCTCATTTTTTACTTTGATTTCTGTCCTGGTTTCAGCAGGGATAGAGCTAATTTTCTTCTTAGTAGCTGATACAGTGCTGCATTTCGGATTTAGTGTGAGAGTAATGTTGATTATACACTGATGTTTTAGTTGTTGCTGAGTAGACCTTACCCTAAATCAAGTACTTTTTAGTGTCCCATGCTCTGCCAGCAATGAGGGGCACAAGAAGCTGGGAAAGAGTACAGCCAGGACAGCTGGCCTGAACTGGGCAAAGGGATATTCTGTACCACAGACCCATCATGTGCAATTTATAAACTGGGGGAGTTGGCCAATAGTTGCCAATCACTGCCTTGGGGGTTGGGGGGGGGGGCTGGTGTTTATGAAGTGGTGGGCAATGTTAATGTGCATCACTTGTTTCTCTTGGGCTTGAGCACAGCCTGAGGCCATTTCTTCTTGTCCTGTTTCTTGTTGCATGGGAGAAGAGACTGACCTACACCTGACTACCTCCTTTCAGGTTGTTGTAGAGAGCAGTAAGGTCACCCCTGAGCCTTCTCTTCTCCAGGCTAGACGTCCCCAGCTCCCTCAGCCGCTCCTCATCAGACTTGTGCTCCAAACCCTTTTCTGGCTCCATTGCTCTTCTCTGGACATGTTCCAGTAGCTCAATGTCTTTCTTACAGTGAGGGACCCAGAACTGAACACAGAATTAAAGATGTGGCCTCACCAGTTCCAAGTTCAGAGGGATAGTTACTGCCCTGTGCCTGCTGGCTATATATGTGTGACCCTTACTGTAATATCTTTTTGTTGTTGTTGAGAGTTTTTTGTGTGTGGTTTGGTTTTTTATGGGATTTTTTTGTTTTGCTTTTGTTTTGATTTGGGATTTTTTTGGGGTGAGGTAAGAAGAGAAACAGGAATAACTACACTTTGGCAGATTTCTGTCTTGTGTAGTACTTTATTTTGTGCTTAGAATATATGAGTATATAATTCTTAATATGTGCAAAAAACCCTCCCTCTTGTCCATACTTTACATTACAAATACAATTTTCTATTCCATTAATAATGCAGAATGTTCTATAGAAAGTGCAGATGGAAGAGAACATTGTTTTATATAGTTCTGACTACATCTTGAGTTGAAAATAAGCAAGGTGATGACTTTAAGATCCTAAAAACAGCAACAGTGTTCCAGCATGCTGCCATTGCCTTTGTGGTTTATGGTTTGCAATCCACCTAGAAGTTTAGGCCAACACAATTAAATAAAGTCAAGTAGTCCACTCCAGAATGAGAGGTGGCAATTACCACTGCCTTTCATAATGTCTATAGTTATGGCATTCTAGTATTATAATTATTAGATGTGTTCCTGAGCACATGTTATTCTTTCCAAAAAGCCCTTACAGCATAGGATCATGTTTAAAAACCCCAGAGACTGCTGTTTGTGCCTTCTGACTGCATTGCTTCTGCACACAACTAATAGGTTAATAGGCAGAGAACCATATGAAACCTTTATTTTGAGGTGATGCTCTGCAATTCTGCTTTATTTTGTTTGGTTGGATTTTTCTACAACACATTTCTAAAGTTGGAGCAGAATCCATCGTTCATGAAACATCAGGTCGTTAAATCCTGTTATTAGGTTGTTATTTTCCTCACATCAATCATTTTCCCTGCAACAGCTAAAGAAAAGGCATAGTTTGTATCTTCTATTACTAATGACTATAGAACTGTTTTGAGTCTTTGCCCATTGCATAATATAGTAAAAACCTTATGCATACATGTGAAAAAAACACCCAGAGACCAAATCACATATGAATTTTCTAGTATAAAACTAATGTGCGGAGGAGAATGGGCTTTTTTTGAAAGTAAAATAGTTAATTTGTTTGGTAGCAACAATTGTGTCACATTTGTTCAGTAGCACATATTAAATAAGATTGCATAACCTTTGTGCCCGTTCACATGTTTCACTGCTTGTATTTGCTCAGTGCTCGAAGCCGGGACATAAAATACTAAGTATGTTGAACTCAAATGGCAAATATTCAAGCTGAAGTATGATACATCATTAATTAAAACTAATGACATTTGCATTTTGAATGGCTACATTTGTGTGTCAGTGCTGTTTGGGCATGAGGAGGATGTTCTCTGGCTGAACACAGCCCCTTGCTGCACAGTGGAGGAGGCTGAGAGGATCCCTTGGGCTGCATCTTCCTCTCTATTAAAGGTGTACTTATTCCTGGCTTTGAACTAAGACTGAGTGGAGACAAGAATAAATGTGTACAAGTAATATACTTTATACACAATGTCACTCTAATGTTCACCACAATCCCAATCCATTTATAATCCATGCAGCTGATAAAGTGATACTCGATACTGCATGGATTCATCCAGCTTCTTGTAAGATGAGTAATAAATTTCTGTGATGTTCTTTAACATCCCTCTTTATAAATGCTTGAAATCGGTATCTTATCTATGTCTTATGTAGAAGCACAATCACAAAAGGACATCTATTTTTGGAATAATTAATCTGTTTATTCACTGATCTTACTGCCAGTTTCATCTTATTGTCTCCTAAAGCAATCCAATAATGTTTGTATGGTGCCTGACCTTTTGAAATAGTGATTCTTGCACAAATTTATGAGAAAACCAAGTTAGTTCATTCATCCCCAATGTACCAAAACTTGTGGTGTGCCTCTTGCTTAAGCCCTGGAAAGTTCACAAAATCTACAGTTTTCAGATAGTGACTAGAAACCAGCGGTTCAGTTCTCTGACTAGCATTTCATTAATTTAATAAATCATTTAGTATTCTATTTTTCCTATACTTAATCTATCATTTCATAGTAAGTAATACATATGTTTAAGATATTATTTATGAACTTTGTAATTGAATTCTAGTTAGCCTCCCAGAGCAGTTTGGTGCAGGAATAAAATATAACATGCATAATGAAGTAATAAAAGCAATTTAGGAAAAAACTCCCACGAATCTAGCATAGCAAAGCATAGAACTGCTTTAAAGTGTGCACAGATTTAATGTAGAGTCCTGGCTAGAAAAAAGTTTCCAATTTAGTGTATAGTTATCGTTTAGTTACAATTCAATGTGTTTTAATGAGTACCAACCACTGGACTGAAACTTACTTAAGGGAAATACCTAAAAAGTACAGCTGCAAAGCAAGATTAGAATTGATTATTTAAATTAATGTTTCCTGCTTGCTGATTTAAATCATGATTAAAATGGGTGATTTAAGTCACTTGTATTTATATAATTTTGTGCAGTTTGGAGACTTGTAATCTAAGTTCAGAGATGTTATTTCCTATTACAGAATCACAGTTAACGACAATTAAATTTTGGAGTCCTCTTGTCTTCCCTACTTCCTCAAGAATTTTTTTTTCTGCTTAAACTAAGTACGTTTATATCACAAGTTACCTAATAATTGTTTCCGTTGGTCTCTTTATACAACCTATGTATTGGTTTGGGGGTTTTTTTGTCTGAAATGTCTTCTGCTTTACTTGTCCTTCCACACTGCAATGACACCTTCATTGACAACTCTTCCCAGCACCTGGAGGAAGAGAATATTGATACATGTAAATACTACATCTACTGTGGTTTACAAATTACTCTAATCAGCAGAGCCTGGTGATGGACATCAAATGCTCTTGACTGATACAATGCAAAAATCACCATAAGGGTAGTTTTAAGTTTGTATGATTTCTTTTGCATTTGTAGCAGAGTGGGAGCATGCACCTAGTTGTTCAGTGACAAACGTACAAAATGCAGTACTTTTGATTGCACCCACCTTGCTTCACAGTATCAGCAAGTTTGGAAGAGACTTTAGAGATTGTCAAGTCCAACCTATCCTCTAACAGCAACCCATCATCTAAATCATGGCACCAAGTGCCTCTTCCAGCCTACTCTTGAACATCTCCAGGGTCGGTGACTCCACCACCTCCCTGGGCAGCCCATTCCAATGGAGGATCACCCTTTGTGTGAAGAATTTCATCCTAATATCAAGTCTAAACCTCCTCTGATGAAGCTTGAGGCTGTGTCCTCTTGTTCTGTCGCCAGTTGCCTGAGAGAAGAGACCGACCCCTGCCTGACTACAATCTCCTTTCAGGTCATTGTAGACTACAGCTTATGGCTATCTGTCTGTCTCAAGGTAAATTATGGCTTAGTATGGTATGGTATGACATCATGTTAGAAGAACACAGACTTTCGTATTAACTTTTTGGTTTCATTTATTCAGTCAGTCTTATGCAGCTGGAGACTTCCTATAGTCATTGCAAACAGAAGGCATCAGAGCTTTCACTGTAACCTAGAAGTTAATCTCCATCAAACCATTATTGAAAATACAAGAGATCATAATGAAATGTTCAGATTTTTTGAATATTGCTTGCGTAAAGCATGAAAGAATGACTATGAGAAGCTCTCTAACTGACTTTAAAGAGTTGGAAAATGGGCAGATTTTTTTCACTCAAACATCCAAAGTTATTTTTTCCTTTTCAGAACATTCATAATTCTTCTGAGAAGTAAATTTAGTGATAAGTAGTGCAAAGAGGAGTATAAAATTCACTGTTCTCTCCTCTTTGTACTTCTGTTTCAAAGAGCAGAAATGGCACTCCTGGAGTTAAGGATGTTCAGAAGGTTATTGTCCCATTACATAATGTAATTATGTGGGGCAGTTTCTTACGATAGCTGGAGTTTGGTCCTGGAAGAAGTCTTTTGGTGAGATACAGCCCTACTGAGTAGTAAATGGAGTCTCCTCAAGGAAAGGGCATTTTTTGAAGAAAAAACAGAAAGCAAATCCAAAGACTTGGCAGCTTAAAGAAGAAATATGCTGTCAGTGCCCCTAAATTAACCAAGTGACTGACCTACACTTTAAAGGATTTTTCCATTAGTGTCAGAAGGGATTATGTAATTCTTCTTCAGCTAAACAACTTGTGTATTCTCTCATACGTCCTTAATAAAGAGAATCCAAACCAGGGGTCATTCATGTTTCCATCAGGTCTGCGTTAAGAACAATTGGTCATGGAAGGAGGCAAAAGTAAAGGAAACCAATCCTACAGAAGCTAGTGAGAGTGCAGAACTCCTATGCACCTTCTCCAAAACAAGTTTCCTGATAGTGTTTGGGCACAGAAGTCAATGGTTTGCTGTCCTGTGCTGTGGTGGAGGAAGAGGACCTTGGCAAAGGAGGAGAGCTTTTGCAATGGGTGGCTTATGCGGCCATGAGCAGGATTTGTTGAGCCTTCATACTACACAGTAGTTTCCAAAAAGAAAGGAAAAAAAAAAAAAA